>CM019151.1:101397207-101954024 GCA_009733165.1 Naja naja
TTAGATAACTATTTATTGTGTTGGTTTTATTGTGAGCTGCCCCGAGTCCATTTGGGAGAGAGTGCATAAATCAAATTAATAAAATAAATAATAAATAAATAAAATATATATAGATATATAATCTATATCTATATCTATCTATCTATCTATCTATCTATCTATCTATCTATCTATCATCTATCTATCATCTATCTATCATCTATCTATCTATCTTCTAATTTTTGTAACCCATTATTTTTAAACCTTTTGTTTCATAACATAATCCAACTTGAAAATGATTGAAGACTATTTTCAAGCAGAATTAGTTTGTCCTAATATTGGTGGTTTCAATTTTATAGCTCTGGAGATGACTGTAGCTACCATAGTGTACATATCTGACTTCTTTTGGTCAAATTTTGCTGGCGAAGGGTTAATAGTAGGCATGAGCAAAATCTACCCTTTCCCCTCCAGGTCAACATCTGGAGAAGCCAGACCTGTAATGGACAAATCAGTTCTGTCAAAAATTGTACCTTGTTTATGCAAATTTATAGTATTGGAACCATCTGTAAGTATATAATAAGAAACCCATAATTCAGCAGCTTGAGAATACTGTTTTGGGGTTTTTTGAATGCTTATTTCAAGTCACCTGAACATTTCAGGAAAAACTGATAGCATCTAATAGAGATTTAGAAGCTAAATAAGATATTTTGCTACTTTAGCAGGAAATGTATGCTTGACAGCTGTGGCTGAAAATCCTGATTAGCAACTGCATGTCAGCTCACCATTGCATGTTGCTATTTAATGGCAATTAGAAACTTCCTGTCACGAGCTACAATTTCCATCCTCCTATAATCTACCAGTTGCTGAGATTGCAAATTTGCATGTAATAACCCAAAACAGCAGCCATTTCAGCCAATAAGACATAGTAAAACTGAAATCTCAGTAAACAGTTATGGTGCAAAGGCTGGCGATAGTAGCTAAATGTTACATGAATGCAATTCCTATATATGAATGATAAATAATGACTTTTTTCTTGCTTACAAATTCCAGCAAATAGAACAGTCCATTCTTGAACACCTACTGCTATTTTCCTATGCATTAGAATAGATCATCATCCACCTTGTCATGTTTCTCTTCAAACTTTGCTTTTAGGCATGTGGAGTTGTTCTTCTACTATCTTAAGTTCTTCTAAATGGATTCATATAAATATCAGGTTAAATAGGTTTCCTTAGATTTAATTTATTCACATCAGAACAATGTTAGTTCATTATATATACTGTATACTGCTGCATAATCCATAAGGGACACACTTAATACCCTTCCTTGGAAGTCTTAAGAATATGTTACTATATTGATGAATGCAATTATCATTCTGATTTTTCTGCTGGAGTGTGTGCATTCAGTCTAAAGTAATCATAAAACCTATGGCAAAATGGTTAACGTGATATTTGGGGTGGGAAAAAAAGGACACACAGATTAACCAAATTCATGTGTAATGTATTTCTGGTTCCTTTAACAGACCATTCCAAAAACTCTCAACACATCATTTTTGAAATAAAAGAAGAAGAAAAAAAATTACACACCAACACTCTGACATTCAGAACCTTAATTATCCACTCTGTTTGGTTGCTGAAATATTTTTGTAAGCCAGCAAAATGAAAACATGGCTTCAGGTTTCTTTTTCGGGAAATATGACAACACGGATTAATGCTGAACAGATTTATGGAGCTTCCTGAAGGTTATCACACCACTATTGTGTGTGAGACCAAATGGAACTTCGTAGAATCATCTTAGCTGCATTCAGGTGGTAGCCATCATTCCCTGCTACCAGGGTGACAGGAGAACACATATTGATCCAGTCGAGAGAAACCTGTTATAGAGCCTTGTTGACCCTACTGATGGAACATGGCACCATGATTATTGCAATTCTAGCTTTAAGTTTATATCCCGAGGCCTCCCACAGCTTTAATTTGAAACACTTTATATCTGAGAACAAAAGAGAGCGAGTCAAATCTTTGAGCCTCTGGTCCTGAGAGCCTTCATCCCTGGAGCTAGACTCTTCAGGACTGCTATAACAAAAGGATGTTTTATCTTGGTCAGATTTACTCGGGAACAGGCAATGGCCTGGTATTGGGTGACCCTGCCCTCTTCTCTTCTCTTTTGTCCTTTAGTCTGTCCTCCTGCTGCAGGAGTCTGTGTAGGCCCAGGATCCCTTGGAGGGCTACACCAGTGATGCCACTTCTAGTCATAACTCCGTGATTTCCAGCGGGCTCTCCATGATCACATCTCTCATCTTGTGCATGGGGGTGGATTTGGCAGACTCAGTACGAGCGTTTCTGTCACAGTAGGACCCACCTTCAGCAGTCAGTGTCTCTAAGGAGCGAGCTAGTATTTTCTGGTCATCCTCAGGAAGGCTGTTGAGGTCTGAGGTTAGGAGTGTGCCTGTGCTACCATGGACTACATGGATGCCATCAGGTCCCTTGAGCTCAATAGGCTGCTGATGCCGAAAGCGAAGGCTCCCTTGACTAGGACTTCTTTGTTCCTCCTCCTCCTCATCCAGATCATTCTGGATCAGCTGAAAAAAAAAAGCAACCGGGATGGAAATCAACATATCACATACTTTGCTTTTTCTCAAGCTAATTTTTCCGCTGTTTTCAATAGTAAGAATATTGCCTTTCTGCATGAATTAGAATAGACTCCTGCTGGGACTATTTCTGAAAATCCTGGCTATAACTAGAACCTACGGTGTGCCTCCCATTTCTGCACATGCAAATCTGAATGTCTTTCTTCAAGCTATTTTGCAAAGCAACAAAAATTAGATCCTTTTCCTTTAAACACCGACATACTATATGCAGTTAATACTGTAAACCTACCAGCAAAGAGTTCAGGGGTTCTTGGGGTTTAGGGTTCGAGACCCCTAGCTAGGATTCTGCACAGTTTGTAGAACCCCCAAATCCCACCCCTCTCATCCCAGGAGTCCCCACGCACCCATTTTGGATGCAGGTAAGTGCAGGGCGCTCACAGAGGCTCAGGCAGGGTGAAAAATGGAAGTTTGGGAAGTCTGGAAATGAGCCTGTTTCAGAGAGACTCCAGAGCCTGGAGAGGCCGTTTTCACACTCCCAGAGGCTTGAGGAAAGCCTCCGGAGCCCGGAAGGGCAAAAATGGCCCCCCTGCCATGGTGCAGGAGGCCAACTCGGCCATGCCCACCATGGCCACGCCCACCCAGCAACTGGGCAGAGAACCCTTGCTAAATTTTTTGAAGCCCACCCCTGCATAGAACTAACATGAATAAAATGCACCAATATGGATAGCGTGGTAACCAATAAAACACACAGAAAAATAACATTTCACCTGTTCAAATGAAGAGTGTTAAGAACTCTTGTCTTCAATAGAGTAGAAATAATCGAAGTTAACATTTGGTAAACCTTTGCTCTTGGAAACTTAGAACTCCAGAGAAAACCAGCTGCAAGCACCATATAATAGGTGGAAAGATAAGACACTCCAACCCAGTGGGCACTGCAAACATTTTCTTGAACCCCATGCACACACAGGCTCTACCTCAGAGACTGAGGACTGGTCCCCATGGCTGGTGGTAGCTTTATGCACCATCCGCTCAGCAAGCAGTCTTTTCAGCCGCATGTAATCGTCCAAGACTACCTTTAAAAGAGACGCCTGGAGGGAAGGAGGGAATCGGCAATGGGAGACATTATACTGGATTCTTTTGGACCGAACCTGAAATTAACTGGCCTAGGGAATCCTCATGAGAAGTTCCTCTAAAGCCCAATGGATATTTTCCCTCATATATCTTTTTTTAAATAGTGGAAACAATTATCTGAAGACCACCTCAGATTTAGAAGAAATGCTTTTCAATCGCCTGTGGTAAATGCCCGCATTAAATAGGATTCTTGATGGACACTCAAAAGTTCTATACTAAATATATGCCAAATAGTGTCAAAGGGTCAATTTATTTAAAAATTTTTTTCATCTGACTTTTTATGCGAAAGTCTCTTGCAACCTACATGGCAACAGAGGATATTTGCTGGAAAGCTGCAGATTATGATGTCCAGGACATTGATGGCATAGATACGCACCTTGATAGGCCCTTCTCTCATGATCTGGCCCAGCTTTGCAATATTATCGTACTCCTGAATAGCCGCCCTCAGGTAGCGATCTTCTTCTGGCTTAGAAACTGAAGGACCCCGTCCAAAGGTTCCCTAAAAAGAAGAAACTTAGAAGAACTTCTGTGGCCTCAACAGGCCTGAAGGAAAGATCATAATGGATTTTTTTCTCAGAAATTTTACCCAATTCTGTAACTGTTAGAAACTTCTCATGTAAATCACTTCTGCTTTTTTAGTGGCCAACTTTTTTTGGTCACAATTATCAAGGATATCTGCAGCAAGTTGAATAAAATTACATCAATATAAAGGAGGTGCTGGGTTTCCCAGCAAATACAGCATCATATTACCTCACAGTCAACTTTATTATTTCCAACCTGAAGCAGTTCTAAAGCTACTATCCTAGTTTTGAGCTTTAAAAAACCCCTTCTGCTTCGATAACCAGGATTTAGGCTTACCAAAATTGTAACAAATATCCTGACATAACAGGATAGTGAATTTTTACATGGAAGACAATTCTAAATTGCATGGAATCATAGCATAATAATAATAATAAAAAACATTTGCTTACTATCCATTATGACTTTCTGCAGCAAGTAGAGTTTTTGTTTAAAAGATAAAATGTGCAAAATAACACCTTAATGAAAGTATTCCCCCTTCTGTAGTGGTCTTCAATGATTAACACATGTACAAAACAGTTGGGATATCGCACATTGCTCCTCCTTGTTCCCCACGGGTATTCATGCTCACATTAGCCCAATTTTTCCCTACCAATGCTACTTCTGGCAGAGTTAGGCTGGTGGTTTTTAACCCTGATAACTAAGCAGCTATCATCTCACATGGGTCCTGGTGGGACTATTCCACAAGTCTGTGATTTCACTCAGGTTCTCAGGTAGATCATCTTCATGTTCAGCCTGTGCTGCCAATTCCAGATTTCTGCAGAACGGATCGAGCCACACAGGGTTCGCTCTGTCAGGGATAAATGAAGCCTAGAATGAAACTCTAGCCAACTTTGAACACTGTTTAAAAGAACACGCCAGTAAAATGGGATTTTTAAACAGAATATATAAATATATATCTAACAATACATAAAGAGAATTGCTATGCCTGGTGAAAAGAAGAACCAGGGGAGGCATGATAGCAGCGCTCCAATATTTGAGGGGCTGCCACAAAAGAAGGGGTTCAACCTATTTTCCAGAGCACCAGAAGGCAAGACAAGAACAATGGAGGAAACTAATCAATGAGAGAAGCAACCTGGAACTATAAGCAGAAATTTCCTAACAGTGAGAACAATTCAGCAGTGGAAAAGCTTGCTTTCAGAAATTGTGGGTGCTCCAAGGTTTTTAAGAAAAGACTGGACAGTGACTTGTCTGAATTTGTATAGAGTCTCCTGCTTGAGCAGGGGGTTGGTCTAGAAGACCTCCAAGGTCCCATCCAACTCTGGTTTTTTGTTACACAGTATAGTATTAAAAGTACATGAAAACGTATACATGGCGGGAAGGTGAGGGACGGAGGTGTGGTGGTATGTGCATGCAGAATCTTAGCCAAGCAAGATTGATTTTTGAGAACAACCTTGTATATGGCAAGTCACTTGATGTTTCATTTCTTCGGCTGGATGATGTATGTGGGAATTTTACTGTGGCTAGTGTTACCAAATACCTGCCATGGAGGCTTATGTTTGAGATGAAATTTAAAAAATAGTAGCTTAGTGGTCTAGAACAGGGGTCCCCAACCTTTCGGACACCAGGGACCACTAAATTCATAATTGTAAATCCCACGGATGGTCTACCTAATGACCGGCTGGGTGGGTGTGGCCAACTCGATGTCACTCATGTCGAGGGGCACCTCGCCGGCCTCTACTCGCCCCTCCCCACTCAGCACTCCTTCCCTCCCTGCCCGGGCTCCTTAGGGTCTCAACAGGAAGCAGTTGTTGGAGCTAAGCAGCCACCACGAGAAAGAGTTGGCCAAACTGCTGGCTCAGTTCAAATTGGATCTGACCAAGAAGGAGGCTCAGCAGAAGCACCTCACTGAGGACTACGAACATAGGCTTTCCAAGCAGAGGGAAGACCTGCGGGAGTGCAAGGCTGGGTACCGGTGCCTGGAGGCTCAGTGGGCTGAGATGGTCAGCCAGTTCCAGGCCATGATGCAGTCCCACTGGAACGAGGCCCTTTGGCTCTTTGCCACCAGTGGCATTTCTCTCCAGCCTTTGCCCAAAGACCTGCCCCAGGAGGCTTAAGCAGACCCCAAGTCAGAATTTCTGCCCCCCTCCAACCCGCACAAAAAGACCCCAAAGGGGGAGATTCTATGCAGCAATACAAACATTCATTGCACAAACGTTCATATCTGGCCCAGGGGTCGTAGTTTGAGGACCCCTGATTTAGCGCAATATAAAAAATAGCAAATATTTTTTCTGCGCACCACCAACATCTTCTCATGGACCACCAGTGGTTCACGGACCACCAGTTGGTGACCGTTGGTCTAGAATTTAGGTCAAAGGCAAAGGTAGGGTTTTCTCAGCAAACTCAGAATTATTATTTGCAAAATGTTCTGCTTCAATCCCTTCTCAGACAGGGCAGGCTAGACAATTAATGGAGCCCTAAATTTAATGGGGATGCAGGAGATGGGGACTCTGGCAGCTGATTGTACTAGTGTCATATCTTCTACTAACTGGACCTTTCTTTCCCAGAGTATTCATGAAAACAGCATTACTTTACCTGGGAATGGATTCCATTCCATGACAGTGATGATCTGATTGGCACCTGAATCTCCAATCATATCATACTTAAAATAGTCCTGTATGAGATCTTTAAATCTTGTCCAGACATGAAAAAGTAACCTGATAAGATTTTAGTTGAACCTATTTCTATGTAATATGTCTAAGATTAGAACTAACTTGGGCCTCTTGTTTCTGAAATCTGAACTTACCCATCAAAGGAATATTTATTTGTGTTTGGCATATCCATGATGTCCATGAAATCTCGGTTACCTGCAAAACAGAATGTGTTGAATTTACCAAGCATAATTGATGTCAATTAGTTTAGAGTTTTATCTCTTTGTATTCTTTTAATATGGCCTTTCTGGAGTGTGATTATAAAAGTAGACTCATATCTCCAAAAATTTAGCAGTGAATCTTTTTCCTGCCAGTTCTTAGAATGTCAAAGCAAATTTTATAGACTGACATTACTTTCACACTAGCAGTTTAATCTGAAATGTGCAACTTTTCTCAAGCCTAGATGATGTCAGTGCCAATTGTTGCATTCTTGTGTTTTCTCTATTGTCTATCTAATAAACATGAAAATAACATCAACAAATAATAATAATAAACCTGCTACAGGGAACAGAAACTAAGCAAGCAATTATTAAAGACTATGTAAGTCACCTGGACAGAAAAATAGGGTCAGAAATTACAAATAGGAAGTTATTGAATATTAACAGTGGATTTCTGATGAATAGAATCTAATTCTATTCTGTATTAGCTTGTGTTGGTTAGATAAGTATTATTGGATATTTCAGCACTTTATACATTGCTGTGGGCAATCTTTACTTAATTTACTTTCTAATTAAAGTTGGAAAAACAATGCTTTAATAAAACCAAAGAGACAGTGTGGAAGCCTTTTATAAGTCGGTGTTATGAATTATGACATCCATCAATTAGCATTTCCCTCCATGATGAAAAATATAAATTTTCAATGTTGTTTACCTGCAGAACCAGCCACAATTGCTTTCAATTTTCTTTTGTGTCTGCAAATTAATAAATAAAAGTAGTAATCAACAGGCATGGGCATGAATATAAATATCATGATATTTCTTCCTAAGCTTTACATGAATTCAATCAGGCTTCTCACCTGTTGCTCTTTTTCAAATAGAAAAGGGCAAAACCTTTGCTACTGGAAGATTTTTAGCTAAGACTGTCCTTATTTACTTATTTGTTTATTTACTAGATGCGTATCTTATTATACACAACTCAAGGTGGTGCACATCATGTTTCTTCCCCTTATTTTCTGCACAACAGCAATTCTCTGAGGAGGGTTGGGTTGAGAGAGAGCAACTGGCCCAAAGTCACCAAGGCGGTTTCTGTGCCTAAGAGAGGATGAGAATTCATGGCGTCCCAGTTTCGAGTCTACCACCTCAGCTCCTCAAAAAAGCCATCATTTTAAAATCATGGGTAGATCAGCACAACGTCTGCAGATTTTCTCCAACTGCACAATCTTTATCCAGCTATGGTAATGACCTTGTTTCAGAGCACAGTAACCAAAGCTATCAACTTTTGTAGGCTACAGTCTTATTTAGCTTTTTCTTTGGTAAAAGACAAGGATAGTATTTGTGGCTAGAATACTAAAAACTACTATTTCAAGGTTAGAGCACTAAAACAAGCAACTCCAAATAGCTTTACTCAAGAATATCCTGAAGCATGATTAAAAACGTGGCCACAATGGAATAATTGTAGTTCCTCCTATTTGTTATGTGAAATGTGGCTGCCATATTGATTTTCTTACAATACCCAACAGACAGTCCTGGCTTTACTTTGAGAATACTTAATTTGCTCTTCTGTTATTATCATTACTACCATTATTTTATTGTCATTTGACTATGGTATTTGAAATATTCTGCCATCGAGGGACAGATGGCTACTCACGCAGTTCTGTAGTACCAATTCATGAGGATAAACAACATGGCTGCCAGGAAGAGGAGAATAGCCAGAATGATTATTGCCATCTAGAATTGACAAGAAACAGGAAAAAAAACAAAAAACAAAAAACAAAGCAAACCATTGTAGCGGGGAGTGGAATTTCTAGAAAAATTCTTGGCCATCAAACTTCACCTGCCTTATGGCCCTGACTGGAGGGTATCATACTTCCAAGATGTGCTCATGTTCAAGGCACTGAGGGAAAGAGAAACATAATGTATGGCCAATTAATCATTTGGTGCCAGATTCCATTAATCTATGTGAATTGTTTCATCTAACTGTCTTCTCCCTTTGACTTCATCTATTGGAATACAAATGGTGTTAGACCTGGAGATATAAATGTTTCATGTATAAAGATGACACTATATATATATATATATATGTTTTCGTAGATTTTCACGGGTAAAGGTATGTAGGTCTTGGTGTATTCGGGTCTTGTCCCGTGTAAGATTGAGAATACCTTGGCAACGTTTCGACGAAATCTCATCCGTCATCTTCAGGCTGGTGTCTTCAGCTTCGTTCTCCTGGGAGAAGTGTGTGATCGTGGCTGTTTTTCCCTTTTAAACTCTAGAGTTGGATGTGTTGTTACTTTTTGATTGGTTTGTGGAGTTGATGTATGCAGATTGGATGGCTTTTTCCTGAGACCCTGTGTGGCTGAGGTGCTGGCTGTGTGTCTCTCAGCCTTTTGTGTTGTAACGACCTGGGTAATGGGCTGTGTGATGACCTTCTGAGTTCTATTGTTGTGATGTCCTGGGTGTGGTGCTGTAATCTCCTGGGTCGTTGTCTGTGCTGCAACCTCCTGATGTTTTGTGTTGTGATCTCCTGAGTTCTGTGATGTAGTATCCTGGGTGGAAGGCTGTGATGTGGCATTCTGGGCCTTGGTTTGGCTCGAGTTTGAGGTCTGGCTATGTGTTTATAGCGTGTGTCAGTTTGCTTAGTTTGGGGGTTGGAGGGGGTGTAGCAGCTGGTGTTGCAGCCATGGTCTGGTTTCTGGATGGTGGTTGCCTTTCATCTGTGGCGTGGGCTTGGGTTTGAGTCTGGTGAAGGAGATTGGTGGTGGCATCATGTGTTATTTTGGGTCCGGTGTTGGTTTTGTGGCTGGGACTCGTTTGTTGATTAGGGCTAGTTTCCAGATGTCTGGTAGGCGGAAGTATCATCCCGTTTATTCATGTTATGGGGTGTTTCTCTATTTCGATGGCTTCCCTAATTATTCTCTTGTTGAAGTGTTCAGTATTGGAGATAAGTTTGGATCCCTCAAAATCAATTTCATGTCCTGTGGCTTTAAGGTGCTGGAAAAGGGAGGAAGTTTTTCTTCTTTTCTGACTGCGTTCTTGTGTTCTGCGATGCGTGCATTTATTCTCCTGTTGGTTTGTCCAATGTATGTGGCTGGGCAAATTTTGCATGGTATTTTATAAACTCCTTGGTTTTCTAGCTGGATCTTGTCTTTGGGGTTTCTTAAGATGTTGGCTATTTTTGATCAGTGCCAAAGGCTGTCCTGATATTGTGTTTGTGGAGAATTTTGCTGATTTTATCTGTGGTGCCTTTGATGTAAGGGAGGAGGGCGATGCCATTGTCCTGTTCTGTGTCTTGGTTTTTGGGGAGTCTCCCTTCGGATTAGGTTGGTGATTGTGCTTCTTTGGAATCCATTGGACATTAATACGTTAGTGAGGGTGTGTAATTCTGTTCTCAAGTGGTCTTTGTCAGCTAGGCGTTTGGTTCTGGAGATGAGGGTCTTGGCTACGGAGTTGATCTGTGCAGGGTGGTGATGGGATTGTGCATTTAAGTAGCGGTTAGTGTGTGTCTTTTTCTGGTAGATGGTGTGTCCTAGGGAGCCGTTGGGTTTTGTAAATTAGGACGTCCAGGAACGGAAGTTGATTGTTGGTTTCTGTTTCCATGGTAAATTGTATTTTGGGGTGTAGGCTGTTGAGATGTGTGAGGAAGTTGTCCAGTTTTTCTTTCCCGTGTGGCCAAATTACGAAAGTGTCATCTACATATCTAAGCCAGAGTTTGGGTTTGTATTCGGATTTGTCTAGAGCATTGGTTTCAAAATGTTCCATGTATAGGTTAGCTATGACGGGTGAGAGGGGTGATCCCATAGGTGCTCCTTCTATCTGTTTATATCTTTGTCCATTGTGGATGAAATGCGTGTTGGAAAGGCAATGGTTGGTCAGATCTAGGATGTGCTTAGGGGGTTGTATTTGTTTTGGATAGCTGTCAAGGCTTCTTTAATAGGTACTTGAGTGAAGAGGGATATGACATCGAAGCTCACAAGTAGGTCACTGGGTTGTAGGTTTTGTTTCTTTATTGTTTCTATGAAGTGGAAAGAATTTTGTATGCGTGTGAGGTGATGGATTCTGTGTAGGGCTGGAGTTGTTTGGCGAGAAATTTGGCAAGGTTCTGTAGAGGTGAGCCTATGGAGCTGACTATGGGTCTGAGTGGTGTTCCTTCTTTGTGTATCTTGGGGAGGCCATAGAGCTTAGGGCATCTAGATGATTTTTCTCTGGGGATGATTCTTTGTTGGATCTCTTCACTGATGGGCGAGGCTTTTATTTTGGATTTGGTGGTTTTCTCTAGATAGGTGGTGGGGTCTGTGTTTAGAGGTTTGTAAGCGGGGTCTTGGAGTAGGTTGGATAGTTTGGATTGGTAGTCAGATGTGTTCATCACGACTGTGGCGTTGCCTTTGTCTGCTGGGAGGATGATTATGTTGTTGTCTTTCCTCAAGTTGCTGAGTGCTTTTGTTCTTCTTTGTGTAAGTTGCTTCTGGGTGGACTGCTGGAGCAGAGGACGTTGGTGACTTCAAGTCTGATTTTATTGGCTGTGTCTGGGTTAATTTTGGCTAGGCTAGCTTCAACTCCACATATGATGTTTTCAGTGGGGATGCGTTTGGGGGCGACAGCAAAGTTGAATCCTTTGGAAAGGACATTGGTTTCTGCCATGGTGAGGGTTCTGTCTGATATGTTGTGTACTGTTTGTTTCATGCATTGTTGTGGGGGTTTGGGCTTCTGGCGTTTCTCTAGTCTGTGGAGTTTGTTGGTGTGTGTGTCTGTCTTGTGAAAGGTTTCTGTTTCGGCTCTCCAGAGGGCTAGTTGTTTGGATTTGTCCCAGAGTGCTGGGTGGATTTTGTTACTGAGTTTGAGGTGGAGGGTGAGTAGGTCCCTGTTGGTTTGGTCTAGTAGGAATCTTTTCCTGTGGAGTTCGTTTCTGATTAGAGCTAATGCAGTTCTTTTCAGGATCCTTTCAGTGGCTGAGGTTTTAGTGTGGAATTTGAGTTGGAAGCATGTGGGGATCACGTTTTTGTCTCGGCAATTGCGTAGGAATGTGAGGTCACATAAGATGGTGGCTCTTCGCACTTCGAGTTTCTCATAGATCCGGGTCAGCTGGAAGGTTTCCTCCCCTAGAGGTAGGATATTTGTTTCGTAGATTTTCACGGTAAAGGTATGTAGGTCTTGGTGTATTCGGGTCTTGTCCCGTGTAAGATTGAGAATACCTTGGCAACGTTTCGACGAATCTCATCCGCATCTTCAGGCTGGTGTCTTCAGCTTCGTTCTCCTGGGAGAAGTGTGTGATTGTGGCTGTTTTCCCTTTTAAACTCTAGAGTTGGCTGTGTTGTTACTTTTGATTGGTTTGTGGAGTTGATGTATGCAGATTGGATGGCTTTTTCCTGAGACCCTGTGTGGCTGAGGTGCTGGCTGTGTGTCTCTCAGCCTTTTGTGTTGTAACGACCTGGGTAATGGGCTGTGTGATGACCTTCTGAGTTCTATTGTTGTGATGTCCTGGGTGTGGTGCTGTAATCTCCTGGGTCGTTGTCTGTGCTGCAACCTCCTGATGTTTTGTGTTGTGATCTCCTGAGTTCTGTGATGTAGTTCTGGGTGGAAGGCTGTGATGTGGCATTCTGGGCCTTGGTTTGGCTCCGAGTTTGAGGTCTGGCTATGTGTTTATAGCGTGTGTCAGTTTGCTTAGTTTGGGGGTTGGAGGGGGTGTAGCAGCTGGTGTTGCAGCCATGGTCTGGTTTCTGGATGGTGGTTGCCTTTCATCTGTGCGTGGGCTTGGGTTTGAGTCTGGTGAGGGAGATTGGTGGTGGCATCATGTGTTATTTTGGGTCCGTGTTGGTTTTCGTGGCTGGGACTCGTTTGTTGATTAGGGCTAGTTTCCAGATGTCTGGTAGGTGGGAAGTATCATCCCGTTTATTCATGTTATGGGGGTGTTTCTCTATTTCGATGGCTTCCCTAATTATTCTCTTGTTGAAGTGTTCAGTGTTGGAGATAAGTTTGGATCCCTCAAAATCAATTTCATGTCCTGTGGCTTTAAGGTGCTGGAAGGGAGGAAGTTTTTTCTTCTTTTCTGACTGCGTTCTTGTGTTCTGCGATGTGAGCATTTATTCTCCTGTTGGTTTGTCCAATGTATGTGGCTGGGCAAATTTTTCATGGTATTTTCATAACTCCTTGGTTTTCTAGCTGGATCTTGTCTTTGGGGTTTCTTAAGATGTTGGCTATTTTTTGATCAGTGCCAAAGGCTGTCCTGATATTGTGTTTGTGGAGAATTTTGCTGATTTTATCTGTGGTGCCTTTGATGTAAGGGAGGAGGGCGATGCCATTGTCCTGTTCTGTGTCTTGGTTTTTGGGGAGTCTCCCTTCGGATTAGGTTGGTGATTGTGCTTCTTGGAATCCATTGGACATTAATACGTTAGTGAGGGTGTGTAATTCTGTTCTCAAGTGGTCTTTGTCAGCTAGGCGTTTGGTTCGGAGATGAGGGTCTTGGCTACGGAGTTGATCTGTGCAGGGTGGTGATGGATTGTGCATTTAAGTAGCGGTTAGTGTGTGTCTTCTTCTGGTAGATGGTGTGTCCTAGGGAGCCATTGGTTTTTTTGTAAATTAGGACGTCCAGGAATGGAAGTTGGTTGTTGGTTTCTGTTTCCATGGTAAATTGTATTTGGGGTGTAGGCTGTTGAGATGTGTGAGGAAGTTGTCCAGTTTTTCTTTCCCGTGTGGCCAAATTACGAAAGTGTCATCTACATATCTAAGCCAGAGTTTGGGTTTGTATCCGGATTTGTCTAGAGCATTGGTTTCAAAATGTTCCATGTATAGGTTAGCGATGACGGTGAGAGGGGTGATCCCATAGGTGCTCCTTCTATCTGTTTATATCTTTGTCCATTGTGGATGAAGTATGTTTGGAAAGGCAATGGTTGGTCAGATCTAGGATGTGCTTAGGGGGTTGTATTTGTTTTGGATAGCTGTCAAGGCTTCTTTAATAGGTACTTGGTGAAGAGGATATGACATCGAAGCTCACAAGTAGGTCGCTGGGTTGTAGGTTTTGTTTCTTTATTGTTTCTATGAAGTGGAAAGAGTTTTGTGCGTGTGAGGTGATGGATTCTGTGTAGGGCTGGAGTTGTTTGGCGAGAAATTTGGCAAGGTTCTGTAGAGGTGAGCCTATGGAGCTGACTATTGGTCTGAGTGGTGTTCCTTCTTTGTGTATCTTGGGGAGGCCATAGAGCTTAGGGCGTCTAGATGATTTTTCTCTGGGGATGATTCTTTGTTGGATCTCTTCACTGATGGGCGAGGCTTTTATTTTGGATTTGGTGGTTTTCTCCAGGTAGGTGGTGGGGTCTGTGTTTAGAGGTTTGTAAGCGGGGTCTTGGAGTAGGTTGGATAGTTTGGATTGGTAGTCAGATGTGTTCTTGATACTTCCCGCCTACCAGACATCTGGAAACTAGCCCTAATCAACAAACGAGTCCCAGCCACGAAACCAACACCGGACCCAAATAACACATGATGCCACCACCATCTCCATCACCAGACTCAACCCAAGCCCACCCCACAGACAAAAGCAACCACCATCCAGAAAACCAGACCATAGCTGCAACTCCAGCTGCTACACCCCCCTCTGACCCCCAAACTAAGCAAACTGACACACACTATAAACACATAGCCAGACCTCAAACTCGAGCCAAACCAAGGCCTGGATGTCACATCACAGCCTTCCACCCAGGATACTACATCATGGAACTCCTGAGATTGCAACACAAAACCTCAGAGGTTGCAACACAGACAACGACCCAGAAGATAACAGCACAAGTCCCAGGATTCGCAACGATAAAACTCAGAGGTCACACAGCCCACTACCCAGGTAGCTAAAACACAAAAGGCTGAAGGACACACAGCCACTACCTCACCCACACAGGCTCTTATGAAAAGCCAACCAATCAGCAAACATCAACTCCATCAACCAATCAAGAAGCAACACACAGCCAACACACAGCCAACCAATCAGCAAACACCAATTCCATCAACCAATCAAGAAGCGACAACACAGCCAAAAAACAGCCAACCACCCGTTACAGCAGAGCCGCACACCACACACCTCCCCTCCAGTATTTATAGAAGAAGCAGCTCAGATCACTCTTTGCTGGCACAAGCACAAAGCCAAGACACCAGCCTGAAGATGGCGATTGGGATCTCGTCGAAACATCGCCGGTATTCTCATCTCTACATGGTGACAAGACCGAATCACCAAGACCTACATACCTTTACCCGTGAAAATCTACGAAAACAAATATATATATATATATATATATATATATAACACTTTTATTAGCTTTCATTAGCATTTGAAGCTGTATATTTTCTATTTTCTTCACACTAAAGATGTGTGACTTTTAGGACACTCATATACAATAATGTAATTATCTCAATATTGTTTCTGAAATTTTCTGGAGGATACAGTTCATGTTCATTATAGTAATTGACCAACGTTTATCTTTATGCCACTACAACTATCATTATCATAGCCTTTACTGGGAGGAAAGGGTGCATCATAGGGCAATAACCAAGACACCTCAAATGGGCTAATTTAGACAATCTTTCCAAAATCCAGCATTCATGACTTCTGAGAGAATGAAATTTGGAGAGATGGTGGCTGCTTCAGTGCTACTGGTGGTGACTGGGCTGCTGCTGGAATCACTGGACCTTCATTTTTAACTTTCTATGACAAATTCCCAGTCAGTCTCACAATCCCTCAGTTCCTCCCCTACTCAACAGCAGCCACTTACCTGTTTGCCTGACACAGGAAGGAAAGGGAGGCAGAAAGGGAATGACAGAATGGTAGGGAAGGAGGCAGGGAAGGAAGGAAGAAGGAGGGAGAAAGGGTAGAAAGAAAGGGAGGGAGGGAGGGAGGGAGGGAAGAAAGAAAGGGTGGAAGGGAGCAAGATTTCCAATGATTTCTGCCAGCTTCCTATAAGGAAACACACTGGGGAAGCCAGTAGGAAATCAGAAGTTGCTCCTGTTCCTACTGTGTTTTTTTTTGCTCACCCAGGATCATTCTGTTTCCCTGTTGAGGTCAGGAAATATCTCTGAAATGATGTCCTAGCAGGGCACAGGTTATTTAAAACCTGTAAAAATCTAAAATGATAAAGTACCAAGGAAATTATGAACCAAAGGGAAAGCTAAAAGAGAGGAATCAGTGAGTTTACCATGTTTGAAACCCTTAATTATCTTTTTTTCCTGGTTTTAATTGCTGCTAGGTAAAGTCTAACACTAGTTGTGATAAACAGTTTCTTATGTGAGAGTAGAAAACGAAGAATAAAAAATTCATTATGATGTATAGAGCATGTCATTAAAGGAAGAACGAAAGTTTCTCAACTATAATGGGCATACGTACAATATAGT
This sequence comes from Naja naja, assembly GCA_009733165.1. Classification (NCBI taxonomy): domain Eukaryota; kingdom Metazoa; phylum Chordata; class Lepidosauria; order Squamata; family Elapidae; genus Naja; species Naja naja. The sequence goes on from CM019151.1 coordinate 101,413,650, forward strand.
CAAAGAAGATCTGGAAGATCTGGAAGTAAATTATGCTTAAGATAGAAAAGAAGGTACCCTCTAACTTACCTGCAGTGTTGATAAGTCCTCTGAAGCTCGGGTTGTGATGGCTGGTTGAACATCTAAAACATTGTAATTTCGGAAGAGATTTTTTAGCTGTTCTTTATTCTCATCAATCATCTGTATGACTCTGAAAAGATGGTTAAACATTTCTTAATTTTACCATTAATTAAGTCTAATAAAATACACCATCTCCTCCCTGTACATACCTTATATGTATACCTTATAAGAGGAGTGGGCAACTATGGCCCCTTTATGACCTGTGGACTTCAGCTCCCAAAATTCCATGGGTGGCTCAGGAATTCTGGGATTTGAAGTCCACAGGTCATAAAGGGTTGCCCATCCCTGTTCTATAAGGTTCAAGACAATAGGCTTCAAAAGCATTTCATTAAGTTGTAAAAGAGAAAAAGAGTGAATAATCAATGTGTTATTTTATTTGATTTGCCATCTATAATCAGCAGTGAATTTAGAGTCGGCTAAATTCCAGAGGTTTTGTGCATAGTAATAACAACCATAGCAGCAGTAATAAGTTTGAAAATAGCTGCCTAATCTGAAAAGTGATTTGATTAAATGATTCATACAGTCAGAAGAGACTGCCCATGTTGGCATAAGATGAACTAGTTTGGGATCTGCTTATCAATGCATATCAAGGTAGAATGCTTACCTTTCTACATCAAGTATCCTATTGGTCTCCCGATTCACCACATGGATCAGCAATTCCGTTTGGGCAAAATTCACACGGCCTTTTTTGTCAACATGGAACTACAGGATGAAAAAAAACAAAACAACCCAGACAATTGGCAGAGGTTTTGTTTTTCTTTAGCTCAGAGGTCTCCAAACTCGGCAACTTTAAGACTTGTGGATTTCAACTGGCTGAGGAATTCTGGGAATTGAAGTCCACAAGTCTTAAGGTTGCCAAGTTTGGGAAGCCCTGCTTTAGCTCAAGGATCAAGAGCAGAAATTATTAGAAAATTCATATGTTCCATTAACATGAAACATACCTGCACATCATCTGTATTGACAATGGCTCCTGTTATGTTGGACAACAGGTTGATGAATTCCTCCTCAAACTTCCGTACTTTATCAGGGATCTCATTGATTATGATCTTTACCCGTTGGTCGTCTCTCAGGATATAAATTCCCACAACTGTGGTGTCATTGTGGCCAGCCAGATCAGAAGCCATGACATCCACCACAAAGTAGCCAGGATTGTAGGCAGTGAACAGATCAAAAGTTCGAAGAATTCCATCTAGGTTACCTTTAAGAAGAGTGAACAGTTTGCCAACATATTTGGAAACAACACATTATGGTACTAGTCTGAGTCACCTTTTTGATATTCTTCTTTTCTCAAGAGTAGGAAATCTTTTCAAAGAAGGGTGAAAGATTAAGCATAGGATCTTGCAGTTGCATTTTAAAATAATGGCACTCAAAGGGAGCTGATAGTTATCAATAAAATAATAAGAAATTAGCTGCCTCATTCTGAAATTAACTGAACATAAGTTCTTACCTTTGTGGAATCAAGATCTATTTAAACAACCATGAAACAGAAAGATGAGTATTGGGAGCTATGTTTGCAACTACCCATTTAATCAGGTCAGGTAAAACCATAGCAGATGGACTTGTGCAACTTTGAAAACTTGGTTAGTGTCAGCCTTGGTCCGATTGATGTTTTATCATCCTGTATAAATTTGGCCTATTTGGTTATTATTTAAGAATTGTGTGAGCGTAGTAAATAGGTAAGTTCAATAACCAGATTAACTCTTTTGGGCATGAATGCTGTGAAAATATTGATTTCATCTGTTTTCTTAGAGTCTGCATTATTTTATGTTTTTAAAGAAACCTTTAACAATTCAGTGTGACTTCAACAAAGATGCACCAACACCACATTGTATTTATTTGTTAGACTGGTATCCTGTTTTTCCTTTAGGAGTTCTAGACTTCCTTCAATTTTATCTAAATATTTATTTTATTTATTGATTTGATTTCTCAATCGCTTACAAGATAATAGGCATAAGTATAAACAAGAGTAAGAATACAGGAAATAGGTACGAATAAATGGGGACAATAGGATAGGGACGGTAGGCACGATTGTGCACTTATGCATGCCCCTTACAGACCTCTTAGGAATGGGGTGAGGTCAATAGTAGATAGTTTGAGATTAAAGGAGTGGGGGTTAGAGGATGTAACAACAGAGTCAGGTAGTGCATTCCAGGCATTGACCACTCTGTTGCTGAAGTCCTACTTTCTGCAATCAAGTTTGGAGTGGTTTACATTGAGTTTGTATCTGTTGTGTGCTCTTGTATTGTTGCAGTTGAAGCTGAAGTAGTCATTGATTGGTAGGACATTGTAGCAGATAATTTTGTGTACTACGCTTAAGTAAAGTAAGATAAATTAAGTTGAGAAACAGTGATTGGTTCAAAGGTAGCAGTTGAGTTTTCTTAACACAACTTCATATTGAAACTTCCCTGATTCACATCCAACAGCCTAGATCAAGGGTCTTCAAACTTGAAAGTTTAAGACTTGTGGACTTCAATTCCCAGAATTTCTGAGCTACCATGACTGGAGGAGGAATTCTGGGAGTTGAAGTCCACAAGTCTTAAAGCTGCCAAGTTTGAAGACCCCTGGCCTAGATCATAAGCCCTGTCATGCAAGACATTCTCTGTATAACAACTGTGTTAACTCTTCATCTGAAATATCAGTGTGAAGCAGACCTCTGAGGTCACAGGAAGCTTCAAAATAGATACAGGTAGTCCTCGACTTACAGCAGTTTGTTTAAGTCGACCGTCCAAAGTTAGAAGAGCACTGAAAAAAGTGACTCATTACCATTTTTCACACTTGCGACCTTTGTTGCAGCCTCATGGTTACATGATAAAAATTCAGATGCTTGGCAACTGGTTCATTATTTATGACACCTGCAGTGTCCCAGGGTCATCTGATCCCCTTTCACAACCTTCTGTCAAACAAAGTCAATGGGGACGCCAGATTCACTTAACAATGGTGTTACCAGGGGTGGGATGCTACGGTTCTGCCTGCCTTTACAGAACTGGTAGCTCTGAAGAGTAGCAGACACCAAACTGGTTCTGTGTTTGCTGCTGTTTGGCCCACCTGCCCGGCCGGGCTCTTACCTGACCTTTATTTCCTGCTTTTTCAACCTCAGCTGCTTTGCGCGGCACAGCTGAGGTTGAAAAAGCAGGAAAAAAGAGGCTTTTCAAATGCTGCGCACCTGCACAGCAGCGCTTTTCAATTGTCCAGGCGGCACAGCTGATGTTTTTTTACATGCGTGCACAGCATGCATTAGGTGCATGTGCACATGAAGCGTGCATGCACATGTAAAATGTAGTCATTGAACCGGTAGTAACACCGGTTGATTTCCATCCCTGGGTGTTACTAACTTAACAACTGAAATGATTCACTTAACAGCTGTGGATAGAAAGGTCATTAAATGGGGCAAAACTCACTTAACAACAATCTCATTTAATTAACATAAATATGGGCTTCATTGTAGTCATAAGTTCAGGACTACCTGAATTTAACTGAATGGTCATGCTTCTATTAGCACTATGTCTAGGCAAGTTAAGTTTATGCATGCAACATACAGGAATATAACCTAAACTATTCAGTTGATATCTGAGCAACTCATTGTCAACCTTACCAATGCTGAAAATGTTGGCCACCTCTTCAGAATCATTTGAATGTTGTTTGATGTAGCGAATTCCCAGAATGCTATACAAGACTAGGCTATTGTTTCCAATATCAGCATCCAGTGCAACAAGTTTGATCAGCTCCGAACCCACTTTTGCATCGGTCGCAACCCCTAGTAGAAGAAGGACATTAAACGAAAAAGACCAACAAATCACTTTTGGAAATAGTGCGTTCACCTCTGGGCCATTGGAGTAAACCAAAAGCATTTGTTAAAATAAAATTGTGCTCAAAGCTTGCATTTCATTTTACAAGATGCCAGCCTCCCAAAACGTCATTTTGCAAGATGCCAGCCAGTAAATTTCAGGAGATGGCATCCTTATTATTATGTCTTCCTACACAAAGTAACTCAGAAAACGAGTCAGTTTCGAGAGCATTCTCTGGCCATATTGAAGTGAACTTCTCCGTACCTGCTGTGTATTCTGATTTGGTGAAGCGGGGAGGCTGATCATTAATGTCAGACAGAAAGATCCGAACATCCTGCAAAGTGTTATCAGTGCTGAGATCCATAGCCTGGAGTCTCGCTGCTCGGCGGCCCTGCGGAGGGTTCCAGTTTCGATTGCTGGAAGCTTTGACAATGATGGAGTAGAAACCTTGTCTCTCTCGGTCCAGGTCCCGAAGAACCTGCAACTTCCCTTCCCGACTCAGTTGGAAATTGTTCTCTCTGTTACCAGCTGAAGAAAGAGAATGCTAGTCAGGTTGCCTTGTTACTGTTGCTTTCCAAAATGAGGTTTTACTATGGGATGGTAATTATATTGTAATAAAAATCTGAGCAAGAAATATGTTTAACCAAGCTCTTCTCCTAAGACCGGGACCAAGAAGTGTGGCAGGTTAAGTGCTGGTTGTTGTGTTTCTATTGCTCTCCCTGGTCCCTCATTTTTTTCATGTAAAGTTTTCTATTTTATTTAAATATTTCTGTCCAGAGTTGTTATGGGGCTGGAGTGTTTTAATTTGAGAAGAGAAAGTGGAAGAGGAAGGCAGGCAGGCAGGCAGGCAGGCAGGCAGGAAGGAAGGAAGGAAGGAAGGAATTCAAGTGTGTCTTTCTTTGCTTATCCTGCTACCCATTGTTATGGGTTGGCCCAACTAAATGAAATGAAGGTTGAGGAGAAATGGTTAGATTCACTTTTGGAAGTAAAACACAGAGTAATTTGTAAATTCGGTCTCTAAGAAGCCATCTAGATGTACGCTGCACAGTTAATGACTGATGGATCTCAACACTACTGCTTCTTTAACCTAAGCAATAATCTTTACAAAGTGCATTAAAAGCAAAATGGATATTATAGGTCCGTGATGGCGAACCTATGGCAGGGGTGCCACAGGTGGCATGCAGAGCCATTTGTGCGGCACATGAGCCCCAGCCAAACTTACCTGCACTGCACATGCGCGCGCCTCCTACCTGATTTTCAGCCCATTTGAGGCCTTTTTTGGCCTCCCGGAGGCTCAAGGGAAGCCTCTGCAGCCCCAGGAGGCCGAAAAATGGGCCTTCTAGAAATACTGGAAGTGCTGAAATGGGCCTGTTTTCAGCTTCCCTAGACTCCTGAGGCTTCCATTGAGCCTCAAATGGCCTTAAATGGGCTGAAAATCAGTTGGGACCTGTGCACATGCGCAGTGCAGGTAAGGGGGCAGGGTGGGGGTGTTGCATGTACATGTGCAGGGGGCGCATTGCATTGTGTGCGCCGGCACACGTGCGCTTTCGGCACACCATAACAAAAAGGTTCGCCATCACTGTTACAGGTGATAAGGATGATACGGAATGTAGTGTTTAAACTATCCAAAGGAAACGATCCAAAGGAGGAGAATGAGAAGAACTGAAATCTACCTGCAATGTAGTAATACACAATAGCATTGGTGCCCTCGTCAGCATCCACTGCGCCTGTGACATTCCCCACCACGGTGCCTGGCCGTGAGTGTTCAGGCACAGAAAGAACCTGGTAAAGGGGGCTCCCTTTCTGCAGGAGCAAAACAAAGAAAGAAACAAAGAAAGAAAGAAACAAAAAACAGAGAGGAGGGGAATACAAAGCAATAGCTTTTTTTAAAAAAATCACGTGAGATAGCAAAACAGATGCATTACTACACATTATATGAATTATGGTCATGAGCATAAAAAACTAGTCATAAGCAATATAAATTTCAATGAAGTTACTTCATGAGCTACTTCATGAGCTAAACATTGGTTTTAAAAAAGGAGTTTACTTCTCTAGTTGTTGCTGACTATAGGGGGCAATGCTTATCTCTGTTTCAAGGCCATTGAGCCAGCACAGTCTGAAGACATTTATGCGGTCATGTAGCCAGCATGACATCACAAAGCAATGTTATCTTCCCAGCAAAGTGGTACCTATTTATCTACTCACATTTGCATGCTTTTGAAAATAAATCAGATAACTTCCCATTATAATGGGAAGTAAAACATAGTTTTTCATATCCCCAACAGAGTGGGGCTGAATTTTCCCAATTCCATGTTTCAGGCAAGAGCTGGGGCGATCACATGGTGCTCGGGTCTCAAACCTGGGCTGCTGGCTTTCCAGCAACAAGCCCAGTGTCTCAATTGCTGAGCCACCATGCTACCCCATAGGAATACAGTACACTATATGATATAATATATAAGACTGCTGGGAGAGGAAGCTTAAGTTTTATCTTCATTCTCTTGGGGTTCTGCTATTATTATTATATTCTGCCTTTATGTTCAGGAGCTCAAGGTACTAATAGATCAGGGGTCCCCAACCGCCAGTCTATGGATCGGCATTGGGTCACAGCATGCCAGAAACCAGGCCGCACAAACAAACATGGCAGAGGTGGTATTTAGCAGGTTCTGACCAGTTCTGGAGAACCGGTAGTGGAAATTTTGAGTACACAACCGGCAAATGTCACCTCGGACTGGAGATTTTACAGTATCCTTCCCCTGCCACGCCCACCAAGCCACGCCCACAGAACCAGTAGTAAAAAAATTTGAATCCCACTACTGAAACAAGGTCATCTAGAACCAAATCTGTCTAGTTTTAACCTTGCAATCCTAAACCTAAACGCTAGGTCTCTTCTCTTACAATTTTTTAGTTATCTTTGTCTGAGACCAAACAAAAACTTTATTTCGGCCATTGAGCAATAAAAATACATTCAGTAGAACAAACAAAGCAAAGTTAACTCCTAACATCAATGGCTACTGGCAATCTTTGTAAGTAAAGGTTACAAAAATTAGAAAAGCAAGTATACAAAAATTTAATTTCTTTTGGCTTTTATGAAACATCACTTGTATGTCATTATTGGATCTGGTTTTAAGTTTCACCTGCATTCCAGGAGAAAATATTTATTTATTTATTTGCTTGTCAAATGTATTTGCTGTCCATCTTGCAGTTCAAGTCAACTCTTGATGTACAGTATAGAGTAATCTAGTAGCTAAAACAGTAATAAGACTTCATTTTATACTACTATCTCTATACAGACTATTTTCCTATTATTATGCTGAAAAACAGATTTTAAAAAAATCTGTCTAGTTTAAGAACTTGGAAATAGGCATAAAGTGACAACAATTTCCTCCACAATTAATTCAGTGAATAGAAATATTTTCCCCAAATGATTCTGTTTCTAAATGTAAGTGACTTTGAGTAAATGTAATCCAATGTGCATGTTGGACGAAAGAAGGACAGCTATTCTTTTAAAAATCTTTCTTAAAGGAACTTGTTCTAGTTCAGATCCTAATCTGCCCCAGCTCCAGTGAAGTCCAGAAGGGAAGAGATAGACCTGCTTACAGGTGGCTTCAGGAAGACAGGTTCATTGTCATCAATATCATCCAGCGCTACCTGGAGGGGTTGCATCGTCTCATAGGGTGGTTGGCCTTGATCACACGCCACAATGATTAACTATGGGAAAAACACATGAAAGGCTAGTCATGTAACGGGCTTGTCAGTGGCTGTTCTGACCAAGGCTTCCTAGACCGTAATTACGCATTTTAAAAACAAGTCTTATTTTATTGCAACGTTGGGAATTGCTTTCATTCCCAGCCGGTAATGAATCTCAAACAGTCCCTCGAGATAAGCACCCACCTTTCTTTTCAGTGAAGTGCTGCCAATAACAGAAGTATCAAATGAACTAGAAAAAAACCCAACCACAAGTACAAAGAGCTTCAAGAATGAATCTGAACCGATCGAATGACTTTACTTCCTGCAAAGTTTTCGTCATCTTTGCCTGTCCTTTATACTTTATGGGAGGGGCAATCACTCCCGAGTCAATTGTTTGTCTCAGCTGTTCTTGCTTTCTAGCAGCTCTGTGCACACGCACACTGGGAACAGGCTCCCCTGTATTCTCTGCCCCGCTGCTGCCAGACTCCAAAAGCTCCGGAGGTAGCACCCCACTCCCAGATGGTCCTGGCCCCATATCTGCATTGGACACAGGACCCTTGTCCGACTACTCTCCAGACTCCCGGACTGATCCCTGTTCTTCCCCACTGTCCGATTCCGCTGCTGTCTGCACAGACTGCCGGTGAACCACAACAGTGGCAATGGCAGAAGCAGCAAACAGAGGGAATTGAATTCCATTATTGGCCATACCATAAACACAAAATTAGAGCATTTTCTAGCTAGAAAAGAGAAAAATAAACAGATTTTTATTGATTTAACTAATCTATTCATAATTAATTCCCCCTCTTATTTATCATGTTTAATCTTCTGTATGGTGCAGAACCATCTTAACGAATATCTCCATTGCCTAAGCAAAATGATTGCTTAGCTTTTTAAGAAAGGAATTGAGTGGTGAAAAGTAGTAACAGAGCAGAGCAAATGAAATTGTTCTGTTGCGATTCTCTCGTAGGTCAGAAAAGAACTGACAAGGAAGGTGCTGACTTCATTCTTTCAATCCACATGCTCAACTCTTCTGCAGTGCTTCAAAAGAAGGGGACCATTAATTTCTTGGTCCTCTGAAATGTCCCATCTGTGGTTACCTCTGACTTGCTAGTTCATGAATGCGGTAGGCTCATCTAACCATACATTATTTCAGAACTACACTACCACTTCTTAAATTTAGTTCTGGCATTTCAAGCCTGCTGTTCCAATCTGTCACCTCTGATAAACTTCTGAGCAACGTACGATAAAGCATTCTACACCTGGCTGGTAAGGACAAATAAACATGTAGCATATATATATATATATATAAAATACTTTATTGGGTTTTTTCTTTTTACATATCTCAATCACTTAATAAACAGTACGATGACATTTTGTATCTATTTACATAACCTGTCCAATACAGTCTATACCCAGGATGGCGAACCTGTGGCACACGTGCCGGAAGTGGCATGCATAGCCATCTATGCCGGCACGTGAGCCGTCACTCCAGCTCAGTTGCACTGCGCATGCACACGCGCCTCCCACCAGCCAGCTGATTTTCGGGTATCTGCCGCGTATGCACGGGGCCCAAGGTACATGCAGGAGATGTGTGTGCATGTGCAGGAGGGCGGGGGGAGCACAGGGGATCATGCATGCATGCGCAGGGGGCAGGGGGAGCACAAGGGGTTGCGTGCACATGCGTGGGGGTGGAGTCGCACGGGGTGTCACATGTGCATACACAGGGGGTGGGGGAGCACGGGGGTTGCACGTGCATTGCATTATGGGTGCAGGCGCGTACGCACGCACACACACTTCAGCACACGACGACAAAAAGGTTAGCCATCACTGATCTATACATTCTATTTCTATGCCTTCTACATCTATTATATACACTTTCTTTTCTTATTTCTATTGTCTATCCAATGATACCATTTCTCCCATATTCTATAGTCAATTTACCCATTTCCGCACTCAATTTTTTAATTACTAAGCCCTTGGATGGTATGCAATCTTTCTTCCAACACTGCACATAGGCTATCCTTGCTGCTGTTAATACATGTAACACCAAATATTTTATCTTTCTATTGTATTTCCTTTTGATTATCCCTAGAAGAAATAATTCCAGAACAAAATCTATTTGACTTCCAATTAATTCCTGTAACCACATTTGTATTTTCTTCCAATATTTTTTCGCTTCAGGGCATAACCGCCATGTATGATAGAAGGTACCATGTTTTTGTCTGCATTTCCAGCAGTTTGGATTCATGTAGCTTAGTTTATGAAAGTCGCAATATTCCTGTTTTGTGACTTACACTGTACACAGCTTGCTTCTCCCGGTCCAGTCTCATTGCTGTCTGAATGAGCCCACTGTTTGCATCGATGGTAAAATATTCCCAATCCTTATTTCCGGCACCAGTTTTGAGAAGGGTGTACTGCACAGCTCCATTGAGGTCTTCGTCCTTGTCTGTAGCATATACCTCATAGACATTGGATCGTAAGGGGATTTCCTGTTTATAGATTCAAGGATCACGTATACAGAAAAAGTGGTTTAAAATATAGACCTCTTCAGAGGAACATGGGAAAATCACATCTCCTATGAACAACCATTGCATGCAGATCTGAGAATTCCGTGTTACAAATTTCCAAATGTCATCATTGCATGGATTGTGGCTTTAATCAATCAAGGTTTTCCCATAAACCTTTTGAATAAGACACAGAATATGTTACTAGCCTTAGCTGTACCCATGGATTCTCTGCTCATGGTAAAAAAAAATACCAGTCAGTTTTGGCCAGTAGACCAACCAATGCAACCAAAGACCAGTTCTAAGCTATAAATTTCAGAATCACTAGTTTAGTGACTACCTTGAAAGCCAACACATTGTTGCCTGCATCCCACCAAGTAAGACAGTATTTATAGTGTATTTACAAGCTGGGTTTCAGGTTAATTGGAATGCAGACTCACATATTTGGCCTTCTGATGATTCTGAGAACTTGCCACAATGGAGACTCCATCAGTTCAAAACTCACTAATCATAGGGTTGCATAAATATATATGTTCCTACAAGTGAAGAGATTAATAACTGAAAGTAATGTGTTGACCAGTTCTAGCACACGTTGAGGTGCAATATTAGCCAAAATTGAACATCACATATTGTATCTCTCTTGGTAGAGCAGGTACCTGTTTTTGAACTCAGAACCTTCTAGGTGATGAGAACCTGCATGGGCTAAAAGCAGGCACTTGGGTGTTGGTTGTGCTTGTGGTGCACCAGCCCAAATGTGCCAGAACTGACTGGTACTTATTGTAAAACTAAGAGAATGGCCAGGAAGGATGAACTGATCTGAATAAGGAGACCTAATCTTGTGGAGTTGAGAAACATAAGCAGGAAAGTGAAGATATGGATTTAATTGTGAACATATAATATAGAATTGGAGCCTCTTGGTTGGGCTGAGTGCCTACAAAAGTAGGAATCCACAGATTTACTGATTGTGGCATGATACACTGTACTGAATGGTGATAATGGAAGTGCAAAGCAAGAGTTTTGGCAGATCAAATCCCACCAGGCTCAAGGTTGACTGAGCCTTCCATCCTTCTGAGGTGGGTAAAATGAGGACCTAAATTGTTGGGGGCAATAGGCTGACTCTGTAAACCACTTAGAGAGGGCTGGAAAGCACTATAAAGCGGTATATAAGCCTAAGTGCTATTGCTATTGCTAACATATTGAATGAATATGATGGGGGTGGGAAATTGTACCAATAGGTCACATGCACATACGGGAACAAGAACAGAGAGTGCTGAAAAATTATTCAAGTATTTAGAAACACAATTCTTGAGGAGGGATGGGAATTGTAGCTGGTGGGTAGAAAAAGGCCTGCTTGTCATTAAGCATAAGGCAATTCATGTATACACATGGAAAAAAGAATAAGCTAAGAAGCATGACTAATTAGATTATGTTGAAAGGCTGAGAGAATCAGTGAAGGATGCAAGGCTGATGAGAGATTCTGAATGCAATCCAGATTACATGCTGGTGATGTCAAGGATGGAAGTTAGGGTATAATAAGAAAGAATGAAAGACGAGAGGCTGGAAAAAGAAGAACATGAGTCTTCTGTGTTCAAAACAGACTGTTTCGGAAATGGAAATAGAAAATGGACACAAGGAAAGATAACATGGAATCTGGTTGGGACAGAGTGAAAATAATTACATTACAAAGTGTCATAGAAATATGTGAACCTGCCTTAACAGTAAGTATGAAAAAGAATTAGGCTACGGATGAGGGAAAAGTGCAAATAGGAACATTCTTCAAAAATGAGGATAAAAGAAAGCTATTGCAAATTGTCAAAAGGTTAGTTGCAGAAGGATGCCAATGCTTTGGAATGGTTTCCCCAGATATATCAGACTATCCTGATGATTTTTACCCGGAAGGTAAAAACCAACCTATTTCAGAGATAATCCCAATCTTCTACTTCTCCATGTTTTGTTATTTCTGTCTCTGTGTAGTAGTAGCGATTCAATTATTGGGCTACAATTTTATGATGCTGATTAAATTTTTTAAGCTGAACTGTGTTACATATGCTTCAGTTAATTGCTCCTAACTTGGAAGCTGTTGAGAATCAATTGTGATATAATATGAGAGCTAGCTAGCTAGACAAATAATAAGAATTAAGAAAATGGTAAAAATGCAGATGAACTTGGTGTAACTGGAGAGCTATTAAAATGTGGATATAGTTTATGTGGGAAGTGACTATATAACTTGTCTGATGTGTGCATGGAATTTGATATGGCTGGCAGACAACTAGCTGTCCCCTTATACAGAAGGAAAGAGAATAGAATAGAAAAACTAAAAGAAAATGACAATGAAGATTTCAGTCATCCAGGTACAGTTGCCTGAAGGTTGATTCATGGCAATTGGATTTCTTTCTTTTTTCTTTTTGTTAGTGTGAGACACTTAGCTAACTTGCTCTAACTGATGGAGCTGCTTGGATAAGTAGTTAAAACATTTCACACTAACAAGAAAAACAAGTCCAGTTGCCACGAATCAACCTTCATGCAAGAAGATGAGCTTGTGAGGTGTGTCTGGAAAACTGTTAACAGATAGATAATCAGAGTTGGAAGGGATCTTGTAGGTCATCTAGTCCAACCCTCCACCCAAGAGGGAAACCCTACACCATTTCTGACAAATGGCATCCAATCTCTTCTTGAAAGTCTCAAGGGATGGCACTCCCACAACTTCCGAGGGCAAGCTGTTCCATTGGTTGATTGTTCTCACTTTCAGAAAGTTTCTCCTTATTTCCAGGTTAAATCTCTCCTTGTTCAGTTTCCATCCATTATTCCTTGTCTGGCCTTCAGTTGACTTGGAAAATAGCTTGACCCCTCCTCTCTGTGGCAGCCCCTCAAATTTTGGAACACTGCTATCATGTCTCCCCTGGTCCTTCTCTTCACTAGACTAGCCATGCCCAGTTCCTGTAACCGTTCTTCATATTTTAGTTCAGTCTCATCCAGTCTCCCTAGATCATCCATCGTTTTCTCTTATTTTATATAGATTCTCACAGTCTTAACATTTATCTATTTCATTTTAAACTATTTATTCCATCATTTATACGAGGAGTCTCAACATCTTTCTGAGACTTTAGCAGAATTCTAACTGAAAAAATTCAAGAGCTGACAGTGAACTGCAGTTGGAATGTACAGAATGACTTCATCCTCGCAACAGTATGCAGAATAGACTTTTGTTCTTCTAGAGCACTAGAATTCTGACAGTGAAGTGAATGACTTCAGAAATGAATTTTTGTTCTTCTGTAGAGCACTGAGAATTATTTTGAGTGTGAGAAAGAAAAGTTATTATTTAAAGAAATCATATTATAAGGTGAATGGGGTCAATTATGTAATGTTTTACATGAATATGAAATAGAAGTTTGATGTATTTAGTGCAAATAGTGCAAAAGTAATATCTGGTGAAAGTAAAGCATTTATAACTGAAATGCTTAATGAATGATTCAACACTCAGCAGGGACTAAGGGAAGATATGGATATTCCAGTGAATATATTTTGGAATAAATGTAAGAAGATTGTTTCTGATGATGTTAGTGGTGGGAATATAAAAGAATGTGAAGACATACGGCAGTTGATTTCCAACAAATGTTAAACAGATTGGAAAAGAAATATACTAAAAATCAAGGTACTTGTGTTTGACTGCCAAAATAGTGAATTAGCTGCAAGCTAATTGGTATTTGGTACAAAAGAAGGAAAATGAATGGAGGCATTGGAAGATGTACATGTATTAGCAGAAAGATAATGCTTAACTTGTAGTCTTCTCTGGAGTATCAAAAGAAGCAAAGACAATCGTGTATAACAACATACTTCTACCCACTTTGATATACCGAAGTTAGAATTGGCCATGTCAAGAGTAATGGAAAGTTTAATGCAGAAGGAAGAGCATATTTAAGAAATATGGTTGATAAAAGGAGGGTCAAGAATGAATGGGAGGTGAAGGAATGTGTATTTTGTACAAATGTGAGTGACCAGCACAATAGAAGTACTTCGTGATGGTTTAATCAAAAGAGAGAACGAAGATCAACGCAAAACAAGTACACAACAAACAGCGACTCCTTTGAGTGAAAGGAAAGACAAGAAAGTGACCTTAGACAGGCTCCAAGCTTACTTCTAGAAGACCATCAGAGTATGGTGGAAACAGGGTGTTTGGAGACTTTATGAAGAGATATATTGAATAGCACCCATGAAAACTAAATTTAATTACGTTTTCTCTCGTCTTTCTTTTTGTTACTAGTTTTTACTCTTTTATGCTTTGCATAACACTGCTTATTCCAGCAGGGAACAGCATCATACATATAGATGCATTTATGTATGTATGTATGGTGCCATCTGATGGATTCATTTATTATGTCAGGTTCTACCATAAAGAACAAAATTCAGTAGATTTTGACAGCCTGGTCAGGGGTTTTGAACAGTAAGCTTTAACTTTGTCTCATTCTGAAGGACATTTCCTCTTTAGGTTTCTAAACACCTTTGAGTCCCATGTATTGTTTCTGGTTCTTCACACACAGCTAAGAGCCTAGTTAGGTTGTTTGATTAGTCAAGGCGAGAAAGGCAAAGAAAATGGCTTTTGTTCTTATCTGGAAATAACTATAGTAGCTTAGCTCTGGATTGCTGCATCGTATTAAAAGTATGAGAAAACCTATATGGGGATTTACCTCCTTAATGTGCAGAATGGTGCCATTGGGAGGGCGGACAAACATTGGCCGATTGTCATTGATGTCAATAACATCCAGCTGTAGCATTGTAGTCCCCCAGAGTGGTGGCTTTCCTTTGTCAGTAGCTACCACTGTTAGGTTGAACCTCTCATAGGACTGTAGGCGCCTGCGAGTTGTGACAAGCCCTGAATCTTTATGAATTTTGAAGGCCTCTGAGGAGAGAAGAGATACGGCTCACTTTAGCCACAGCATGAACTACAAAAGCTGATTTATAGTACAGCAGTGCAAATTTTTCAATGAGACAGTTTGAAGAGGAGCTTCTGGATGTGCTCCTCAGCTTTGTGAAGTAACTGGGACTCTCTGAAGCCTTGGTTGGATGTTTGGAAGGTCCTCTGGGTTTAAATGCATACCCACACTTCAATGGTGGGATTCAAATATTTTTACCACTGGTTTGGTGGGTATGGCTTGGTGGGCGTGCTTTGCGTTCGTGCACACACTTTGTGTGTGTGCATGCACCAAACACGCACTTTGTGCAGGCACAGAGGTGTTTGAGTAGGCCCAGAGGCGTTCTAACTCACATCCTGCAAGCCTGCACTCTCCCGGTCGCTTTAGCAGCTGCCGCGCAGCACTTTGCTATGCCGCGCAAAGCAGCTGCGCTTCAAATTCAGAGGATACAGGCAGGGGTGAGATTCTACCAGTTCGCACCTATTCTCTAGAACCGGTTGTTAACATTCTAAGCAGTTCGGAGAACCGGTTGTTAGAAGAAATCACTGGCCTAATCTTGTAAGGAAGGCAGGAAGGAAACATTCTGGGGTTGCTTACAGAAACTGCTTCTCTGTTAACTCTTATTACATTCTTGGCAGGACTAGACTTCCTGTCTCAAGCACGTCTCTGGTGTCCAGGCCATATCCACCCAGTCACATGACCACCAAGCCACACCCACTACCTAAGCCACACCCACAGAACTGGTTGTTAAAATTTTTAAATCCCACCCCTGGATAAAGGTGAGTATGGGAGCCCGGGCGGGCGGGCGGGCAGGCTGAACAGCAGAGTGGGGGAGAGAATTGGTTCGGTCTCCGCTGCTCATCGCTGCTACTGGCTCGGTAGAACCAGGCCGGACCAGTAGAATACCACCACTGCCACACTTCCACGTATTTATACATGTGTTGAAGATACCTCCAGGTGATGTGACAGGTGCATGTTCAGTCATGACCTTTGAAGCAGTTGACTGGTTGTGGCTCCTTCAGATTCAGTGGCTCAGTTTGCTTGCAAGTGAAGTGCCACACAGAATTACTTGCAGGGGCCTTTTTTTGTTATTAATGGCACAACATTAACAAGAAACATTGCTGAAGCCTGGAGCTAGAAGAATGAGTTAATATGCAAACACAGCATCTATAATGCTATATAACAAGGCACTCATGTTAAATGTTGCTGCACAAATAACCATGCCAACAATACACTGAATCCCCATAATAAAATTAATTGACCATTATATGTTTTGTAGAAACAGAGATTTTGCGTTGCTCTATCTACCACCTTCCAAAGTGATACTATTCATATGGAAAAAAATGGAAACCAATACTACATTTTTAACATTTACAGAGCAACACTTGACAAGCTTTATTGATTAAGTTGTCCTCCTTGCTATATTTCAGTTGTTTCCTTCAAGTGGCATCTGTTGGAAAGCCCTACCACCAACATTCAATAGCTTATTTGCAAAGTACGAATTGTGGCAAAGGAAAGCGTAGGCATCATACAACTTAAAATTTATATTAGTAATATTAATAAGCATGCAGTGCAAATATGTCTTATGGTGCACTGATTTGTATCTCTGCAGTTAAAAATTAACTACTTTTGATAAACTGAAAAATATGCAGCTAGTGTTTGAGCCATTGAGATTTCTATTATTTGTCAATCATCTTTTTTGACTGATATTTTGTTTGTTACTAGAGATACACACCAACTCCAGGTCCTTCAATGTTGAATGTTACCACTCCATTATCTCCCTCATCAAGGTCAACAGCAGTCATTGTGATGACAGAGGTCCCGACTGGTTCATTTTCATATACGCTGGTGCTATATTGTTTTTTAGCAAACTGGGGCCGGCAGTCATTGATGTCCAAAACTGTAATTAATACCTGAAATCAACACAAAACAATAAAGAAATTACAGGTAAAGAAGAGCCTGGGAAGACTGAAAGACAACACTGAAATGGAATTGCCAACAACATTGCATACGCTAACCAGTGCTTTTAAGCTTTGGTAATTTCCAAATACTGTATTTTTCAGAGTATAAGACACTTCTAAGCATAAGGCGCACCTAGCTTTTGGGGAGGAAAGCAAGAAAAAAAATCTGCCTCTGCCTCCCAGCAATCTGCCTCCTTGCAGCAACCACCAAACAGCCTGTTTCAGCTTCAGCCAGCCTGATTAGCATAAGCAGCTGATTGTCAGTTGGATCAGCCTCCCAATGATCAGCTGTTTCAGGATGCAGGGATCACCATAGCCTATTGCCACCTCCGTGTGCCCCATTTTTGGCTTTTGCATGCCATTTTCAGCCTCCCCACACCCTGTTTTCAGCCTCTGCATGCCCCATTTTCGGCCCATTCCAGGCAGCGGGGATCAAAATGGGTGGGGGCTGATTCCTGGTGGAGATGCGCTTTTGTTGTTTTGGGGGATTGGGTGCATAGTAGACATTAATAGGTCTAAGGAAATCTCCATCTGACAAAGACAGGGGCTACCTGGTTAGCATTTTGAAAACAAAGAACAACTTCTCCCTATTACAAGTTGGTTACCTGCACAGAGTTCTCTCGGCGATTACTAGAAACGTCCCCTGGATTGTCTCTAGCTACTGCAGTTAACGTATAATGATCCCTCTTTTCTCGATCTAAGGTCGATAGAATGTAGATATCTCCCTGAAACACACAAACATCTTCAGAAAGTTATCAGAAAGTCATATCATACAACTATGTCAAATGGGAAGACTCCAAATTTCACAGCTAGGATAATACTTGTGATATTCTAGCAGCTGATATCCATTGAAACATATCTGGGACACCAGATTTGGGGATGCTAATACTTAAAGCATGTTTTGGCAACACTAAGTTAATAGTTTATTTCTAATTACCACTATGGCAGGCAAGATGGAGAATGTTGATTTTCTTACCTCATTTTTTTTATAATTATCAAAGCTACAGCTAGACTACCATGTTCTCTTTCGCATAAAACCTTGATTATTATTACTATTACTTAATAAAATAAATTAATACAATTTAGTATTGGTTTCAGTGGCAAAGTGTGGCTGGCCCTTAAAACTACAGGTAGAAAATGGATTCTGCATAATATTTAAAAATACAGTGATCATTATTATGCCAGATCTATAAAAAAATCTTTAAAAATATTTCCACCATTTTCTATTTACAATAATTCTGTCCAATGGAACAATTATATCAGAACCAGATCTAAACGACTTCTAGTTAGAGTTTTCAGTTTGCTACAAGCACATTTTATTATTAGTTACATCTTTAAGGGAAGTCAGTATTTGTATTTAGGATAAATGTGGGAATGTCACAGGAAATAATGGTTAATACAAAGCCACCATACAAGTTAAAGAGAAAATTCACTAATCAGTATATCAAAACCTAGTTATTCCAGCAGCTGGCAAATATTTTAATTTCTCTTGGAACTGCAAACTTGGGACAGAAAATTTGGCTATTTATTCAGTTCTAGATTAGTCTTATTCCAGAGGTCTCCAAACTTGGCAACTTTAAGACTTGTGGACTTCAACTCCAAGAATTCCTCAGCCAGGACAGGTGGCTGAGGAATTCTGGGAGTTGAAGTCCATAAGTCTTAAAGTTGCCAAGTTTGAGGATCCCTATCTTATTCTGTAAGATTAGTCTTACTCTACGCTATTAATCATCACCACACTCTACATTATTGAGTAATATCATCCAGAACGGTGTGTCAGCTTTGAAATTCAGCTGCCACATAATGGAAGGGGGGGTGGAGGAGTTGAAAAGTTCAAGGTTATTCTGTATGTCGTAATAAGAAATTCCAGTTGCAGTTAATTTGTTCTCATGATTTATGAAGTGTAGAAGTGGGAGGAGAAAAGGTGGATTCTGTGAAAATACTTTCACTTTGGGAAATTGCCTTAGACGTACCAGATCTGTTCCTAAATAAATCAATTGGAGAGAATATGTTTTGGGGTGATTGATATCATGGGTACTTTCTGGATGCCTTACACGGTGCCTTTTCAAACTTGGCCACTTTAAAATGTGCAGACTTCAACTTCCAGAATTTCCCTGTGTGGGGAATTCTGGGAGTTGGAGTCCATACATCTTAAAGTCTCCAGGTCTGAAAAATACTGGTCTAGACATAGATACTTGGGAGCTCACAAACAAATCACAGAGATGTTTTGTTATTCTTTAATTGCTTCGTACTGTCTAATAATAGTCCTAGCACAAGTTGGATAAAGATACAAGTGGAGACCAGAATATTATTTTTCTAGCCCAGGACTCTTATATGTCCTTAATACCGTATTTGGGTTAATTCCAAATTTCCCCTCTCCATCTCCCAAGCTATACTGTATTTGAGCAAAGCGTCCAGAATCAGCATCTGTGGCTCGAACCCTCAAAATGATGGTCCCTAGAGGGACATCCTCAAAGACAGGCTTCTGTAAAAAAGAGGAAAACATACAGATCAGATGTGGTTATATTACATATTATTATAAAGATGCATCATACTATATCATACACTCAATTACTATAGATAGAAGATAGATAGAACTCTTTATTGACCAAGTGTGATTGGACACACAAGGAATTTGTCTTGGTGTAAATGCTCTCAGTGTACATAAAAGAAAAGATACATTTGTCAAGAGTCAAGAATCATCAGGAACAACACTTAATGATAGTCATACGGTACAATAAGCCATCAAATCATACTAGGAAATGGTCAATATAAATCATAAGTTTACAAGCGACAAAGTTATAGTCATAGAGTCACAAATGGGAGGGGATGGGTGATAAGGAGTCATGAGAAGATTAATAGTAATAGTAGTGCAGACTTTGTAAATAGTTGGACAGTGTTGAGGAAACTATGTGAGTTAAGCAGCTTTCTTGAGTGATCAAGCTATACAAACATAAGGTTGGAAGGCACTTTGGAAGTCTTCTAGTCCAGCAGAGTGAGCAAATAAAACTGGGATCACTATCCTGAGAAGCCTTGCTTCTAATATACAATTAGAGGTGTAATTCAAGGTGCTGGTTGTCACCTTAAAAACCCTCCATGGTTTGGGACCAGGTTTTCTGAAGGACCGTCTCTTCCCAGTTACATCCACCTGATCCACCAGAGCAGGGAGGCAGGGAATGCTGCAGTCCCCTCTCCTTAGGGGTACATCTGGCAGAACCAGAAGAAGGGCCTCCTCCTTGGTGGTTCCCTCCCATTGGAACTTCATCCCTGCAGAGATTAGGCAAAGCCCTGAAGACCTGGTCTTGCCAACAAGCCTGGGGAACCCAGAGTGGGGTGGAGCCCATCAAATGGCTAATTTGGTTGCTTGTTGTGGCCTGGTTGGTTAGTTTTTCCTCTTCGTATATTGGGTTTTTTTATTTTTTGTAAGCCATCTAGAGTTACTGAAAGTGAGTGGACAGCCATATAAATCCTCTAAATAAATAAATACATAGATAATAATTGTTCATCAACCTTTACCAAAGATTTATTTTTGGTTCCTCTTTTCCTAAATACTTAGAATAAGAAGTCCAAAAATTCTTGTAATATAACATTACAAGAATGTTTTGTTTGTCTTCTGCTTCTTCTCCTTTTTCCCCTCTTTGTGTCATGTGACTTTGGATCAATGTTTTTCAAACTTGGTAAGTTTAAGATGTATGGACTTCAGCTCCCAGAATTCCTCAGCCAGCATGTTTTATTTGTTTAAAATAAAAGTCTACATTTTTAATTAATGATTTGGGTACCGTTCTATGAATCTTTCTAGTTGAAAAACAGTGGCTAAGTAAATGAATAATATAACTCAAGATATTGTCTTAACTAATATTACTACAGTGACATAAGTTTGATCCATAATTCATACAACTGACAAGCTGATCTGCTAATTACAGTATTAAGTACTACAGTACCAACTTTTAAAAATTGCTTTTAAAAAGATGAAACCAGCTTCTGAAGATAATTTTAAGTCTGTCAAAGCCTAATAGACATGGATATTAAAACAATTCTTCAGAGGCAATGTGAGTCTGGCCATCAGATGGAGGGGACAGATAATATGGAAGTTGTCTCAACTTTATGTCCTACTTCTGCATTTCTCAAGAGCTTTTGTAGAACCTCATCAGAGGAAGTTCCAAACATCTGAAAATGCAAGTCAGTTCTTGTACCTTTAAGTTCTTATAACAGTTTCACCCACACTGCAAAAAATAATAAGTGCAATATGGTAGAACTTCATTATATATTGTTGATATACACCACATTGTACTGATTATATAGATTATATATATTCCCCCTGACTAGTATGATCTTGATCATCCAACCCTACATTTCAACCACAGGGCTGCAAAAAGAAAAGTATTTCAACAGGAAAAAATAACTGAGAAGAATACAATTACCCTTTTCCCAGGCTGTCTCTCCCTCATATATTCTCATAAATACTTCTTGCTTTAATTTACCTGGTAAGATGGCTGGCTAAACGTGGGATTGTTGTCATTGATATCCACAATTTCTAGATAAACTGGTATTTCCGCAGATCTGTGTGGACTCCCATTGTCTGAGGCCCGAACAGTAAAATTCAGCCAGTGGACCTCTTCATAGTCAACTGTTCTGTTTGAAATTACTTTTCCTAAGAGCGATTAGGCAAATGTGAAGATTGTTACTGTCCATAACCCTTTTATGAAACATGTCCTGTCCCCTCATTCTATTTCTATAACATGCTTAAAAGGATACAAAGACTTTTTACATACTCAGATTCTGCTGCCAGAATATACAATATTGTATGCTGCTAAGGCCCCTGGGATTAATTTTAAAATAAATATTCTGAACTATTCAGGATAAGCGAACCAAAAGTTTATATTTAATGTCAGAAGTGGAATCTGTGTCTGGAAACAGATGCAGAACTTGAACCATTAAACTCCACTTTATTGTAGGTTAGTGTCTTTTATACATATTCCTATATCATAAAGCCCATGCAAAGACTATATAGTCACACAAAAACAAAACACAACAAACATAGGAACAAAAATTTTATTATTATCCAGGGTTCCACAAGTTGAATTTTCGGTTGTAACTAAAAAGAAGGCAACAAATGATGTAGCATCCTTGATACAGTTTGGGGAGATATCTGTTTACTCATCTTTAAATAACATCCAAAATGGATGGCCTACGTACTCAGTTTTGAAAGTCTGACTCCACAAGAATGCATTTGATGAAAGTGGAAAAGTGGCATGGCTGGAAAGAACGAAAGCCAGAACTGAAATAGGATGCAGCTGTGCTGTTCAAGATCCTCAGTTTTACTTTCATAATAAAACGTTTTGCTTGATTTCTGGTAATTTCACACATCCTACAGTTTTCTTGGCAACAATAGGGAAGTGGTTTGTCACTTAGTTTTTTCACGATTCTTTCAAAAAGTTCCCTTTCTAGTCTATAGCCCTGTGGTTCCTAAATGCCTCCCCTCTAATCCAGATCTGACCCCAATTAACTTCCCAGCCCAATTTAGCATTTGTCAATGAAGCATCTTAATACTTTGCAAAATGAAGATGATACCGGCTGTCTCTGTGAAGAAAGACATCATCTGCACTATCAGTACAGATTTACACACTATCAGTACAGATTTATACACTCATACAGATACAACCCAATGTGCTCAGCAATAGCCTTCATTCCATTGTATATGCCTGCTTATTACTAAGTGGCATTTTTACAAAGTCAGCTTATTGCCCCCAACAATCTCGGGTCCTCAATTTACCTACCCCAAAAGGATGGAAGGCTGAGTCAATCTTGAGCCTGGTGGGATTCGAGCCTGCAATAATTGCAGGCAGCTGGAACTTAAGTGCTAGGCATTTAACAGCCTGCACCACCAAGGCTCTAATTTAACCATAAGAAAGGCTGAGTGTCAAAGAATTGAGGCCTTTGAACTATGGTACTGGAGAAGATTCCTGTGAGCTCCCTGAACTGCAAGGCGATCAAACCATCAGTCCTAGAGGAGATCAATCCTAACTGCTCTTTAGAAGGCCAGATCCTGAAGATGAAACTCAAATACTTTGGCCACCTCATGAGAAGGAAGGACTCACTGGAAAAGAGCCTAATGCTGGGAAAGGTTGAGGCCAGTAGAAGAAGAAGGGGACGACAGAGAATGAGGTGGCTGGATAGAGTCATTGAAGCAGTCGGTGTGAGCTTAAATGGACTCCAGAAGATGGTAGAGGACAGAAAGGCCTGGAGGAATGTTGTCCATGGGGTCGAGGGTCGGACATGACTTTGCAACTAACAACAACAAATTTTAAATTTCCGTATGAAGAGTCATCTTCCTTCTCTTAAAAAATAACCCGGGTAAGGTCTTACCTGCTGAGCTGTCTTCCAGTTGGACATATCCCTCATGGGAGAGGTTGAACAACTGATATGTGATCTGCCCATTTACACCTTTGTCTGGATCTACGGCTGACAAGGATATTAATGTAGTCCCTGGAGTGGCTCCTTCTAGTATCCGTTCTGTGAAAAATGTTGCCCCATATGGGCGGAACCAAGGCGCGTTATCATTGACATCCAGAACATTTACGGTCAGCTTGGCTGCAAGAGAGAGGGAAGTACAAGACAAAACCTGAATAGTAAGCATTTTGCTGCCTCTCTTTCTTTAAAAAATAAATAAATAACACTGTTATTAATCTAATCTGGAGTAGAAACTCTCTCACCATTTGGAACACTCACTGAGCGCTCCAGCACCTCGCTGGCATTATCATAGACAGAGATTGTGACATCGTAAGTGGCCACCAGTTCCCTGTTTAGAGTAGCCTTCACTTTCACTGCTCCTAAAAAGTACAAAACAAAGAGAAAAAAGACTTCCAAGTTCATTAGCACATAAAATGATGGAGAATTGCTGAAAAGTGTCTCTCGTTTTTCCTGAACTCTTTCTGCACCTCAAGGATCTTTCCCTAAGTGAATTACTGGCAAGCCAATAATATTATGAAATACACCTTATTCTACACATATCCATTCCCACTGTGCCCTACTTACTTTAAAAAAAAACCCATGTCTTTGTATTCTACAACTTTTAATAAGCAGTATTTATAAACAAAAAACATACCTGTGAAAGGGCATCTGTGGGAAAGATGACTGATTCTAAGCTAAATTGATCCCAGTGCTTGAATGAAATGTGCTTTTCTCTCTGTACAGAAATAATGTTAAAGTAGGCTTCCTCAGAACAGGGGTTGCAAACGGGCTCCCATCGCCAGCTAAGATGGTGCTGTATTCTGTAAGTTCGCTTTAGCATATCTTTTACGGCCCCTGAATAATACTTGGTTTTATATCAACTTTATTATGAAGTTGCTTATATATTGCTAGAACTTACATGCTGCTCCATTTATGGAGAGTTTGAACTGCATGTATATGTTATTTTCTTAAATCACAGCAAACTTTAAAAGAATGATAGCATTATATTTATCCTCTATGAACAGTTTCAGGAAATTTCTGCTCAGCCATGAAATTTAGCAAGTGACCTTGAGAAATTACTATTTCTCAGTCTAAGCCACTTAGCAAAGTTGTGGATAATATTATTCCTTATACTGAACCCTCAGCGTTTAGGGAAATCATGATCCCTCCCCCCAAAAAATCATACATGAATTGTGAGCAAATAACCAGGAGCAAATTTAGAGGATCACCAAATCACATCATTGGATCTAGAACGCTTTGCTACACTCCCCTGCAAACCAAAACAGAAGACAAAGGATCACTTACCCTAAAAATGCCTGCCCCTCCCATTCCCTTAGCTGCTTAGGTGCTTCTGAGGGCGGTCACCATTCAGTCTGTGAAGGCTGTGGCACAAGGTATACCTTGCTAACCAGACACCAAACCAGCACTAAACCAGGAATGATGACGATGAGAATGTTGATGATGAGAATGAATAGAGTGTTGACAGAGATGCACAGATAATACATAGCATAGACATAGAAACACAGAAATCAAACCTGCAGGTCTGAGAGCCATAAGGAAAGCAAAAAGATAGTTAGTTAAAGCAAGTATCCATCAAAAGTACATAGAAAAACACAGAGGGCTCTTCCAGACAGTTAATGATACTTAATCAAGCTGAACAACCAACCAATGGAACAGCTTGCCTTCGGAAGTTGTGGGAGCTTCTCATCAACTTGAGACTTTCAAGAGGAGATAGACTGCCATTTATCAGAAATGGTGTAGGGTCTCCTGCTTGGGTGAGGGGTTGAACTAGATGACCTACAAGATCCCTTCCAACTCTGTTCATCTGTATATCTGACTCTCCTATTGATCAGCTGAGGTGTGAGGACTATCAAAGAGTTCAATATAGAACTGTTATGGTTCCTTTCCTTTCCTTTCCTTTCCTTTCCTTTCCTTTCCTTTCCATTCCATTCCCATCTTTCCTTCTTCCCTTTCCTCCTCCCCTTCTCCTTTATAAAGGTAGGAAGGGAGAAACTGATGTTCTTCTCCCAAATTGATGAGGTAGGAGCCCTTCTGGCTGATGAGATAGAAGAAAATTGTCTTCATGTGAATCTGAGGGCTGCTCTGAAGTGGCCAATCAATTTTTGTCCTTGTCCTTTGCTCTGTTTGGTCATTGGCTGGTTCTTTGTGATCATCTTAAAGTCACAAAGAAGGAAATATGCTAATTCCTCTGATGTCCAATGTGTGTTAAATAGCCAAAAGAGTTAGTTCAATCCCTGCTACATTTAAATTGTACAATCAGAGGACTTGCACAGTGGAAAGATTGGAGTCTGAAAGTGCCCAAGAAAGCAAGGGAGAATAAGAAAGAAAAAAAAGAGCAGAATATGAAAAGGAAAGAAAAAAAAGGTAGAAGATATTGGGAGGCCATCTTCCATGCCATCTGTTGTTCTGGTATAATACTCGCATTTTCCAAGGGAAACTGATCCTTTGGCAAATAAATGGCTGAATTTTTTCAGCCCAAATATATTAAAATCTGGGAATGCATATTTGATATATGGCTCAGCATAATAGCTAATTTGGGCCAATAATATTATTTTTCAACATTAGTTTTTTTTCCTTCTGCTATTTTTGATCATATTTGTTAGAACCTGAACATAGTGGTTATCTATTGTATTTACTTCCAACTCTTGTACCTGTTCGAAAATCCACTGAAAAAACTCCTTGCTGGTCAGGCACGAGAGCATCCGTATCATCTTTGGCCAGGATTTCAATGAGGTAATATTCCAGCCGGGGATTGAGATCTTTGTCAACCGCTGTCATTTCAGCTATGACTGTGCCTATAGAAGCTGATTCAGGGACACTGACAGTCTGGATGGGGTTGAGGAACTCTGGCTGAGAGTCATTGATATCGTCAATCTGGATGCTCACGGTGGCAGTACCAGAGAGAGACGGTGTGCCTTGGTCTGTAGCAACCACTGTCAAGCGGTATTGGTCCTTTTCTTCTCGGTCTATAGTTATGTTGGCCACGCTGATGACCCCAGTATTAGCATGGATCAAGAACTTATCTTGAGCTCCACTCTCTATCCGGTAGCTCAGCTGCTGATTGAGGCCATTATCCATATCAGTTGCAATTACCTGAAGCACAGAAAAACCTAGGGGGAAATCCCAGACTGTATTATTAGAGAGGATATTTCAAGTTATTCAGAACTTTAGAAGAAACAAGTGAATGTTTTGAATTGGTCCATCTGACCTCCAGTATTCTCCAATTAACCCTACTGATCTCCAATGATTCCATAGGTTTCTGTGAGTAATGCAGAATAATGCAAAGGAAGTTGTACAACTTATCCCTTAGACCAGGGGTCCTCAAACTTGACAGCTTTAAGACTTGGGGACATCAACTCCCAGAATTCCTCCTCCAGTCATGTTAGCTCAGGAATTCTGGAAGTTGAAGTCCACAAGTCTTCAACTTGCCAAGTTTGAAGACCCTTAGACCAAGATGTGCACCACTGTGATGCTGCAATAACTTGCTTTACTTTTCCACAATTCATTTGTAAAAGATACATGGAAAACATAAACACAGATAACTGCAAGTCCCAACAGATAATTGCAAAATTGCACAGAGGGGCGTATGAGGTTTTAATGAGAAATGAAAAAGGCTCTGTGTGTTGTTTATGTCAGTGTATCTCAACCTCAACAACTTTAAGAGATGTGGAGTTCAGTTCAACTCCCAGAATTCTCCAGCCAGCATGTTTGCTGGGGCATCCTGGGAATTGAAATCCACCTCTCACTAAGTAGCTGGGGTTGAGAAATCCTGGTCTGAACAATATCAAATTGCTTGCCATCAAAGTAAATAGATTTTGATACATTTTAAAATACCAGTAGGTATAACGAAACAGTTTATATAGACCTAATTAAATCAATATATTTTTTTTATATTGACCAATTAGTTGCAAAAAACAGAGTTGTTTTTTAAAATAGAATTTACCAACCAAAAATGTGCCAAGTCCTTGTCCACTGTATTTCTCTTGGTGCAGTGATTCTGGTTAGTTTAAACCAGGGGTGTCATACTCTTGGCCCGTGGGCCAGACAACACCCTAATCCTAACCCTAACCCCTGTTTTAGCGAAGGGGGAAAAATCATGATACGTCATGTGATGACTGTCAGAAGGTTGTTTTCCGATCTCCCTTGCCTATGGCAACTTGAGAATGACAACATGCTGCGAGTTTGACATCCCTGGTTTAAACTATACTTTCCCAATCATGTAAAAAGGGGAAAGTTGCGGTTTAAAGCAGGGGTCCCCAATCCCCACACCGCAGACTGGTACCAGTCCATGGTCTGTGCAAGTGGCAGGCAAGTGAGCAAAGTTTCACCTGTGCATGCACGGAATTTAGATTGTGTGTGAAACCATCCTGCTCCCCCCCCCCGGTCCATGGAAAAATTCTCTTCCATGAAATTGGTCCCTTGTGTCAGGAAGATTGGAAACTGCTGGTTTAAATTTGTAAACTGATATTCTGGACAAATCAATCGACAATTTGTAAATTAATATTCTGTAGAAATCAATCTCTTATTTTGAGCTAAATAAAATCTCTAGTTGAAACTAGCAAGGAGGGAGTGGACACCGTTTCTGTGTTCATTCCCAGGAACAAAAGTATAATTTAGCAGAGGAATGGTGAATCCCCATGGTTTAGTATATTAGGAAAATATACTTTTAAATTAAATCTATGCTTTTAAATTAAAATATCAAAGTTGGAAAATGCATCCCTTGATTTCAAATAAAGTTAAGTGGAACTGGATTTTTTCTTTATCTGCTTCAGTACTGCAGTTGTATTTACCAATGTGGAGAGAAATAAATTTGATCTTTTTTATACATTAGCACAGAGGTGGTATTCAGCCAGTTCTGACCAGTTCTGGAGAACCGGTAGCGGAAATTTTGAGTAGTTCAGAGAACCGGCAAATAGCACCTCTGACTGGCCCCGCCCTCATCTATTCTCCACCTCCCGAGTCCCAGTTGATTGGCTGGGTCTTCTTTTGTTGGCCTGCACAGGAGAATGGAGCTGGAAATCAAATTAGTGGGGTGGGGAGGGAATGGGAATTTTACACTACCCTTCCCCTGCCACTCCCACCAAGCCACGCCTACAGAACTGGTAGTAAAAAAATTTGAATCCCACCACTGCATTAGCAGAATTCACAGTACAGGTTATTGTAAAAAATATATATCCCTGATTTTCACAGGCAACATCCCCACCCTCTTCACATTTCCAGTAATGTTGTTTCCCACTTATTTTAAATTCCTAATACTTAACTTCAAATCAGTTCCAAATTTTCCATTTTGCCTTCATTCTAACCTGCAGGGCTGTTTTCTGGTATCCGAACAGACAAGACCACGGGATGAAATATCGGTCTGTTGTCATTATCATCCAGAATGGTCACGGTGAGATTAGCAGTACTGTTCAGTTTGCCAATGTCAGTTGCAACAACCAGAAACTCCAAGATGGGATTCAAGAAAGTCTCTCTGTCTATTACCTTCCCTGGCTTCACTGAAACGACACCTAAAGGTTAATAATACGACAAAGAGATGAACTTGACAGGGAAAAAATGCAGTCCAAGGAGATTCCAGATCTATCAAGCACGCTCCACAGCTTTTTGTATTATCTAAACCAAAACAGAACACATTGATTTGGCAAGTGGCAAAGGAATGGAGATTTCCCTGCTATGTGATTTAATTTATCACCTTCATGCAATGAGATTGTGTAATAATGAGACTTCTATTCCTATTTTTGCTTTGCAGTTTTCACAAAGACAATGTTGTTGTGACAATTTTAAAAAGTCAGTGTTGCAAAGTGACTTAAGCATTTATGTTTTATACTAATTACATTTGCCAAAAGTTCTTCTTCCCTTGTTATCTTAAGCTCAAGAACAAAAGTAGGTAGCTTAGGAGACTGTCTTTAGACATTGAGCTTACAAATATGGCGATTTATATAAATATAAATAAACAGATCAGCAGAAATTTCACCAGGTGGATATATGGCTAGGTAGCATTATTTCATATTACTAATGGGATAGGGCCATGATGGCAAATCTATGGCATGCGTGCTACGGGTGACATGCAGAGCCATTTGTGCTGGCATGTGAGCTGCAGGCAAACTTACCTCACTGCGCATGTGCATGCCTCACAGCTGATTTTCGGCCTCCCAAAGGCTTGAGGAAAGGTGTTATGTATATATACACAACGTAGTTGGGTTGACAATATATAAACCACAAATATATATGTCTGTAGCTTTAAGGAAAAATACTGTAATGTATTATACTATATTCTGGTTGGTTGTTTATGTTGCAAGTTGCCATAAGAGGGAGCTAAATATCATGGTTTAACTCTCTTTCTCACTGATGATCTCTCTTGATACTGATACTGACTATGGACCGATACTGACTAACCCTGTTTATTTTGGTATTCTGTTGATATCGAAGGTTATCTGTTGTATTATGGTTTGATATTTGTCTGCTGTAAAAGACATGAAACTGGTAAGAAGACTTTATACCTGGATATTTCTGGACTGTTAAAAACATGTATGACATGGACTGTTTATTAGACTGTGCTTTTTCTTCAAGTAAACATTAACACAACTTGATTTAACTCTGTGTGGCTGTATATTTATTCATAACTGTTCTCATAAACGTTTCCATGTGCATATCCTTGTTATACAAGGGTTACTCTGCACTTATCCTAACAAAAGGTTCTGCAGGCTTTGCAGGCCGAAAACTAGCCCTGTTTCATCACTTCCTGTTTATCCTAAAATACTGGAAGTGACGAAATGGGGCTAGTTTTCAGCCTGCAGAAGCCTTCTTCAAACCTCTGGGAGGCTAAAAAAGGCCTCAAACCAGCCAAAAATCAGCTGTGAAGTGCAGTGCAGGTAAGGGGGCAGCGGGGTGGGTGGATGGGGATTGCGCACACATGCGTAGGGGGCATCTGTGGAGGGTGCATATTGCCTTCTGGGTGCTGGCACACGAGCACGAGCATGCAAGCGTGCACAAATTTTTGGCACAGGAGCCCAAAAAGGTTGGCCACCACTGGGATAGGGCATAGTGTTCTCTAGAAATTTTTTCCTTTAATCATCTTTCTTGGTCACACTTGGGATTATAAAAGTTTAACTACACCCATCACAAAGAAAACAGGTTGGAGAAGATAGTCCTATACATATAAAATTAATATCCCAAGATTAAGATTTTCCTTAATCTGCTTCCCAACATGATATAGTAGCTAGTTTTAAAAACATGAAGTTTCTCACTTTCACATCAAATTTGTTTCTTTCTTTGTATCTTGCCTTTATTTCTTCTACAAATAATTCAAGGCGGCAAACTTATCCAATACACCTTCCTCCTCCTATTTTCTCCACAGCAAACAACCCTGTTCCTGTGGGATGGGTTGGACTAAAAGTGACTGGCTCAAAGTCACTCAGCTGTATTTCATGGCTAAGGCAGGTTCTGAATTAATGGCCTCCTGATTTCTAGCCTGGTGCCTTAGCCATTAGACCAGAGGTCTCCAAACTTGGCAACTTTAAGACTTGTGGACTTCAACTCCCAGAATTCTCCAGCCAGCATAAGTTGGCTGGAGAATTCTGGGAGTTGAAATCCACAAGTCTTAAAGTTGCCAAGTTTGGGGACCCCTGCATTAGACCAAAACGTAAGTAGCATAAAATAGTAAAAGCCAGCAAAAGATATAGTAAGATTTTTGTTTCAGCTCTATCTAATGCAAAATAGTTTACAGATATCTAAAACTGGATATCAACACACTTAAACATTTATTCATTTATTATATTTATATAGCTGTCCATCTCACATTCTGGATGGTGTGCAATTTTTTTTGAAAAGCCATAAAATGGCTTTTATT
The DNA here is from genome assembly GCA_009733165.1 of Naja naja. Lineage (NCBI taxonomy): Eukaryota > Metazoa > Chordata > Lepidosauria > Squamata > Elapidae > Naja > Naja naja. Next base: position 101,444,931 of record CM019151.1, read on the forward strand.
AATATTAAGAATATTCCATAATTCAAAAAACACCAATATTATTAAAGACCAGGAGAGGGCATATTCAATATTATAGACAATATAATTGTCTCACCAATTTTTTTGAGATCCCCAAGCCTATTGACACAGGCAATGAAACTAATTTCTGGTCATAAGCACCAAGCTACCCAATGTACAGATCAGAGTTTGTGAAACCCTACAATATTTAACAGAGATCATGTGCCCTTCCAGACAGGAGTACAGTTGCAACATGAAATTGAACTCAACCCTCTGATGACACCATCACTGGATGCTTCCCATTGTGGTAGATATGTACTTTTGCTGCAGTTACATAGTTTAGAGCACATAGAGAAGACCTAATGCCATTCAGCAAATCTTACTGTAGAAGCAGGAATGGGTTCCAACACTGACTTTGATGCTATATATGGCATTGCTGGGAAAACACCAGGCTATTCTCACCTCCAAGAATCCACTCAGGCTACATTAAGGGGCCCAAAAGCATTACGGTGGAATAATGAAAGTATTGCAGCTTTGTTTCTTTGAGAATAAAGGAAAAATATCTGGACCGAGATGCCCTGCGCAGGATCACTCATGCACTTGTTACCTCTCGACTCGACTATTGTAATGCTCTCTATTTAGGACTGCCCTTGCACACCATCCGGAGACTTCAGCTGGTGCAGAATGTGGCCGCGTGGGTTGTGATGGGAGCTTCCCGGTACTCCCATATTACGCCCCTCCTGCGCGACCTGCATTGGTTACCAGTTGCCCTCCGGGTGAGGTTCCAGGTTCTGGTGTTGACATACAAAGTCCTTCAAGGCATGGGTCCAGGATATTTACGGGAGCGTCTCCTGCCGGCATCAAGAACCAACCGCCCTGTGCAGACCCACAGGCAGGGGCTCCTTGGGGTGCCGTCTGCAACTCAATGTCACTTGGCAGTCCCCCGGGGAAGGGCCTATTCTGTGGCGGCCCCCACCCTATGGAACCAACTACCTCTGGGACTCTGTTTGGCCCCTGACCTCCGCACCTTCCGCCATGATTTAAAAACTTGGCTCTTAGAACAGGCTGGGCTGTGCTGACCTCCAGGGGTGGGGTGGGGGTGGTTTAAATTTAATTAGGATTGGGGGTTTTTAGTTCAATTTGGCTTGTAATGTTTAATGTTATTTTTAGGTAATTAATTTATTGTTGGTTTTAGTTGTTCACCGCCCCGAGTCCCTTTGGAGAGGGGGCGGCATACAAGTCAAATAAAATAAATAAATAAATAAATAAAGTAAAAATAAAATGTCAGGAAACTGGACAGGAGGCTTCTCGGATAGCTGATGTGCAGTGATGAGCTAAGAAAGTGACGGACAAAGATCTCTTTCCTTATTTCTTTGCCCAGAAAGGGCAAGTTTTGCTTGGCTAACAGTTTTGGGCAACTCCTATAGTCTTTCCAAAAACCCAAAAACCAACAACACCTTATGCTCACCAAGTCCTGTTGATTTTAAATAATCAGAACAGCTTGATAGGTCTTGATTTATTTAAGTAAGGCAGTCAGAAAATGTGGCCTGTGGAAAAACGGATGATCTGGAAGTGCCTCATGCTAACCTTATGTAATGCACAGAAATTTATCTAGCAGATTTGTTAAAAGTCTGAAGGCTTTTTTCAACTGTTTCCATATTGCTCTCTCATGGGGCAGAAAAAAATATTCTATTGCCTCTATCACCCTGAATAGGCAGATAGCTATACACAAAGAGTCCATGTCTTTCTTACCTGTTCTGTTGTCAATGATAAACAGGTTCTTTGCTTTTCCAAGCAGTTGATATGTCAACACTGCATTGATACCCTTGTCATCATCCAAAGCTAGGATCGGTCCATTAAGGACAGTGAGAGGAGTCCCTGAATCAAACATGAAGAACTCAGAAAAAAAAGGCATAATATGATAGACTGACTCTACCTCCCTCTTCCCTTTCCCTGATGATCAACAATGAAGTATGAATGAATGAAATAGGGTGAGATCCTATCAAACAATAAAATAGTGCCTGGTGTAACCTTGGCAGACTGAATCAAGACGCCCTTGGGAGAAGTCTTAAGCCCTGCTAAAACAAAACATACGTTCATCAGCCACATTAAAATGGGGAAAAAATCAAGACATTTAGTGGGATGTTATCTTCTGGTCAAATTCTTGAGCTCCTGAGAGAGTATGTCAGTTAAGGACATCATGTGGTTCGCTGAGATGTAAACATATATGAGGAATTATTTCAAGTATTTAAAATCATAATTTCACACTAGGTGAAAAACTATATTTATGTGCAATTACTTTAGAGATGATTTCATATTTCAGATACTACAAACAGCAATTTGGCCAAGGAATAAGCCATCTGCTGGGCATATTTCCTTCTCACAAGTATTTGGCTTCACAAAATAGTACCTGGTTTAATTACATTACAGCTGTGATAACTAAAACTATGGGGTGTGTGTGTGTGTGTGTGTGTGTGTGTGATCCTTTCAAATCAGATCACATATTAAAATCAACATTGTGATTTGCAATCCTCATTTGGAAGGTTTCTCCAAAATCATGTTGCTATTTCAGGCATACTGGTTAACAGCAAATGGGTCAAAACAGGAGCTGTTTCATTAAACTGAGATGAAGGGTCCTTGGTGCTCTCTGAGCTTGCTTGTTTTCCTGAAGACGTTTCATTACCCCAACTAGGTAACATCATCAGTGCTAGTAACATGATGTTACCTAGCAATAATGGTGTTATCTAGTCTGGGTAATGAGATGTCTGCAAGAAAACAAGCAAGCTTAAAGAGGAGCAAGAACCCCTCATTTTAACCCTGAACTACAAATATTCTCCTTTATTGATTAAACTGAGAATATGAGGAAACATGCTTATTCCCAACATGCAATTCAAATATCAGAAGCATGAATGCAACTGATATCTGAATGGATCAAAGAAGGAAATATGAGTGTCTAGAATCAGCATACAAAACCTTGTCGTTTTCACTGATGCCATTATAATTCAAGCAAGCTATAAAAAGTCATAACTTAGCTTTAAATAATCCCCCATTGCATAGCTTGAAAAAAAACCCTGCATTTTCTGAAGGGGAAAGAGAAGTAGGAATATTTTAGAAATCACCTAATGCCAGGAACAGAAGCAGTAAAATAAATTCGGGGGTGTATTTGACATTCAATTTCCTTTTCTGTTGCTTTCAATTTAAAAGCATATTTTCTTTATATATAGTACAGTAATATCTCAGGAAATTTTCTCCCACTTCACTTATGTATCAGGAAGTCCACAAACTGCCCAGAAGTACAGTCATCATATTCATGATAGGCATCCCATGAAAAGGCCCAAATTTTTGACATTTTTTGCACTGGTTGTAAAGTGAACACGGTTGTTAAGCAAACACTATGGTTTTTAAACTAGTGCCATAGTTATTAAGCAAATCAATTTGGTAAACATTTTTTTGGTCAAAAATTGGAAGTAAAAGACCAGAAACCAGAAAAATAAAATCATAAATCTTGATTATGTGACTGTGGGAAACTGAAAATGGCTATAAAGGTGAACTGGTTGTTAAGTGCCCAAAATAACTTCAAAAACTGGTTGTAAGTAGCTTTTATAGGTACAACATAACTTCAAATGGTCATAAAGCAACTGGTTGTAAGTTGAGGACTACCTGTATGCTTTTGAAAACGCATAGATGTTGCAATAGAGAGAAAAAAAGGAGAATCTGTCATGTCCTTGCTGGAATCTGATTCCGAGGGTGAGGTATAGCAGCTGACAGGGAGTGGAAGTGTGGCTCCGGTGGTTATGGAAGAAACTGGGGAAGGGCACAGTCTGGCTGGGCATTTTGAGGAAGACCCAGGGCCATCCCCTCTTCATCCTAGGGCACGCATGGAGGAACGGATAAGGGAGCAACGTGGGTTACGTGGGTTACGGGGAAGAAAAGGGCCCTGATTCCCTTCATTAGCTGCAGCTGGGAAAACAGGATTTAAAACAGGCATTTGAGCACAGCACCTCTCTGGAAGCAAAGTGTGCATTATTTTTGTTTGTCAAGTCTTATCTGGGTTCTGGGGTCCTCCCAACTGTGTGTGTTTCATTAACTTTTGAAGTCTGCAATTCCTTATCCTGCCCTGTCTCATTAATTGCTGCAGCCTGGTTTGTGTTGGTTTTTATTTATAATCTATATGTACTTTGGGTTCGGACTGAATTTCTTCCCTTTAAAAACTGTTCTTGGGAGAGTTTTTTCTCCAGCCGATGATAACTGGTCATTGGGGGCCAAGTTGGAAGAATTAAAGGGACTTTATCTACTTTTGTGACTTTGTTGTTTTTGTGCCAGGCCCCAAGTCATCACAGAATCATTTTTAAAAACTGGAAAAGTGTTCTGTTCCTGAAAAGTATGAAGGAGCAGTTTTTCTCCCCTTCATCACCATTTTATTTACTGTATGTGTCTTAAATATTTTTAACAGAAAAACAGAACCTTTTATTAGTAGCAGGAAAGCATACAAGTGCTTGGAAGAGACTCTCTGCATGTCCTGAGATCTGGGCAGAGTGAAAGAAACACCTACCTGGAGGGGAATTTTCTAGCACCTCAGCCTGGTAGGAACTCTGAGTGAAAAGAGGATGGTTATCATTTTCATCCGCTACTGTAATCACCAGCAAGTCAAAATCCTGAAGGTTTTACCAAGAAAAAAAGAAACAAATAAATACAATGGTATTTAAAACAAGGTTCAAAACAATGAAGTCCAGTTGTCTTTTGAGAGAAAGCACTTTTGGGACAACCATGACTTGGATAACTGAGAATCTCCATAGGCATTTAGCTATGCACTTTGTGATGAACACCCTTTCAATGGTGTGGAGCGCGAATGGGTTTCCAGAAAAAAAATTGCAGACTACAGGATTCAGGTGACCTTGAGGGCACAGATGATCAAAAACATCCAAGTGGCCTCAATGGCTCTCAGAGAGGTTGCTAACAGCCAGATGACTGCAAGGAATATAAATCCTTCCATCCTTCACCATTCAATCAGAACTGAAGAAGCTTTTTGGATGAGAAGTGAAATATCTTCAAGCAAAAAAAGGAAGTCCAGTTGCCTTTTGAAAGAAAGCACTTTTGGGACAGCCATGACCTGGATGACTGAGAATCTCCACAGGCAATGATTTAAAACAACAACAAAAATTGACTTTCCCTTTAGAAGGAGCTTCTTCTCACAATTATTTTCAGAATTCATCTTAGTATTTCTGATTTGATTTCCTCTGTGCATATTTACATCCTGCCGCAGCCTCCAAAACTTAGGGTAAAAAAAATACAAATTTCTATATAGTATTATCTGAACCTTCGACTCCAGAAATCCATTCAACTAAGTAAAGTGATAAAAAAACTTCTAAAAATATTAGATTTTGAGCTGGTGATCTTTCTCCATGAGAAGTTTGTTTTTGATCCATTTCCAAAACCAAGGTAAGATACATAAGGGCAGGAATGTTTGCAAGTTTTGCTTTTGGTGGAAGTTAAAAAGTTTAAAGTAGTGAAACCCACCTGGCATGGTTATTCACAGGGGGTGATTAGACCAGGGGTCTCCAACCTTGGCAACTTTAAGACTTGTGGACTTCAACTCCCAGAAGCTGGCTGAGGAATTCTGGGAGTTGAAGTCCACAAGTCTTAAAGTTGCCAAGGTTAACACATAACAGATTAACAGAGTTGGAAGGGACCTTGTAGGTCACCTATTCCAACCCCCCGTCCAAGCAGGAGACCCTACACCATTTCTGACAAATGGCAGTCCAGTCTCTTTTTCAAAGCTTCCAGTGATGAAGCTCCCACAACTTCTGAGGGCAAGCTGTTCCATTGGTTGATTGTTCTCACTGTCAGAAAGTTTCTCCTTATTTCCAGGTTGAATCTCTCCTTGTTCAGTTTCCATCCATTATTCCTTGTCTGGCCTTTAGGTACTTTGGAAAATAGCTTGACCTCTTCCCCTCTGTGGCAGCCCCTCAAATATTGGAAGACTGCTCTCATGTCTCCCCTGGTCCTTCTCTTCACTAGACTAGCCATACCCAGTTCCTGCATCAGTTCATTGTATGTTTTAGCCTCCAGTCCCCTAATCATCCTGGTTGCTCTTTGCACTTTTTTAGAGCGTCAACATCTTTTTTATAGTGTGATGACCAAAACTGGATGCAGTATTCTAGGTGTGGTCTTACTAAGGCTTTATAGAGTGGTATTAGTACCTCCCTTGATCTTGGGGACCCCTGGATTAGACATAATCTTGGAGACCTCTGGATTAGACAGTGGCCACAAAGATGCAACTGGCGCTCTGCCTGGTTCTTATGTGCAAAGCTTTGATTGTATTGGGAAGATAGCCAACTTAACCATACCCTATAGGCTATATACCCTCTAGCCAGCTTGACCATACCCTATCCCTTCATTATTTTAAATTTTTAAGTACTACTAAAAAAACAGAGAATCAGACAAGACACTAGATAGTGATGTAATTATATATGTTTCTGATGGGGCGGTTCATGTCTACTCTCTGTTTCTTATTAAGTATTTAGGAAATTTGATTTCAGAATTACTGTCTCAGAAAATACCTAATTTTTTATATGCCTGTTTGTAACACAGTAGAATATATTTGTCTGTTATCTGATGCATCCATAGATGAAATCTAACATAAGGTTGTGGGTTTTTTTTAAAGAAACTTGTGGGGAACCGAATAATTAATGGATAACCTATAATGAAAAAGAAAACTTGAGAACATGGTTAGAAATAGCTTAACCACAGATCCGCTAAGAAAGGAAATTAAACTTTGGGCTGCAGTCCGGTGTTTTATATGTAGTTCATTGATTTATCTTTTTTGGGAATATTATATCCAATGCTCTTGATAAATGCAACCTTGTTCAAAATTAGGAAAAGATATAGTCAGTAATTACCCTTCTTGCATTGCGTGCATTTTCTGGATTGTCCTTCACTGTTATTGTCAGTCTGTATTCTGACACTCGCTCCCTGTCCAATGGGCGATTAACATACACAATACCAGTCTGGGGAAGAGAAGAACAAAGCAAAACACAGAGAGAAAAACATCAAATGAAACTGTTCGACTTGCTTTGAACTGCTAAATGTATTTAATGCATGACCTCATTAAAGGGTTAGAAGATTCCTTAAATCAGAAAATGTGTTCTTGAAGCAGCCATTCAGGCTGTATGAATTTATAGTAATGAATCAAGTTATAGGAAATTTGCATTTTTCTGAACCTCCCGAGGACAACACAACAATCAACACTCCTGCAATTAATTAACAGTTATTAAATTGATACAGGAATGAGTTGTGCTTTCTTTTAGACTGGATGAAGCATCTAGCACCCACTAGCTCTGAGTTTTAGTTTAGCACAGCATGCCACACTGACTAAGTCAGTTATAGCTTCTCAATGATTTGCAGCAAAATAAACCAAATTTAGTTACTGTATGTTCAGGACAGAAGAGAAGAGAACCAGGGACGTTTCGATATTGAAGAGCAGCTACAGGTAAGATCTATGCATAACTATTATGATCTGAAATACAGACAGTGCTTGAGTTATGTTCACTCAGTCAGAAACTGTTCAAAATTACAGTGGCACTGAATAGGGCTGGGGTAAGGGGACTTAAAATTGGTCCTCAGAGTTCTGACCAGCATACATTTCCAGGGTTGCATAGTTGTGATTTCCTATGCTCTCTGCTGTCTTCCACAAACAAAATCAATGGGAAAGCTGGCAGGAAGTTGTAAGTCAAAAAATACAACTCCTTCCCCAAAGAAAATAAATAGGAATCTAGACTAGTTTGCCTCTGAGAAAAGATTATACTTGAAGGGAAGGCAAGTAGGGTGGAGATGGGATAGAGGGGTATAAAACCATGTGTGTTGTGTTAAATGTGGACTGAAAATTACTTTTCTTCTCTTTTGCAAAGTTCGAACTTGGACTCACTTGTTAAAAGAACATGCAGAGGTATTGGACATTGATAAAATACTGCTTTACACAGACAACATCAGTGGTGGGATTCAAATATTTTTGCCACCGGTTCGGTGGGCGTGGCTTGGTGGGCGCGCTTTGCACGCGTGCACACACTTTGCGCGCATGCGCGCACCAAATGCGCACTTTGCACAGGCACAGAGGCATTTGCGCAGGCGCAAAGGTGTTCTAACTCGCCTCCTGCAAGCCTGCACAATCCCGGTTGCTTCAGCAGCTGCTGCGCGGCACTCTTCTGTGCCACGCAAAGTAGCTGCACTTCAAATTCAGAGGATAAAATTGAGTATGGGAGCCCAGGCGGGCGGGTGGGCCCACCAACAGAATGGCGGAGAGAACTGGTTTGGCCTCCGCTGCTCATTGCTGCTACCGGATCGCCAGAACCATGCCAAACTGGTAGAATACCACCACTGGACAACATATTTACAGTAAATACCAGCCACTAGAGCGCAAATGTGGAAGACAGCTACAGTATCATTCATCAATCAATGGGTGCCTCCAGATAGGATATAACTGTAATATCGAACTGAACTCTGCATTGATCACTCAACATTGCTGCAATCATGAGATAGTTTGGTCAATGCAGAATCCCCATCTTGAAGCAGTGAGTCTTATTGCAAAACTCTGCAATATTGCTGTGCAATATTGCTGTGCACTTTGCTGTGCACAAAGTGATCTGCTTGCTGGAGATAATAGCTGGCTTGCTCAACTTCCCAATTCCTGGAATCCAGCCATGGCAGGGAGATGACATAACTGTGCTAAAGGTCTCAAATATGGACCTGTCCTACCAAAGGTAGTACTATGATGAACCTCTATGTGAAATTTATAGTTAGGCATAGGAGCTCCATTGTTTTCACTCCGGTTGCCATAGGTTTATTAAAGAGTATTTATGTAGTCTGCATGCATGTGGTATAGTGGATTAGGGAGACTCAAGTTCTGATTCTCCTTTAGCCATGAAAGACATCTAGGTGATTTTCTCTTAGCTGTAGACTAGGAGTTTGAAAAAAAAACTGTTTACAAAGCTACCCTGGACCACTATCAGATACTATTGTTCTGACCCAGGCTTCGTCAAACGCAATTAAACACAAACTTGTTTTAAAAGCAAAACCTATTTTATTGCAATGCTGGGAATTGCTTTCATTCCCAGCCAGAACTAATCTTAAACAGTTTCCCAAGATAAGCACACGCCTTTCAGTGCTGTGGAATGCTGCCAAACACAGAAGTGTTCAATTAATGATAATAGAAACCAACCGAAGTACCAGAAAAATCCAAACAGAGTATACAGAGCTTCAAGGGGGACTTGGAATCTATCGAACTACTTTGCTTCCTGCCAAGGTTTCATCATTGAGGTCTGACTTTTATCCCTTATGGAAGGGGCAATCACCTCCCAGCCTTACTCCCGAATTGCCCCTTCTGCTTCAGATGGTAATGCCTTCTAGCAGCTCTGCACACATGCGCACTGGGAACAGGCTCCCCTGAGTCCTCTGTTTCACTGCTGCCAGACTCCGAAGGCTCCGGAGGCAGCACCCCACTCCCAGATGGTCCTGGCCCCATCCCTGCATTGGAAGCAGGACACTCGTCCAAGTCGTCTCCAGATTCCCTGACTGGTTCCCATTCATCCTCACTGTCTGACTCCACTGCTGTCTGCATCTGCTGCTGGCAAACCACAGCAACTATGGGCCATAAATTTTACTGAAGAACCATTATTTTGCAACAAATTAATATTAAAATATTACTTATTTACTTTAGATCAAGTTAAAGCCTACAATGATAACTCGAATTTATTCCAGAACGTTTGATGCAGGAGGTCACCAGACAGGTATAAAAGGCCTCTAAGGCTTACCGTGCTATTGATGTAAAAAGCATTGTCTCTATTCCCTGCTGTGATGCTAAATGTTAAAAGAGCATTCCTGCCACTGTCCGCATCCCTGGCAAGGATGCGGGTCACGAAACTGGAGATGGGAGCAATTTCACTGATGGTGAGATTCGTTGGTAGATTCAGGAGGACGGGGTCATTATCATTAACATCCAAAACATTCAATCCCACTGTGACCTAAAACACAAGGAAATGGCACATGAGAAGAGCAGCGAAAAGGCCATTGTTACAAAGAACACCCACTCTGTGGCTAGGGCAAACTCCTCTTTTTTTTATTCATATTTATATGCCGCCCTTCTCCGGAGACTCAGGGTGGCTTACAATTTTTGGAGCGCAACCCAATGCGCTCAGCAATAGCCTTCATTCCATTGCATATGCCTGCTTATTACTAAGCGGCATTTTTACAAAGTCAGCTTATTGCCCCCAACAATCTTGGGTCCTCAATTTACCTACCCCGAGAGGATGGAAGGCTGAGTCAACCTTGAGCCTGGTGCGGGGATTCGAGCCTGCACTAATTGCAGGCAGATGGAATTAAGTGCTAGGCGTTTAACAGCCTGCACCACCAAGACTCATCATGGCATCATTTCTCCACATGGCATCATAAAGACAAGAATACAGGTAGCTCTTGACTTATATCTGGTTTCTTAGAAACTATGGTGCCCCCTCCTCCAGATGTACTTCTGACCCAGATTCAAAGTTCTGATGACTGCCCCCCCATCACATGGCTGCATTTTGGGCACTCACTAACTGGACCTCACTTACAGCTCTTTGCAGCATCCTCTAGTCTACGATTTACGATGATTTTTGTTGAAAACCAGCGTTCACTTCTGGTTTCCAGCCAAAACTGCCCATTCTAAACAACGACAGTGTCATTTCAGATAGGACAGCACTCCAGAGGGTTAACGTCATTGCCCAGAAGATCATTGGTTGCCCTCTCCCCTCTTTGGAAGAGCTTTATAGCTCCCGCTGCCTTAAGAAAGTTCAAAGCATTCCCAAAGATCCATCTCATCCGGGGCACCCTTTTTTTGAACTATTACCATCTGGCAGACGGTACAGGACAATAAAAACAAGGACAAACGGACTGAAAAACAGCTTCTATCCCACGGCAGTAGCTCTGTTGAATTCTACTGTATAGTGCAGTGTTGGTGTGGTGTCGGGGTTTTTCGATTCAATGTGTGGATTGTGAAGGATGTGTGTTTGTGTTTATTTTCATGGTCATGATGTGCACTGAAGATGGTGTTTGATTTTGTTGTACGAGGTGCAATGGCAATAAACTAAACTAATTTGCTTAAAGACTATCACAAGAAAGGTAATAAAATCAATCGTGGTCAGGTGATTGACCTACTCACTAGTTATAACCACAATTCCTGGCTCAATTATGGTTGTAAGCCAAGACTACTTTAATCCCTTTTGGTTTTTTACCATCTACAATTCAGTACATTTTCTCAGATGGACATTTTATCACCTGACCCTAAGCCACTATGACTTACTGTAGAGCTGAGAGAAGGCACCCCTCTGTCCTTGGCCTCGATGGTGAGATTATAAAAAGCAATGTTCTCTCGGTCAAGCTCAGCGTCCTTTCTCACACGTAGCTCCCCTTCCACAGGTGAGATCACAAATTCTCCTGCAGGACAGACAGAGCCATGTTATATTTATTTATTTATATTTATATTTGAACTTGTATGCTGCCCCATCTCCGAGGACTCGGGGCGGCTCACAACTAAAAACACAGAACAATAAATATTTAAAAAACCATTAAACCAATGACAAGCCCAAATATTAAAACATTGCAATAATAAACATTAAAACCATCCCTCCCCCAGGGAGGGGTCACAGCCCGGGTTGGTCAAATAACCAGGTCTTTAATTCACAGCGGAAGGTGCGGAGATCAGGGGCCAGACGGAGCTCCAAAGGCAGTTGATTCCAGAGGTCAGGGGCCGCAACAGAAAAGGCTCATCGTCGGGGAATCACCAGCCGGCACTGACCCGCCGACGAGACCCCGAGGAGTCCTTGCCTATGAGCTCACACAGGGCGGCCGGCATTTGATATTGGAAGAAGACGCTCCCTCAGATATTGAGGACCCATGTCGTGTAGGACTTTGTATGTCAAAACTAAAACCTTGAATCTCACTTGGAGCGCAACCGGTAGCCAATGCAGGCCGCGCAGGAGTTATAGGAAAAAAGCTCAAATAATAACAATAGTAGTAAGAAAGCTACATTAATTTTATGTGATGAGGGTCTGGAGACCCGCTGGGGACATTTTTATTTGTGGTTGGACAGGAGAGCCTCTTATGATTCTACAGACAGAGGTTTGGCACTCCAAGCACCCTAGAACAGGGGTCTCCAACCTTGGCAACTTTAAGACTTGTGGACTTCAACTCCCAGCAAAGCTGGCTGAAAAATTCTGGGAGTTGAAGTCCACAAGTCTTAAAGTTGCCAAGGTTGGAGACCCCTGCCCTAGAAAGCTTCATGTTTCTTAGGGAAATGGGAATATATATTGGGAACATAATTACCCAAAATGCTCCATCATAGAGATTTTATTTTTATTATTCAATTTATAATAGAATATTGTATTGCTTATTCCATTTCTATTCAACTTCTACATTATCTGTAGAGATAGTAATCTATCAGAATGTAAATGTACACACTATTAGCCAGCAAGCTTCAGATTCCAACTGATGTGATGGATTAACCCTATGGATGCATTCAGTGGGAATTGTTTTCAATTAAGACTGTATACACTTGCAACCTTAATGTATTAATGTATTTCAGCCTTTCAAGCTTTCCAGATGGGTTAAAATTCAATGATCATCATTCCCAACTAGTTAGGAAGAACAGGAATTGAAACTGAACACATAGGAGACAATTAAATTGAACCACACCATTTGCTCTCATTAAATAAGAACAAGAACTGGAAAGCAATCTTATTCTTGTTCAGGCTCATATCTCATCAGATATTTCCAGCAGTTCATAATCTAAGAGGAAAGGCCTCTGTTTGTCTCGTTAGAGATACACCACTTTTAAACATGGAAGTTTAATTTAGGGTTGTTTCTACAGCAAAGTTTCCCAACCTTGGCAATTTTAAGACATGTGGACTTCAACTCTCAAAATTCTGGCTGGGGAATTCTGGGAATTGAAGTCCGTGTCTTAAAGTTGCCAAAGTTGAGAAATTCTGATTTACACTGTGTAGCAAAATAGGAATGTATGAATTTATCTTATTCATAAAAGTCACACACTCAAAAAACACTGCACAAGTTAAAATGTGCCCTTCCTCCCCCCCCTCAGTTCAAACAATTAGTAACAAAAAGGAAGTAGATTTTCCCCTTAATCTCCTTTTCCACATAATTCAGAAAGTGATGACCTTCTGTCACCTTTTCACCATTGTAGTAATAAACCATAAGCCATAAACACAACTGGTTTTCTTGACACATTGATACTTTTCCACTCACCACTGGTTCTTGTTCTTTATTCCTTTTACATTCTATTTAAAACATAATAATTTTGATATGATATTTTTTATTTGTATTGTACACTCCAGAGAGTCACTTCAGATTTGGGCGCTGCTTAAATTGAACAAGGGAAGGAAACCATAGCAAAACACGCCTGGAAACCTTGACAAGAAACTACAGGGACACAATTGACCGGAAGAATAGAAATGGAATAAATTAAAGATTAATTAAATTAAGAAAATTTAAAAAAAATTAAGAAAAAGAGTTGCTGAATGACATCTGGTGATTGCTCACAGATTTTTTTTTCTGTGGGAGCACTCATCCATTGAAAAACTCATTATTCCTGAAATTTAGCAGGTAGGTTTTATGCTCTGTAAAACAGTGTGTTGAAAATTTACTTCTTCATCCACAACTTCCTGTTATAATTTTTTTTTTGTGGGAAAAATCCCACCCTGTACCTTTTTAATGAATGTGTTTTCTTGAACATTGTTGTATATTGTTTTTAATATATTTAAAGGTTTGTTTTATTATGCTTTTTATTATGTTTATTATGCTTATTATTATGCTTATTATTATTATTATTTTAAATGTATATGCTGCCTGATAACCAGCAATTCTATCTGATTTGATACAAATTGCAAGAAAAGAAAACAATGCAGAATAAAACAGACAAAAAGATTCAGAAAGAAGAAATCCAGGTGGGAATAAAGGAAAAGAAGAATATGCTTGATAAAGGCCTGGATGAATAGTGAGGTCCTCATGGCCTTTCGAAATGCCAGTAGAGTGTTTAATGTGTAAATTTGAATTAAATCATATATAATTGTGTGGAAAGTTACAGAAATATAAAAAGAAAATTTCTAAATGGTAGGATCGTTGGGGCTCTCTGAGTTTAGTTTTCTTGCAGACATGTCCTTCCTAATTTCTAAATGGAAGATACATTGACAGTTTGAAATAAAATAATATAAATGTAGATATTAAAATATCGGACAAGGTCTAAAAATCTGAACTAGTTATTTACCTACCTGCTAGATTAAAAATATGCAAGATAGTTAAATACTGAGCTACTAAAATAAGTAAAGGTTTCCCTATCTAATCGTTTCTGACTCTAGGGGGCAATGCTCATTTCCATTTCTCAGCCAACAAGTGTTCTCTGAAGACATTTTCTGTGGTCAGGTGGCCAGCACAGCTATGAGTCAAAGGCACACTCCAGTTACCACACTGGAGCTGAGGGATAGGGAGGGGAGTTGGAGGAAGACGGAGTGATGTCACCCAGCAATCAGACTGCACCAAGATTGGACCATGTGACTGATAGTTTTGAGAATGTGGGAAAACTTTTATGTGTCAGGATTCCGGCAGTTACCCCAATTAAATCATCAGTCACAAGCCAAACTTCCAAAACTTCAAAAGGATTTATTAGGAGTTAACATGTCCGGCACTGCCTGGGTGTAGCCGACTCTGAGACACATCATTCATTGTCACCGTTGACCTTGGCTTTCCCCCAACCCCTGGGTGCATCATAATTCATATTCTCCAATGAGACACATCCATAGCCAAGAGCCATCAATCATGTTCTCCAGTTAGATATTTGGGCGGCAGAAACTTCAGTCACCTAGTTACTATCTTTGAAAACTATTTATGGAACGCACTTTCGATTTCCAAGCTGCTGCACTGCTCTTTCAAACCCCTTTCCCCGCTCCCTTTCTGTTGGCAACTGTAAAAAGACCATAGAAATATGAACTGACATTATGTTTAATTAGGTGAAAACTGTGGAAGTCTTCAGAGTCGGTTTCCACCAGATCTGTGCCAATATATTTCCAACAAAGCTATTCTTTGAGGAATCTACCGGCTTTGGAGTTTTGCTTGATCATGAGTTATTACTTGGAATCCTGACACATGTGGTAACTATTTTTTTCCACTAACATGATTATGTTTCTCAATAGCCTGGCGAAGAGCGAGCATCTACTTTGACATCTCCTGCCTGATGTAGAACCATACTATCCTAGAAACTTTGTGTACTGGTGCTTCACGTAATTCCTTTTAATCAGAAACTTGCCAAACATTATACACTTCCTCTTGTTGTCTTTCCTTTTGTGTAAGAAACAATAATGACAGTTTTCCCATCATCAGGTACTAATGCACTCTTCACACACAAGTTTGCACAACTTTCACAATCATACCTACATTTTAACATTTCTCCAGTTGCATCATCTACCTCTGCAACCTTACAATTTTTCAGCGTTCTCAGAGCATTTAGGACTTCTTTTTATTGTTTTTTTTTGTGGGGGGGCATTGACATTTGTGGTGCTTGCTTAAAATTCTCTTAGATATATCACGATTATTTTTTATGAATCTCAAAAATCCCAGCTTTCCTCTTACCTAGTTTTGTCTCCAATTATTTTTTTCTGATTTTAATTAAAAAAAGGCTTATAGCACACCACACATAGGCATGCAAATCTAGATTATGATATATGTTCATCTCTCTCTTTTGAAAAGTCCATTAACAGTTTTCTGCATTTTTTAAGTATTATATTATTATTTAATATAATACAATGATTTGTTTTCAGGAAAAATATAGTATTATCTATGATTGAAGAGATAATTACTGTGGTTGTGCAATTATTGCTCCATATAACACTCCATATTATTTCATCATTTTTTAAAATTCTGCTTACTTTGCTGAAGGCATTGTGCTTAGTTCAAAAACATTTTTAATTGCCAACAAGACTTTCTGTATACATATTCTTTCTCTCTATGACTACACTCTTTACCACTATTTTTTTTTATTTCTACTGTATACAACTTTTGTTTTGTTTGTTTTTTTGGGGGTTTTTTGGTTTGTTTTGCAGCAAACATTCTCTGTGTATTTTTTCCCACCCACAGTTTCTTTCACTTCATCTTTTCTATGAGTTATATAGAATTCTGTCTCAAGTAAGTCTTTCCTTATGATCACGTGCTATTTCTGTGGGGAGATTAATTTATATTCCAATTTGATCTTTCTACGTAATTTTGCAGTATGTATCCAAGGCTTAAATCCACAAAGAAATACACCAATGTTGATTGGAAGTTGGACAAATTATTCTCAGATGTCCAAAAGAAGACTAAATCAAGTAAAAAAAAGTTCCATTTCCTTCTTATTGTATTTTCTCAGAAAATCTTGACAATTTCTGTTACTGAAGAGACTGTCCTTCCTCAAATCTTTTATTAAAAAAGCACTGTTGTTTTAACTTCAGAAGAGGGTGCTTTTCTTTGATCAGAAAGACACTTTAATCCTTTTGAAGGCACACTTGACATTCCTTCCAAAACACTTGGTGAGCTTGCAAAAGCGCCTTCTAATATGGCAAGCACAAAAAGTTTGCAATGCTTCCTCTCATCACGGATGTTTCCTACAACAGGATTTCCTGATGTACACACTCCTATTTCTCAGAAGAGGCCCCTGATAGTATGGTTTTGAATTGCTGTCTTCACTATCCTGACATACATTTCTGTCTTGCCTTCTTCTAATGAAAAGATAGTTCGTTTCTAAATAACCTGTCTCTTGCATTCCTGCTTAATGTCTAGCACTGATTTCAGAGTGTTTAAACCAGAATGAGTAAAGGTAGCATACCGATATAACTTAAAATCTATTAGAAAAGTTGATTGTACTATACACACACACACACACACACACACTGCATATATGCACACTTACATAGAGTGGTGCTTAAAAGTTTGTAAACCTTTTGAACTTTCAATTTTCTGCATAAATATGTCCTAAAATATGGTTCTCCACATGTGCTAAAACTAGCTCAAAAGTATCCAATTAAAGAAATGAGTCAAAAACATTAAATTGAGGGAATTTCTTGTTCCCTTGTGGAATCAACTACCCTTGGGGCTCCGTTTGGCCCCTGACCTTCGCACCTTCCATCATGATTTGAAAACCTGGTTATTTGGACAGATTGGGCTGTGCTGACCTCTTGGGGGTGGTGGTTTCATTTTTAAATTGAAAGGGTTTTTAGATGAATTTGGCTTGTTTTATTTAATACTGTTTTAGTTAATTATTTATTGTTCTGTTTTTAGTTGTGAGCCGCCCTGAGTCCTTTTTGGAGAGGGGGCGGCATACAAGTCAAATAAATAAGTAAACAAACAAATAAATAAACAAACAAATAAATAAATAAATATTATTTTTTGAGGGAAGTGATCCAGAACTATATATTTGAGTGTGGCAAAATATGTGGTCCTCTAGGATTATTAATTTATTTGAAGGAGAAATGAGAGTCTGTTGTTTTAGTCTATGGACTGATAGTGAGAGTTGAGTGTGCCTTATTTAAAGAACAGAATTCTGGGTATTCACTATCAAAGACATAGGGTCACAACACAGATATGTGGAAGTATGTTGTGGCTTGAACAAAGTAGATTTTTGTGGACTCTAAAAAACAATAATTGATGCTTACCAGGATGGAAAAGTTTACAAAACCATTTCCAAAGAGTTTGGATTTTACCAAATCCATTATCAGGCAGTTAGCGTGTAGATGAAGGCAATTTATTGTTACCTTCCCCAGGAGTAGTCGATCAACCAAGATCACACAAAGGCCCCCTAGTCCAGGAGGTCTCAAAGAACATCAAGGTAGTTTTTACATACAAAGTCCTTCACGACATGGGTCCTCAATATTTAAGGGAGCGACTCCTGCCGATATTGAGTGCCAACTGCCCTGTGCGAGCACACAGGCAAGGACTCTTGGGGGTCCCGTCGGCAGGCCAATGCCGGCTGGCGGTCCCCCAGTGACGAGCCTATTCTGTCGCGGGCCCTGACCTCTGGAACCAACTCCCCCTGGGGCTCCGCCTGGCCCCTGACCTCCACACCTTCCGCCATGATTTGAAGACCTGATTGTTCGACCAATCCGGGCTGTGACCCTTCCCTGGGGGGGGATGGGTTTCTTAATTATTTTAATTATTGTAAATTTTAGTTTTGTAACTTTTTGGGCTTGTGAATTGGTTTAATCTCTTTTTAATTATTTATTGTCGTTGTTTTTAGTTGTGAGCCACCCCGAGTCTTCGGAGATGGGGCAGCATACAAGTCCAATAAATAAATAAATAAATAAATAAATAAATAAATAAATAAAGTCTGAGGAAGTAAAGGCCTCTATTGCATTGATGAATGTCATGAGATAGTGGTGGTATGCTACCGGTTCGGACCGGTTTGACTGAACCAGTAGTAAAAAAAAGCCTCCCACAACCAACAGCAACAGAGTGGTCAATGTCTGGAATACTCTACCTGACTCTGTGGTTTCTTCCCCAAACCCCAAAAACTTTAACCTTAGACTGTCTACTGTTGACCTCATCCCATTCCTAAGAGGTCTGTAAGGGGCGTGCATTCCCTGTCCTAATGTCCCCTTTTATTAGTAGCCATTTCATGTTAATTGTAATAATGTTTATCTGTTATCTAATACATGCTTGACAAATAGGTTGACTCAGCCTTCCATCCTCTCGGGGTAGGTAAATTGAGGACCCAAGATTGTTGGGGGCAATAAGCTGACTTTGTAAAAATGCTGCTTAGTAATAAGCAGGCATATACAATGGAATGAAGGCTATTGCTGAGCGCATTGGGTGTATCCCAAAAATTGTAAGCCGCCCTGAGTCTCCGGAGAAGGGCGGCATATAAATATAATTAAAAAAAAATAAAAATAAAAAAATAAAAAAAATAAATCAGCTGAGAGAAAAAGAAGCCTCCGAGGATGCAGGCCTCAGATGGCATGTGGAAAGCTGCGCGTGCATGTTAGGTGTACGCGCGCACAATCACTAAATTGGTAGTGGAACAGGTAGTATCCCACTGCTGTCATGAGACCACCTTCATTAGAACACTGAACAGGGAAAGGTAGGGTTGAAAGAAGAAAGCCATTGGTCTTCAAAAATAACATTGCTGTCCCATTACAATTTGCAGAAGTCAACATGGATAAGCTAGAAGGCTATTGGAAGAATGTTTTGTGAATGGATGAGGCCAAAACCGAACTTTTTAACTTGGATGAAAAGTGTTATATTTGGTCAAAGACAAACATTGCATTCCAAGAACCTCATCCCATCAGTGAAACATGGTGCTTCCTTTGTTATCTCTGGACCAGGATAACTTAGCATTATTGATCGCCCTATGAACTATACCAGCAAATTCTACAGGAAAATGTCAAGGTGTTTTGATGTTTCAATGGCCAAGTCAAAATCCTGAAACTTTATCCTAGATAAATGTTGTAGAAGGACCTGAAGTTGGCAGTTTTGTGAGAAAGCCCACCAACATACCTTAGCTGAAGGGTTTCTATAAGGAGGAATGGGCTAAAATTCCTTCAAGCCATTGTGTAGGACTGATAAATACTCATGGTAAACCTTTAGGTTCAGTTTCCACTTTCCACTGGGAATACACCAGTTACTGACAGCAAAGGTTCATACACTTTTACCATACCCAAATGTGTAGCTTCGAATCATTTTTCCTCAAGAAATAAATGAATCATAAATCAATAATATTTTCAACTCATTTGTATAATTGGATTCCCTTGATCTAGGTTTAAGATTTGTCTGGAGAACAGATCATGTTTTAAATCATATTTTATGTAGAAATATTGAAATGTCAAAAAGGTCCACAAACTTGTAGGCAATATATTCAAAACTATAAAATTGCTTTGAAACCCAGAAAGATATTTCTTGTCCATTTTTGATGCAAAATCTGCCTAAAGTATAAGCAAACAGGAAAACCTTAGCAGTTTTGTGATTTACTAGTTCTTCCAAAAGAAGTGAATTATTGTTATTGGCATTACATTGAGCAACCAATCATTAAAGAGAAACTCAGGCAACATATGATATTCATAATGATGTTTTTCATTGATGTTGAAAATGGTTTTCCATTTATATTAGATTGTAAACTTCAGGAATAAGAGAGAAAGATGAGTTGCAAAAACTTTTGGCTTCAACTTTAGGAATAACAGCAACTGAATGGCTCCTCTCCAATTATGTTCTTCAATAAGAAATTCTGTTTTCACCAAACTAGATCCTGAAAGCCCAAAATCTTCCCACAATTGAGGGAGATCTGTTTTGCAGATCCCTTGTACTGTCCAAATTTGCCCAAATCATCATTAGTTAAAATAGAATGTGAAGATATATTTAGGATTCAAAGATTCCTACAATCAAAGAATCGGGAAAAAAACACCCTAATTCAGCTCAATAGTATCAGTTTTTATTTCAAATTTTGAATGGCAGAATTATCCTTTTCTACATATACAGAAGCTTGCTTTTAATAAGCATTGCTATTTGCTTAGGGAAGTAAAGAAACAAGGCAGGCATAAAATGTCAGTTCCTTGGCTTGCATTATTAACTGTAGGATAACTATTCTTTTCCACAATGCATTTCTGGATGAAGTAAAAATGGTAGCCAACAGAGTTTTGGTGTCAGTGTTCCAACCAAACTCTCCATTCCAATTCAGCACTCAGAGACAAGTCCGTCCAAGTAAGAATTTAGTAGAGAAGTCATATTGGCACATCTGGGGAAAACCCAAATCTGAATTCCCACGTTTTCCCCTGCTACACTAAAACTCACACCCAGCCCCTTACTGATGACCCTCAAGTCACACTCTCCAATCCACTCCCATTCTTAACTCCTGCCAAATCCAGTCACTCCCCTCCAAACTCCAGCGACTTGACCTTGAGCTCTGGTGAAAGAATGTTGTTGTGGCTATCCTCCCTTCTCATTTCACTCTCATTCCCACAGTTACCCATCCTCCTTTGTGGCAGCCCCATATTTGACTCAAGAGGGATCCGGGGCTGACATTTGGTTCTGCTTTTTTTTCATTTCCATCACTTACCAAGAGGATCTCCAGCAATGATGCTGTACTCAACTTGCCCGCTGGGTCCTGAGTCCCCATCATGAGCTAGAAAAGTCCACACCCTGGGACCAGGTTGTCCTTCTGTGATATCAAAGGGCCCTTCATAAGAACGAGGGAACGTTGGTTGATTGTCATTGATATCATTCAAATTTATCAACACCTGAGATTAACACAGAAAGGCACAGAGGTGTTCTAAAATGCTTCAACAAGAAGTGTAAATGTTGACTTGGGACATCTACTTTATGAAAACAATAAAGGCTATAACTACTCCAGTAAAAGTAATCATCTTTCACACAGCTGCCAGAAAACTGTTTGCAATCTATTCATTTTATATCAATAATGCTTTGGATGTTGCTTTTGTTTGCATCAATAATCCTAAAGTGTCCCAATATTTTTCATAGAGAAACAGATGATAAAGAAGGCTGAAGCAACAACCTTATTCCTTTTTGACTTGGCAGGTTTTGGGGTAGACCAAGAAAGATAACTGAGATCTAAACTTCAGCATTCTACAATAACCAGCAAATTGTGCTTCTTGATAAATTAAAATGATGTGAAGGTTTGCCAGGATAAACTCTGATCAAGTCCAGCTTCGATGCTATTTTTTCAAACGTTGTGTTAGCTACTGTATTATAAATGTTGCCTAGCATTTGCTATACCATTACGCTGCAATCAGATTAAATCAGGAAGCAATCATGGTGAACAAGAACTTAAAATCATCTTTGGATTCTGTGTTCAAAGGCAAGGATCAGGAAATGGTTACATTGAACGATGCCGAAAATATCTATCTGCCATTCTATTATAAAAGAATTTCAATATATTGATGATTAGAAATATTATAGCTCCATGTCCATTGCTGCAACTGACTAGAAGTAGTTGAAAATAAATGAACAACTTGCAGACACCATTGTTGAAAAGGGTCTGAGCTTTTATTAACTGTTTAATTGTGAAGAGAGATTGTTGCCTTGCTGAATTTTAACTCCTTTGTAATATTTCTCTCTTTTGCCTTGTCTTTCCAATGGAGCCCCCTCTTTCTCTTGCTTCATTTTTCCATCTCTCTTTTCTTCTCTTCCTTGTCCAGCTTCTTGTTCTGCTAACCCCATTTCTTTCTTATTTTTGTGTTTGTGTTGATTCTGTTCTTTCTGCTGGAAATTAGGAATGTTTGGGAGTGTTTTTGGGTATACCCGGCCTTGTATTTTTCTCCATGTTAAAAAGATGGAGAAACTGGGTATTGCACAGGGTTTTTGACAACTTTGAAAACAAATATTTCCTCCCTTTGGCTAAATGTGGTGTCTGTCTGCAGAAATAATTTTTAAACCTTATTTATTGATTTAGAAATTAACCACTAGAGCATGGAAGAATTCCCCTGGTGACAAGTTTTAACGCTAGATTATATTCTACTAAGAGTTGAGGAAATGTAAAAATCCATGCCTTGAGAAGTTTTTTTTACAACTACCTTTTAATTAGGCAAATTTTGTCCCAGCTCTGAATACCTCCTCTTAACTAATTTTTTCAAGATATTATTCCACAGATTATTACCAACATGCCTCCACAACCGTAGATGGGGCAATAAATCTCACAGGTAAGATGACTGTGATATGAAGTCAGCCAATAATTGAACTATAGACAGAAAGAAAACTAAAGTTCTGATTCCATCTTCATGAGTGCTACTTGTTAAATCTGTCAGGTATAGTAGGCCTTTTCAATTACTCCTTGTGATAATTGAATGTAATGTTTCCCGTCTGTTTGTTTTTGATTATTTCTTACTTTTCACCAGCTCTGGCTGCTGTATTTTGGTGAAATACAAATACTGTACATTTTATGGATACAAATGTATATAAATTCGGAATTGTACCAGTGCAGCAGTTGTAACATATCAACTGGGACAACACGAGAAAAAAATGTAGCCAGATCACACTTTCATCAATCCTAGAAGAAGCATTAATAAAGAAATGCCAAAAAAGAAAAGGGAAGAAAGACCAAGAGAACTACATGCAGTTCAATGATTTTTTTCCATCTTTCAAATTAAATCTGTCCTGGGGACAAATAAGAAGCTTTTCCTCTGGAAACTGTTAATGGAATTTCCTCCCATTCTGTAAACCACTGAAATAATAGTTGCTCTGAGTCACTTTTTTATAGCTTAGATTACATTTACTTGGACATCAAGAGCTTCTTGTTCACAGTATAGGCAAGCATGGATTCTTTCTTATTCTGTGATCCTAGCTTTTAAAACATGGAGGTACATTCCTGTAACAGTAGTGGTGTTGCTACTGGTAGTGACAACAATAGTTAATGGTAGTTGTCAGCTGGTTGTTTTTAAGGGAATGTGCTTGCTTGCCCTGCCTACAAATTTCATTTCCTTCTCAGAAGAGAAACATACCATTGTAGTAGATGTGAGACGCCGTGATGGAATCGGACACTGATCTGTGGCTGTGATTAATAGTGTATAACGCCCATGGCTGATTTCGTAATCCAATTCTTTCACGGTATGTATTTGTCCCTGAAATGACAGCCCAAAATTTAAAAACTTTTAATTTTCAGCTGATGGACTGTGAAATTTGGTTGTGATGCACCTGTGTGGTGGTGCTAAGTGAAAACAACAACAACAACGTGGTGATGCACTCACTGTAGTGCTGTTAATGTGAAAGGTGTTCATGATGTTTCCCTCTGTGATGGCGTATGTAATGGTCCCATTTAAGCCTTCATCCTGATCCACAGCACTGATGGTGATAAGAACGGCATTCCATGTGCCTGGACCTTCATCCAAAGTGACTTCATACTGCTGTTGCTGGAATACTGGAGGATTGTCATTCTCATCCCGGATGGTTACATAGACCGTAGTTGTAGCCTACAGATGATAAATAGCAAGAGATTTAGAATCATGCAGAGGAGAAAAAAAGGAAGTATATGGGAACCAGATAAATATTCATATTGTTCAAATACCTTTCAATTGGTAATCCTTTTGAATGTCTCTTGTTAACATACCACCAAAAGACTAATAAATTGATTTTTAAAAACCCAAAGTGTAATCTAATGCACATTTACCTATAAGCAAACACCACTGAATTTCATCAAATTCATTTTGGGCATTTTTGGTATTTTTAGAATTAGGGCTAGTGGGAGAATGCAAGCTTATTTGGAATGTGCTTCTTTATTTCAGTATCAGAAGGTGCTCTACTAATGTTTTTATTGTGTACTTATTTATACATCTTCTATTTCACTCTTTTATTACTAAAAAGCCTCTCCAAATGAATTTTAATTAAGCAATTAAGCATTGATCAAAACATTTATTTCAAATTATCACTAAAAGTCCAAGATAATTTAGAAAAATATCTAAAATATGGGAAAAAATATCAGGTCACATTAAAAAGAACCAATTTAACCAAGCACCAAAATGGACAGGTGAATCATCACCTGTTCTTGAAGACTGATAAGGGAACCCCTGCTGAGACATTTGTATAAGAACTTATTACCTTGCTTAGCAAATCCCTAACATCTGGTGAGAGATACCTCTGCTGATGAGCAGGTACATATGGGGAGAAGGCGCTCTGTTCAATACCCAGGGTTTAAGTTACACAAGGTGTAACATGTTCATGTCTGGCTCTCCAATTTTGCATTTTTCAACAGCCAAAAATCCAGTTTCATAGGTAGCACAGTAAAGCATCCTACAATAGTTGAGATGGACTGTGCTGGGCAGGTTCTCTGAGTACAGGAATAGCTACAGCTGCCAAAATAATTGGACGCACATTCACAATCTGAAAAGCAAGCAAGAATATTGTACTTCCTCAGGGGAGCTAACAGTAGCAGGTGAGAAAATTGGATGTGAGGAAAAGTTACATAATGTGGAACAAATAAAATCAGTCACTTTGACTTTATCATTACAGGACATAATATGCAACTCTTCTCAGGGCTGTCCGGTGGCAGAGATTCAACATATCAGAGATTGCTTGCCATATGTTGTCCACTAGTGTTTGTTTGTGTGTATGTATACAGAGAGTGCCACAAACATAAATGCACAGAACAATAACAGCACATCTAAACATTTATAGTATCAAATGATTTCCTCAATTTAACTGTTCCTTGTCTCAAAGGTGTCCATTTCACCATGTGTAATGGACCAAAAACCTTATTAGTTCATCTATTGTGACACAGATCACCATCATGTATGCTTGATAAGTGATTTAAAGAAAAAAATAGATGTTGGAGAGATCAAATTCAATAAATTCAAGGTTCTGGTATTGACATTCAAAGTCCTACGAGACATGGGTCCGGGTTATTTACGGGAGCGTCTACTGCCAGCATCGAATACCAACCGCCCTGTATGAGCGCACAGGCAGGGACTCCTCGGGGTGCCGTCTGCGACCCAGTGTCATTTGGCGGTATCCCGGGGAAGGGCCTACCCTGTAGCGGCTCCCACTCTGTGGAACCAACTTCCTCTGGGCCTCCGCCTGGCCCCTAACCTCCACACCTTCCGACATGACCTAAAAACCTGGTTGTTTGAACAGGCTGGGCTGTGCTGACTCCTTGGGGAATGGGTTATTAATTTTAAATTTATTAATGGGTTTTTAGTTAATTTGGCTTGTCGTAATTTAATTCTATTTTAGCTAACTTAATTTATTGTTCCGTTTTTATCTGTGAGCCACCCCGAGTCCTTTTTGGAGAGAGGGTGGCATACAAGTCAAATAAATAAATAAATAAATAAATAAATAAATAAATAAATAAATCTGACTTTTTAATGGCCTTTTCTAATCATATTTTTCTCAGAGATCAAGGGTAACCACAAAATGGTCCAAGTCAACTTGGCCAACTCCCCACAGCCAACTCGGCATGGTCAACTTGCCATGGCCAACTCACTGCAAGACAACTCACCATGGTGAACTTGCCGTGGGACAACTTGTGGCAGGACAAAGTGTTACACTAAAATCGAAGAAACAATGCAATAGAATCATTAAAGAAAGGATGACAAAGGAGGGACAAATGGAATTGTGAATGACAAAATGTAAAATATTTTTTAATTACTTTAAATATTTAAATTGAATTGTTCAATTGTCCTGCTGCAAGTTGGCTGTCCTGAGTGGGCCACACCAAGTTGTCCCATTCCAAACCCAAAAGGGGTATTCAAGATGGCAACTGTGATTGTATGTTTGAAGCTCTAGTGCTTTTTATATTAAAATGAGGCAGAACTATGAGTTGTGGCTGCCATTTTGACTTGTTTCGACTCTCCACTCCAGCACTTTATCAGAGCTGCCATCTTGGATATTCCCAGTATGGTTTATATTTATGCCACTATAACACATCTTGTAATCCTTGGCTTACAACTATTTATGAAGAAAGTGACATGACCAGTTTGCACACTTGTCACAGCATCTCCATGGTCACATGGTCAAAATTCGGACATTGGCAAGTATTTATGAGAGATGCAATGTCCCAGGGTCATGTGATCAACTTTTGTGACCTTCTGACAAGCAAACTCAATGGGAAAACCAGATTCACCTAACAGCAGTGTTTCTCACTCAACAACTGCAGCTGTTTCCTTAACTGTGGCAAAAAAGGTTGTAAAGTGGGGCAAAGCTCACTTAACTGTTTTACTTAGCAATGGAAATTTTGAGCTTATCTGTGGTCATAAGTCAAAGACTACCTGTGTGTTAAGTGATAACCGGGCAAACAGGGCTATTTCTATAGTCAAATTTTCTATCCTTGTAAGTAATCAAAATAAGTAAAAGCAACACATTCATTTGTTCTAATTATATTTCACTTTTAGCTGTTTCTAAAGATACATCTTGCACAGGTTTATATGAAAGAAAAGTGGTCTCCCAAATATTACTTTCTGCCAAACAAAATGCCCTTTTAATTTCTACTCTTATTTTAGTTTCAAAGTAGAACGTTTACTCACTCCACCATACCAGCAGATATAAGAAATGTCAAATCTAGATAAGAAAATAATGCATGACATGCTATGTTTGTTTAGAAGCAAAAGACAGGGGGTGGGGGAACTGTATAGGAAACTGTTTTACCTTAAACCAGTTTTTTTCTTATCATGACTGTCATGCCTCTGTTAGAATCTGATTCTGAGGGGGAGGTGGAACAGCTGACAGGGAGTGGGAGTGTGTCTCTGGTGGCTGTGGAGGAAACTGGGGATGGGCACAGTCCAGCTGGGCATTCAGAGGAAGACCCAGGTCCAACCCCTCTTCATCCTAGGGCATGCAGGGAGGAACGGAGAAGGGAGCAACGTGGGTTACGGGGGAGAAAAAGGCCCTGATTCCCTTCATTAGCCGCAGCTGGGAAAACAGGATAAAGAGGGTATTTGCGCAAAGCTCCTTGCTGGAAGCAAAGAGTTAATTATTTTGGTTTGTCAAGTCTTATCCGAGTTCTGGCGTCCTCCCAACTATGTGTGTTTCATTAACTTTTGAAGTCTTCAATTCCTTATCCTTCCCTGTCTCGTTAATTGCTGCAGCGTGGTTTGTGTTGGTTTTTATTTATAATTTATATGTACTTTGGGTTTGGATGGAATTTCTTCCCTTTAAAAACTGTTCTTGGAAGAGTTTTTTCTCCAGCTGATGATAACCGGACATTGGAGGCCAAGTTGGAGGTATGAAAGGGACTTTACTTATTTTTGTGACTTTGTTGCTTTTGTGCCACGCCCTGAGTCATTACAATGACTATGATGCTGTCTGCCACAGTTTTAGATAAAACTTTTGATGTCAAAGAATTGAACTTCAGACTAAATCCAGACTGGTAAATCTGCCTCTAATTTAATGTCCAAAATTGGTTCTGCATAAATTACAGAATTTTCTGCAAATTCTGGACTAAGGGATGATAACTATTGAAGCGGGGAATCAATTCTTTTTAGATATTAATAAACCAGCAAGTAAGACACATGTCAATCCTGGTAACAACAACAAAAAAGCAAACTTGATCATGTTCTCCATTTGAGTTAATAATTAAAACAGCTTCATTTTAATCAGAAAACAGTCATCAGAGTGCATAAACATTATAATTACGTTCTAAAGGAAACTTAATTCTGGGTTTTAGTATAATAGCTAATAACAAGCACTGTCATTAAAATATAATGTGCTCGCTTCAGCAGCACATATACTAAAATTGGAACGATACAAAATATTAACAGTGATTCCTAAGAAATGGATCTTACATTGGTTAGGCAGAAAACAATTCTTCAATTTTTAAGAAATGCATCAAATATGTACTACTGTATTTTTTCAGGTACAGGAGTATACACATCTGATGCTACAGTATTCTAGCTGAATATATTATATACATATCCCCTCGTAAGGTGAAAGGTAAACTTTGTTTATTTGTACTATTTTTAACATGTTTTAATGCAACCATATGAGACCAATTAATATGCTGTGTTTGGAGAATTTCTGATTGTCTGTAATCTGTTATGCCTACAATATTCTGGCTCCTATGCAGAAGGATATTCTATCAACTGAATTTGAAACATTTACTGAATACTCAACTGTGTACATGCACTTCTGCAGTATGGGTAATCCTTGATTTACAACCATCCATTTGGCATCTGTTTGAAGTTACAACAGCACTCAAAAGAATGACTTACATCCAGTCCTTGCACTCAGTGGTGGAATTCCAATTTTTTTTTTTACTACCAGTTCTGTGGATGTGGCTTGGGGGGCATGGCAGGGGAAGGATGATGCTGTTAATGTGGCTCTGCATTACATCCTACAACACCTTGAATCTCCAAATACCTATGCAAGGGTGCTCTTTGTAGACTTCAGTTCGGCATTCAATACCATCATTCCAGACATTCTTCTAACTAAATTAAACCAACTAGCGGTACCTGAACACACTTGTAAGTGGATTATAAGCTTCCTAACAGACAGGAAGCAGCAGATGAAGCTAGGCAAAATCACATCAGATACCTGTACAGGGGCCCCCCAAGGCTGTGTGCTTTCTCCACTTCTCTTCTCCCTATACATCAATGACTGCATCTCAAATGATCCAACTGTTAAAATACTGAAGTTTGCAGATGACACAATCAGTGATTGGTCTCATTCGAGACAACGACGAATCCGCATATAGACAGGTTGTACAACTTGCCTCGTGGTGTAACCGGAACAATCTGGAACTGAACACACTCAAAACTGTAGAAATGGTGGCAGACTTTAGAAGAAACCCTCCCATACTACCAGTTCTTATAATACTAGATAACACAGTATCAACAGTAAAGAACTTCAAATTTCTAGGTTCTATTATATCACATGACCTAAAATGGACACCTAACATCAAAAATGTCATTAAAAAGTACAAGAAAGAATGTTCTTTCTATGCCAACTCAGAAAGCTCAAACTGCCCAAGGAGTGCTGATACAGTTCTACAGAGGGATTACTGAGTCTGTCATCTGCACCTCTATAGCTGTCTGGTTTGGTTCTGCAACCCAACAGGACAGACACAGAGGATAATTAGGACTGCAGAAAAAACAATTACTACCAACCTGCCTTCCATCAAGGACCTGTATACTGCATGAGTCAAAAAGAGGGCTGTGAAAATATTTACAGACCCCTCACATCCCGGACATAAACTGTTTCAACTCCTTCCCTCAAAACAACACTATAGAGCACTGCACACCAGAACAACTAAACACAAGGACAGTTTTTTCCCAAACGCCATCACTCTGCTAAACAAATTATTCCCTCAACGCTGTCCAACTCAAACTACAAAGTCTGCACTACTATTACTATTAATCGTCTCATTACTCCTTATCACCCATCCCCTCCCACTTGTGACTGTATGACTATAACTTTGTCGCTTGTATATTTATGATTTATATTGACTGTTTCCTAGTATGATTTGATTGTTTATTGTAGTCTATGACTATTATTAAGTGTTGTACCTGATGATTCTTGACTCTTGACAAATGAATCTTTTCTTTTTATGTACACTGACAGCATATGCACCAAGACAAATTCCTTGTGTGTCCAATCACACTTGGCCAATAAAGAATTCTATTCTATTCTATTTCTATTTCTATTTCTATTCCTATTCTATTTTATTCTATTCTGTAAAATCTCCAGTCAGAGGTGGTATTTGCCGGTTCTCCGAACTACTCAAAATTTCCACTACTGGTTCTCCAGAACTGGTCAGAACCTGATGAATACCACCTCTACTTGCATTTATTTATTTATTTATTTATTTATTTATTTATTTATTTATTTATTTATTTATTCGACTTGTATGCACCCCTCTCCAAGGACTTGGGGTGCTCACAGATAAAATGATACAATAAATTAAGTTAACTAAAATAGAATTAAATTACAGCAAGCCGAATTAAACTAAAAATCCCATAATAGATATAAAACCCTTCCCCCGAGGAGTCAGCACAGCCCAGCCTGTTCAAACAGCCAAGTTTTCAGGTCAGAGGCCAGGTGGAGCCCCAGAGGTAGTTGGTTCCAGAGAGCGGGAGCCGCCACAGAGTAGGCCCTTCCCTGGGACACCGCCAGCCGACACTGAGTCGCAGACGGCACCCTGAGAAGCCCCTGCCTGTGCGCTCGTACAGGGTGGTTGGTTTTCGATGCCGGCAGTAGACGCTCCCATAAATAACCCGGACCCATGTCTCGTAGGACTTTGAATGTTAATACTAAGACCTTGAATCTTATCCGGAGGGCAACTGGTAGCCAATGAAGCTTGCGCAGGAGGAGTGTAACGTGGGAGTACTGGGATGCTCCCACCACAACCCGTGCGGCCACATTCTGCACCAGCTGTAACCTCCGGATGGTATGCAAGGGCAGTCCTAAATTGAGAGCATTGCAGTAGTTGAGCCGGGAGGTAACAAGTGCCTGAGTGACAGTGCGCAGGGCATCTCGGTCCAGATAAGGGCACAGCTGGCGAACCAGCCGAACCTGGGCAAATGCCCCCCTGGCCACGGCCCCCACCTGTTCCTCCATCCTGAGCCGTGAATCCAGGAGGACACCCAAGTTCCGTGCCCTGTCCACGGGGGGCAACACCTCTCCCCCCATGACCAAAGATGGAATCTCCTGACTGGACTGAAATGTCAGTATGCACAGCCACTCTGTCTTGGCCAGATTGAGCCGAAGCATGTTCCTGTCCATCCAGATCTGTACCGCATCCAGACAACGGGACATCACGGAGAAGGCATCACTGATGTGGCCTGGGGTGGAGATGTACAACTGCGTATCATCAGCGTACTGATGATACTTCACCCCAAAGCCACGGATGATCTCGCCCAGCAGCTTCATATAGATGTTGAACAGGAGGGGCGAGAGAACCGACCCCTGAGGGACCCCACAAGTGGGAGCCTCAGCCACCTCTCTGCCCCTGCCAACACCGATTATGCGTCCCAAGAGGAAGGAGGAGAACCACTGCAATACAGTGCCTCCCACTCCCAACCCCTCGAGACGCCGCAACAGGAAACCATGGTCGATGGTATCAAAAGCCGCGGAGAGATCTAACAGGACCAGGACAGAGGAAAAACCCCTGTCCCGAGCCCTCAGGAGATCATCCATCAGTGAGACCAATGCCGTCTCCATGCTATACCCGGGCCGGAAGCCCGATTGGTATGGATCTAGGTAGTCTGCTTCCTCCAGGAAAAGCGGAAACTGCTGAGCCACCACACTCTCAACAACCTTCGCTAAAAAGCTTATGTCCATGTAGCATCAAAATTTGGACACTTGGCAAGTGGTGTGTATTTACAATGGTTGCAATGTCCTGGGATCATGTGATTGCTATTTGCAACGTACACTGGTGGCTTCCAACAAGAAGTTAACGGGGGAAAGCTGGATTCATTTAATGACTATGCAATTCACTTAACTGCAGTGACTCACTTAACAATCACACACACACACAAATCCCTGTAAAATCAGGCATGCCTTGCTTAGCAACAGAAATTCTGGTCCTAATTGCGGTTATAAGTCAAGGACTACCTGTACCACATCTCAGGATCTCTAGGGAATTGCTACAAGTAATTCCAAATTAGACTTTTAATGAACATTTACGTCAATAGATGAAAAGATTACAATTATTACGTGTTTTTGCACACCTATGTAGAGCCCAATTTCTTTACAATTACTGGTAATAGCTGTGTTGGTCCACGAATAGCACAAACCAATATATTATATCAATATGCTTATTGGAATTTGGCAAAGGTCAAATTTGCATATGCTACTTGCCTGTTTTGCTCCATGATTTACAAGCTAGTGGTCTTATGATTTTACAAGTTAGTATCTGCTCATTTGTGACTTTTAAAATGAGAGTCCTTTGGTAGTAGTAGTAATCTTGATTAATCAGCAGAAACATATGAAAACACATGATTTCACAATGCTTTAGGGACTTTGGGGCTTCTAAAATAAAGGGGCTTTTAGTTCATTTTAACTGTCCAATAGAGGTTAAATTGGATACAAAACTTTCTACCTAACTCCTCCTTAGTACATAAACTCCCAGATAATGGCCAGCTAGAAAATAATCCTGGTTTATTAATATTTCTCAATGTTCATACCTAAGAGAATTTAGAGAGATGAGAAAGGCGGGCTAATTTGGAGTAGAGTCAAGACATGAAGCCCTCGGAAGTAAGCAAAGACAAACCACTCCCGAAAAAACCTTGCCCACAGGAAACCGCAGGCACTTGTGCAAGCCATCACCACGAGCCAACACTGACACACACAAGAACTAAGTTGACAATTTTAATGCCAGCGCGGGCGCCTTTGAACAGGCTCGCAAAATAAAAGCGAAGTTGCTTTTCTTGTCGAGTTTGGCACTTCTGTTTGCTTTCTTCTTGGGACTCGTCGCCAGGGGAAGCTATCTCGGATTAACGCCCGCGCCCTTCCCGACCTGCGAGGGCGTTTTCTAGCCAGCCGAGGGATGCTGAACAACTAAACCGGGGTTTGACTCTATTTCACCGGAGGCTCCGGCTTCTCTTTTAAGTTGTAATCCGAGGCTGGCTCGCCTGCATTGGTCCCCCGCCTCTCCCAGCCAGGTGCTTTTGCTCCGTTCTGCCGGAGCGCAGCTGGGCTATTTCTCAACTTTCCTCTCAAATTCCCGCCAACCCACAGGACGCCCGTCCGGCCCTCTCCTCATCCGAGGCAAAGGCGGGCTACTTCAGCAGCTCGGTCACCAAGCTTAGCCCCGCCCTCCTCAGGTAGAGAAGGCTTGCCCGGAGAGGCTCGGCTTAGGCTGCGCTCCCGGGAGTTTCTCGCTTCTGGCGCCAGCTGGCCTCCTGGGGGTGCTCGTCTGTCGTTGTTCTGGCTTGCCCCCAAGTTGCGCTCCGGGGCGGCAAAATAAGCACGTTTCCGGCACTTGGGCAACCCCCACCCACCCCCACTGGCCCTTCGCCCGCCCGCTCCCGTCTCCTTCGGGCTGACAACCCAACCCCGCGTGTCGTCGCGCAGGACCGGAGCGCGCGCGCCCTCTGACTTGAATCCCCCACCCGGGTTCTCGCCCCCACCCACCCCAGCCTTTTTTTCTCTCTCCCAGGAACGGAATGGAGGCGGTCGCCAAGTGGGGGCTGCTGGTCCAGCTGGCGCTGCTTCTGACTCGCCTCCAAGGTAAGGGCCGGTCGGGGGGCGGGGGGGGGTCGCCGTCTCCAGAAGGACCTGTCCTCTGCCCCCCCTCCCGCCCGTCCTTCCTTTGGCATTTCCTTCTGCTTGCTCCATCCCCGGCGGGAGGCTGAGGCTGAGCCAGCCCCTTTTCAAGCGCAGAGGGGCCAAGGCTATAGGCGAAGGCTGCACTCGGGCGTCCCTGCCCTGCCTTCCCGGAGCCATGTCTGAGGAGCTCCTTTTCACTTTAACGCGAAGCCTTGAAGGGGAACGGGGCGCCCGGGCACCTGTCTCAGTAAGAAGGGGCGCCTCTGCTCCGGAGCAGCTCCTGCGTAAGAAACGCTTGAGAAGAAGTGGGCGCGGATCGTTGACTATAAAGCAACTGTTTTTGGAGGATGGGAGGTGATGGGGCGAGTACTGAACACACGACGGCTGAAATCACTAGCTATCTTTTAAAAAAAAATCCCACTTTTAATCTCTCCACAACAACTACCTTGTGAGGTGGGTTGGGCAGAGAGAGAGAGAGAGAGAGTGAGTGTGAGTGTGTCACTGGCCCAGTCACCGAAGCAGGCTTTCATGCCTAAAATGGGATTAGAACTCCACAGACACCTGGTTGCTAGAATTTAAATATTTAAAGCCCCAAACCACAAGCCAAACTGGCTCTCTTTATCCATTAGTAGACCAAATGACTCCAAATCATGCCAAGAAAGAAGCTCAGCACAGCTGCATTGAGCAACAGGATTATTATTATTTTTGATACTGTGTAGTTTCTCCTTGTGCAAAACTAGCAGGTAACAGCAAACTTGCCACAAGACTGCAAGTAACTTCTAAAACCTCTCCTAAAATAGCAGTTATCTGAAACAACCCAGTGAGCAGAGTTGGATGTTGATATGAGTATATCTCTGTATAAGCCATGAATTTGTTACAGAAGGTCATGGACAAATGGCTGTCTTTTGGAGACATTAACAGGTATCTGGAATAGAAGAACATGGGTGTTTTCTGAGGTGGAAGCATTTTGTATAAAATAGAATTTAGCATTGGTTAATAAACAATAGCTCCAATCTTAGTTTTATATTCATAAATTTAAACTGATTGCTATTTTCACATACTAGATGAAGGAGACAGTTTTTATATTACAACACTACTTAAGCTTATAGCATGGGTACATTTGCTTAAAATATTTACTGGTGTGTAAGAAAAAAATAGTTGGATACTTCGTTGTTTAGTGTGTAAGACAAGCACACTTTAATTTTAAGGGCCTGGGATTATTTCCATATACAGCCAGACCTTGACTTACAACAACAATTGAACCTAAAATTAAAAGTGAATGATGCAATCATTAAGCAAATCTGGCTTTCACTGTTGACTTTGCTTGTTGGAAGCTACCTGGGAAGGTTACAAATGGTGATCACATAACCCTGATACCGCAACTATCATAAACACATGCAAGGTGCCAATCAAATTTTGACCATGTGATTACAAGGATGCTACAATGGTCATAAATGTGAAAAAACAGTCAAAAATCACTTTTTTCAGTGTAGTTGTAACTTCAAACAGTCACTAAACAAATGATTGTAAGTCAAGGACTACCTGTACTGGGCATCATCAAAAAACGGTGAAAGCAATGAATGACCACTATCAGTTGCTAGAGATTCTATTAATGTATACTGTTTTAAAGAAGTACACAGGAAACCAATGGTGGGATTCAAACATTTTTTACTACTAGTTCTGTGGGAGTGGCTTGGTGGGCGTGGCAGGGGAAGGATACTGTAAAATCTCCATTCCCCACCTAACTAACCTGCTTTCCAGCTCCATTCTCCTGTGCAGGGCAATAAAAGGAGACCCAGCCAATCAGCTGGAACTCGGGAGGCAGAGAATAGATGGGGACCGGGCCAGTCAGAGGTGGTATTTGCCAGTTCTCTGAACTACTCAAAATTTTCCGCTACTGGTTCTCCAGAACCTGTTTAAAACCTGCTGAACACCACCTCTGCAGGGAACAAACCTCCAGACTTCAATTATGTTGCACTGTAAAGAGCTTCTGGTTCATTTAAGTGCTTCTGGTCTTTTTCAGTTTGTCAGCTTTTAATACTTTGGTTTTATTAAATGAATGTTAGCATTCAGAAGATGCCTTCTCTATGTGCATCTGCCCCTCCCCTTCAAAGTTGTGCTCTCCAGGAAATACTTTTAGGGGCCTGGGAGGCTGCTAGCATTTTCTATTAGAAAGCACTGAGTCTTGTCTCAATATCTGGCCTACAATGTAGATTATTTTTGGCTTAGTGTGATTTGATTGAGACTCTTTATCAATTGCAGTTTGTAAGCAATGGTTTCTCTCATCACACCAAGGCAAAGAAACCACATTAAGGTGAAACATAATACATAAAACCTTTGCTTCACCAGAGCCCCTGGGAAGGAATAATTATTGATCTTTATTAATTCTAAAATTGAAGAAGCCCTGCATTCAGAAGACACAGATTCTTAGTTGAGGGCTCTTTGTCTCTTTCCATAATGCCTCTAAGAGGGGAACCCAGGGGAGGGCTATTTTTGTTATATTGCCATTTAGAATGCAATCACTTAAGGAAATAATTCTTCTTATAAAAAGTAAAAAGATTTACAAACATTCTGTGAGTTATTTTTACTAATTTAAGTCTAGAATTCAGAAAGGAGATTTCCATATATTTCTATGCTTGAATCTGAAGACCTATAAAATTAATAGCTGAAGGTAAAGGTTCCCCTTGCACATACGTGTTAGTTGTTTGTGGCTCTAGGGGGCGGTGCTCATCTCTGTTACAAAGCCGAAGAGCCAGCGCTGTCTGAAGACGTCTCCATGGTCGCATGGCCGGCATGACTAAATGCCAAAGGTGCACGGAACACTGTTGCCTTCCCACCAAAGTGGTCCCTATTTTTCTACTTGCATTTTTACATGCTTTTGAACTGCTAGGTTGGCAGAAGCTGGGACAAGTAATGGGAGCTCACACCATTACGTGGTGCTAGGGATTCGAACTGCCGATCTTTCTGATCGACAAGCTCAGTGTCTTAGCCACTGAGCCCCTTTATTAATAGCTTAAAGATTCTCAAACTGTAGGAAAACTTACAAGAGGAAAAGTACCCAAATTCAGAAAATGAAAGTGAGGAACTTGTGAAAGGTGGAAAAACATATTCACCCTCTTCTCTTGTTTATATAGATTTTTGTAGCCAAATGAACTAGAAGATCTTGAAGTATGAATATATAATAATTTACCTAATGGGAAATTAAACAAGTTCTTACAATATGAGATTTTGTTATAGAACAATAGGTGAACAATATAGACCAGTAGCCTCCAATTTTTGCGGCACCAGGGACCGGTTCTATGGAGAAAGATTTTTCTGCAGACTGGAGGGGGCATGGTTTTGTGTGATGCCTGCATCCCATGTTTGTGTGGACCAGTTGCTGGCATGCTGTGGACCAGTGTTGATTCACGGACTGCAGGTTGAGGACTCGTGATATAGACCACTATTGGATGAATGTGGG
This sequence comes from Naja naja, assembly GCA_009733165.1. NCBI lineage: Eukaryota > Metazoa > Chordata > Lepidosauria > Squamata > Elapidae > Naja > Naja naja. The sequence goes on from CM019151.1 coordinate 101,482,084, forward strand.
AGTTGTGGAAAAGAACTAGAGAACTGCAATGTCCTTTTAAGAATTAAACTTCCATATAGGAGGCCAACAGCTTATCCAGTGATGGAACAAACATACGTACTAATATTTTAAAGTCAGTGAGTAGGGCAGTTATAAATAACCACAAAATAAAGATCTGAAGATGGGTTGCAAGAGGACTGAGCAATTTATGTTGCCTTATCTTAAATTCCTCAGCAGTCTCCTCTATTAGAAGTTTGAAACATGAGGAATTACTATCTGTTTGAAGGGTCCCATGATGAAAGACTGACAAAGAAGAATACAATAGATCAGTTGTAAAATTTTCCTCATTGCCCCATCTTGTTGTGTGAACAAGATGTACATATATATGGGATTAGCTCCACCTTGTTTAAAAAGACTCTCATATTTTTAACAGCATCACTTACCTCACACAGAAAATAAAGGAGAACAGGATGTGCTTCTTTTAATGAAAACATATAGGGTTGTTAACATCAACAGACTTCTCACATTTTATAAAAAGGTGTTTAAGAAGTTGTTGACAAAGCCCATATACTTTTTAAAAATTGGTTTTAAAAGAATGAATGTAAGTGGGGTTTTTTTTGGCTAAACATAAGGGTGGATATAGTTCCTATTTTTGCCCTGATTCAACAGCCACTGCCAGTGTATAAAGGGAAATGACCCAGTTACACAAAGTTTAGAGGAGATAAATATATTACTGTAAAGAGGCTGCTAAAGGTAGTCCTCACCTTACATCCATTTGTTTAGTGACCATTCAAAGTTACAAAGTCACTGAAAAAAAATGACAACCATTGCAGCATGACCGGTCACATGATCAAAATTTGGTTGCTTGGCAACTGGCCTATGTTTATCATAGTTGCAGTGGTCCTAGACTTAGTTAATTAGTTGACCCTAGACTTAATGAAGCACAGTGGACCAACACCAGCAGATGACATGGCTCCCCAAATCAACACAGACTGTGGAAACTTCGCACTGGACTTCAAGCATCTTGCAGTGTGTGCCTCTCCATTCTTCCTCCAGACTCTGGGTCCTTGGTTTCCAAATGAGATGCAAAAATTGCTCTCATCAGAAAAGAGGACTTTGGACCATTGAGCAGCAGACCAGGTCTGTTTTTCTTTAGCCCAGGTAAGACGCTTCTGACGTTTGTTGTTCAGGAGCGGCTTGACAAGTAGAATACAACATTTGAAGCCCATGTCCAGGATCCGTCTGTGTGTGGTGGCTCTTGATGCACTGACTCCAGCCTCAGTCCACTCCTTGTGAAAGTCCCCAACACTTTTGAATGGCCTTTTCCTGACAATCCTCTCCAGGCTGCGGTCATCCCTGCTGCTTGTGCACCTTTTTCTTCCACACTTTTCCCTTCCACATAACTTTCTATTAATGTGCTTTGATACAGCACTTTGTGAACATCCAACTTCTTTTGCAATTACCTTTTGAGGCTTTTCCTCCTTATGGAGGGTGTCAGTGATGGTTTTCTGCACAACTGTCAGGTCAGCAGTCTTTCCCATGATTGTGATTCCTACTGAACCAGACTGAGAGTCCATTTAAAGGCTCAGGAACCCTTTGCAGGTGTTATGGCTTAATTACCTGATTAGAGTGGGACACTAAGCCTAGAATATTGCACCTTTTCACAATATTCTAATTTTCTGAGATTGTGGATTTGGGCTTTTCATGAGCTGTAAGCCGTAATCATCACTATTATGGCAAATCACGGCTTGAACTACCTTGCTTTGCATGTAATGAGTCTATCTCATATATTAGTTTCACCTTTTAAGTTGCATTACTGAAATAAATGAACTTTTGCACGATATTCTAATTTTTCAAGTTTCACCTGTACAAAAAGGCGATTTTGAAATGTACAGTACATACCTAGCATTTCTAGAAGTGGAAGTGGTAAATCCTGCCCAGAATATTTTGCTTGAATAACAATACGCTCCTCTTGATCCACATCTTCCTTTTTGTTCATATTTGAATGCATGCACTGAATTGTGTATATAACTACAGCTGATGAGATCAAAAATGCTAAGTAAATGATTTCCCCCACTGATATTGAAAAAGTGACCCCCCCCCTCAAAAAAAGCTTATGATCAAGCTAAAATAAAATATGAAAAAAGCACACAGAAAGTAGGATTTCAGTGAAGGTATAATTTCACTGGAAACGGAAGCTAGAGTGAAGTTACATTTATTTGAACAGTATTGCATTATTTGATATACCTCTGACATTCTGTTTTCTTCTCTACACAGTACATTCTGCAACTTTTGAAATCATCACCCCTTATTCACTCTACGTGTGTCCTGAAGGTCAAAATCTCACTCTGACTTGTAAAATCAGTGGGGTTCTTGCCAATCACCATGATTTACTCTCCAGTGTTTGGTACTTCAGCAACAAAAATGACCATGGCTGTTCCCAAGGGAAGCATATCCGCAATATCACTGCTAAGGAGCTTCATCATGAAGCTGAGGTGCACCATAGCCAACTTCATGGGAATGTCACTGCTGAGAAATACACCCATCAAGTCAACCATCACGGATTGGAATACTTTTCAAATCATCATGGCACTTTCCATGTCACTATAACAAATCTTACTCTTCGGGACAGAGGATACTACTGTTGTTACGTAATAGAGACTAAGAAAGAAAAGAAGCCGCATGTGTTGCAGCACGCTTATGGCTTCATGGAACTTCGTATTCACAAAGGTAGGACGTTATGCACAAATCTAATGCAGTTAAAATTAAGTATTAATGTATTTCTCCTAGAAATGTCTACAATGTGAGATGAATTGGTCTCGATGAAACTCCAAGATGGTCAAAACAGAAAAGAATGCTTAAGATGGAGTTATAGGGGGCAAGTTTTCTTTCCTTCCTGTATAAAAACAGGCTTTGTAATAATGAAAGTAGATTCCCTTTCTTAGAGTTTTTAAAAAGTTGCTGCACAGAAGCGAGAAACATCTTCCCCTTGATCTGGACTCGATGCTACAACTTAATGTATAGGCATTTATTTGCTTGCTTGAAATTATGATCCATATCCCATTTTCTGATTAGAATTGATCTCAAAAATATTAGATCAAATTGTCTCTTTATGTTTTGAGTTATGTATTAATTACATTTATATACCAATGACATTATCAAGTTACTTTAGTCAACGTGTAACTTTTAAAAGTGAAATGTGCATTTCTTTTTGAGTAGTGAAGAACTAGAATGTAGCAAAATAGGAATGCATTTTTTTAGAAATTATGATTATTAAATTTCCCTGATCAGTTAAGAGAAGTTAATTATATTATTATGGTCAGTAACCAAAACTCAGTACAATTTAAAGAAAAACTGAATTTAAAAATAGAATAGGATGCTAATTCCTTGACTGAACCACATCATTACTTTAAATCAGTTTGATTTAAGGCAGATTATTCTATTCCATCTACATTGGGAGAAGGTATATTTCTTTTCTAGTTCTGGTTGTATCTCTTCCCCCAGTCCTTTTTCTTTTTAAGGTGATTGATAATTTCTTTTCGCAATCTTTGCATTTGTAAAGTTAAAATAATAATGTAATGCATGAGATTAAAAGGAACATCTCAATTTTCATGGTTTGTAGCACAGCCCTCTGATGTACATATCTTCGAACTATGTTTTAGGAAGTGGGGTATGCCCTACCAGCTTTGCCTGGGATAGAAATATTATAATTAAAAAAGTTTTAGAATATTTGTTAATGAGAATTTTATTTATTATTTAACATGCCATCCAAGGAACTAACATTTTACTACTGTTTTTTTTAATTCACAGCAAATGGTTCATCTTCAAACTGTACATTTCATCTTGCTGACAATACAGAAAGTAAGACTGCTTTACCATATACTCATAATTGCAACTTTTTCCCCAAGAAGCTGATTATTTTTTCAAGTATAAATATCTGAAATTTGACATTCTAGCTAAAGGTTTTGGAGTTTAATCTTTTGTTCTTGCACCTGTCTCCTTATATTAACTCCCAGTTTCACACTGTCTAATCTCCTCCTGTTAATTTTCCCCAATTTTGAAGCTGTTCATCTTAAATTATCTTCCTATTTACAATGATTTCTAAGCCTTTCTTCTGAATCTCCACTGATTCTTCATTATATCTTTGATAATCTTTAGCTTCTACACTGGAATGATCCACATCTAATATAAGTTGATGATATTTAATGTCAACAAAGGATCAATAGTCTGAATTACTTATGTTGCCTTAAGTGCTGTTAATGTTCTTTCTTAATTAAAACAAAGGTAATTTTTTTCAAATGTAATCCAAAGATAAAGAGGGAGACAGTAATTCATTGGAGCAATTGAGAGTGTTACAAATTCTCAAAGGGAATTGAGGGAAAATTAAGTAAGAGCCTTGATGGTGGCAGGCTGTTAAACGCCTAGCACTTAGTTCCAGCTGCCTGCAATTAGTGCAGGCTCGAATCCCACCAGGCTCAAGGTTGACTCAGCCTTCCCTCCTCTTGGGGTAGGTAAATTGAGGACCCAAGATTGTTGGGGGCAATAAGCTGACTTTGTAAAAATGCCGCTTAGTAATAAGCAGGCATATACAATGCAATGAAGGCTATTGCTGAGCGCATTGGGTTGTGCTCCAAAAAAATTGTAAGCCGCCCTGAGTCTCCGGAGAAGGGCAGCATATAAATATGAATTTTAAAAAAATTAATTGGACCCAGGCAGCAATTAATTGGGTTTTAAGAAAGGATGTGCCCTGTTTTCTTGAAGGAAGCAACAGGGCACCTAGTCCCTAAGAAACCATCTAATGATCATCAGCAAGATGCTCAAGTGTGAGGGACAGACCAGAATCAGTCTGTCTTGTGTGAGATCTGTTTTTGGTAGGGAGGGAACCTTTGTTTGAGTGACAGAAGAACAGAAGTGTTTGATGTTTTTACAGGTAGTCCTTGACTTATGACCATAATAGAGCCCAAAATTTCTGTTCCTAAGTGAGACACTTGTTAAGTTTAACTATGCCCTTTCTTGCCATAGTTGTTAAGTTAGTAACACCGTTGTTAAGTGACTGTGGCCTCCCCATTGACTTTGCTTGTCAAAAGTCACAAAAGATGATCACGTAATCTACAACCGCCATAAATATGAACTGGTTGCCAAGCACCCAAATTTTGATCACATGACTGTGGGGAATGCTGCAGTGGTCGTAAGTGTGAAAAATGGTCATAACTCACTTCTTTCAGTGCTGTTGCAACTTTGAACAGCCACTAACAAACGGTTGTAAGTCGTGGACTAACTGTATTGGCCTTATATATGTTTTATGTTATGTTAAAATTACACATTTTAGATTTTAATCAACATTAACTGATTTCTCTTTGAAGGTTAATATGCAACATTGAGAGAAATCGTCCATATAGGAATGTGATGGATGTAAACAATAAATAAAATTTGTCACTTCGTTTCTTTCAAGCCTTCTGGCTTATACTGGCTTTTTTACTATGGGCAGAAATTAAACATTGGCGTCTTTAGCATTAAGAACTCATTCAGGTCACACTTGGTAGGTTTCCCTTCCTTCACCTTCCAGAGGGAACTGTGCAGTCTATTTCCATTTTAAATTTACCACAATGTAAAACGCTAATCCACCTCCAAACATGAGAAGCTACATTAAAAGTTGCTGAATTCTACCCCAAGCTTATATTATAGAAAGTGATAAATAATTGATCTAATAACTGTAGATTAACAGTAGGTGGGAATTACTTCAATATCTCCACTTCAAGAATGTATTTGTTAATTACATTTCTATCATAAAAACAGTGGTAGTTATCGGGGGATATTTAAAATGGTTTCCATTTAAATAAGACAGTCTGAAATGTGAAAAGATTTATTTTTATTTGAAAAATAAACAAATGAAGGGAAATTAAAATGCTGACTTAGCAAATGAGAGGTAATGTGATGCATTTTCCAAAATATTTTAAGAAATTTTTTTCTGTAGGCTAGAAACTGAGAGATTATGAGTTCTGGTCCTGCCTTAAGCAGCTGGGTGAATACAGCTGGGTGGCTTTGGGCCTAGTAACTCTACTTCAGTCCTAGGTGTCAGGAGTCAAAACTGACTCACAAATAAATCGGGTTTTGCAAATCAGTTGGGCACGGAATAGTTGCATTCAAGTTCGCCCCATTAGCTTTCAATATTGGCTATGCTGATTGTATTCTAAAATATCTGGAGTCTCTCATTACTTTTCCCTGCTAGAATGGCTTCTCATTCATTAGATGTATAAATCAAATTTTACAGTGAGGAAATCTGTTTTATTTTACGGGATTCCCTTGAAATTGCAGACATTGCCACCTCAGGTATAAATTAGCAGAGAAACAGGAGGACTCAGTCAATAACTTTAACTCAGAAAATGAGGCCACAACTTCCAATGAGTAGAAAAATGTGCTTCCTTTCTGATTTCTGTATTGTGGTTTTTGTTTATGTTTTTCAGATACCACAGCAGTCACAATTGCAACAGCGGCTTGCATTATAGGCATTCTGTGTTTGCCTCTCATCCTACTCCTTATTTACAAACAGAGGCAAATAATTACTAACAGGCGTAAGTATCTGGAATAACCCTGATTTTTTTTGCCACTACTTTGATTCTTTATTTCAGTATTCCACGTAAAGTGATAAAAACTGCCTTTCCTTCCATTATTGCATGCATTGTTACATGAATGGTATTTTATTTATCATATTTGTATTGCTGCCCATCTCACATGGAATCAAAGAGGGAAGTGTTAGGATTTCTAGTGGGAGGTTATGCGTTCCTCCAATGAGAAATGATTTTTGGGTGGGTTCTTTATTTCCCCACCCCACCAACTGTTTACTGTAAATAGAAGGAGAAGGCTAGAGGCTGGCTCAGGAATTCTGCGAGTTGTCCACAGGTTGCCATTTTGCCCATCCCTGTTCTATAGTTACTCATTCACGCAAATAGGAAATTTCCATTACTGGGAAGACTTTTTTATGTTGAAGCTCATTATTCTAAATCTGGTTTTAGCTTGATTTCATTTTTATATGCACCATTGAATGTCTACACACAGTATCTTGTGTTAAAGTAGCACAGGTAAGATGCTGACAAAATAAATTAAAGTTAAATATTTGTGAAAAATTTCTAGTCTCAAAATACACTGCAAAAGAGCTATTTTTTTGTGTTTACAGAAAACAAATTAAATATGAAACCACAGCATCCTGCCTAGAAAAATCTCTGTTTAGAAATCCATTAGTGAGGTGATAGTTACATTATTAAAACCAGTGGCACATGGAGTAAAATTAATAAGATTTTGAAAGGTGAAAGAAATATGATGTTTGTTGTACTACTAAAAATAACCACTTATCTTCTTCTGGTCAAATTTTGCTTCATATTGCTGTAAAACTATGATATATCATTTTAGTAATGTGTCAAAATGTGATGAAACAACCAGTGTACCATCAACTAGATTAATCTTTCCTATCTTGAAGTCCTCCAAATCTGTTGCATAACTCAGACTTCAGAACTTCAACTCCGACTATCTACACCTTCAGTGAACAATTCATTTGTTGGCTGTTGGTGAAGGGAGTTGTAATCCAGAGTGCCCAAAAGATAGCAGGTTAGGAAAGATTCCTGTTAATAGTGTTATATTTTTGATTGATTGAGAATAAACATAACTGTCAGGATGCCAGCACTTAATCCCATTTTAATCATGAGTCTTGAGCCAAACTTCCAAAACTTCAAAAAGGTCTAGCACTGCCTGGGTGTAGCCGACTCTGAGACACATAATTCATTGTCACCCTTGATCCTGGTTTTCCCCCATCCCCTGGGTGTATCGTAATTCATATTCTCCAATGGGACACATCCATAGCCAAGAGTCATCACTCATGCTCACCAGTTAGAATTTTGCGTGGCAGAAACTTGGGTTACCTAGTTACTATCTTTAAAAACATTTATAGAATGCAGTTTTGGTTTGCAAGCTGCCGCATTGCTCCCCCCTTCCCTTTTTGTTGGCAGCTCTAAAAGACCATAGAAATATTCTATGAGTTGACAATAAGAGTAATAGAGCCAACGGGGACACCTACTAAGTTACCAGATTCATGTTAATAGGTGGCTGCTGGATTTTCATTTTATTGTTCCATGTGGATCTTTTCGACAGGGAATATCTACAGATGTGTATACCTGTGAAAGCTTCTGCACTTAAAACTAGAGGAATAGTTTTTGGATACGACTTGAATGGTGCCATCTGTTCTTTGCAAACGAGAGGTTAGGTAATGCCGATCACTGTGTTGTAATGATTTGGCCATGCTTTAGTTTTATTCCAAAGATGCCCTTTACAGGAATATAAATGAGTGAAATAAAGGATTCAGCTCCTGAACGCAATTTTAAATGGATGAAATAAAGGATTCAGCTCCTGAACCATTTGGGTCAAGGATCTGTATGCCATATGAATGAGTACTTTTTACTTGTCTAGTTCAAATCACCAAGCCAACAAGTGTTGGACCAAAGACAATGGGATTAGTTGCTTAGGAAAAGCAAAGCAAACAGTCTCTGCTGAGGAAATAGAAAATGGTTCCATTCTCTTGAATGCATGATGGTACCCCTAGCTATTGAACAAACCCCATGGTCAGAAGGATTGTGTTTAATTCAAGGGACTGATTTTTAGATTTTTTTCGTGCTCAAAATATTGGGATTTGATGGTAGTGAAGCTGTAACAAAATTGCATTTGCTTTTTGTAGGTGCTCACGAACTCGTAAGGATGGATAGGTAAGCAAACACCTTGAACCATACCATTTGTTATTGCAAAACCACATTGTGGGTGAGACAATAAATTAAGCCTCATCAAACAAAAATAATCAAACCAGTTTCAAAAGTCTCCTACTTATAAAAGTCTGAAGGATGCATGTCTGGCAGCTCTGCTTTAAAGAGGAATTCAACAAGAAGATGCCACTGATAAAAACATTTTGGCTGTGTGAAACATATTCTAGCATACAATCTGTATGTTTCCCAGAGAGTTTTCATCCAACTATTAATGAGATCTAGTTTTCATGCCCAGATAATGTCACCCAGATATTGACATTTCCTGAGATACTCTGTTTTGGATGTGGAAAGTCAAGAGAGTGTCTTGAACTGAGCTTGAAATTAGCTGGAAATCAATTTTCTTAAAATTGGCATTATTTGATCTATGATTGCTTAGCAGTTGATGGATGAAGCTATGGGGCAGAAATCTCTTCTCATAGCTTCAGGAAGAATGGTGAATTGGCAAGCAAGCTCCGTACTGTGCATTTGTAGGAGAACTCTCTTCCTTCTTTCAAGGACAGCTGTCAAACCCATTAATTTTTTTCATCTGTTACATGGGGGAAAATCAAGATGATTGTAATGACTTGAAAGAGAGGGGATAGAAAAAGGCTACGAGTCAGCATTAGGATATCATGGCTGTCTAATTTTCTGCTGACATAATAACTTTACCCCGGCAATTGGGGAAAACCCCAATTTGAATAAGGCAACATTCTCAGTGCAGACATAATGCAAAAGAAAACAAAAAAAGCTCTGATTTACTTTTTGGCTTAGGCCTTCACTTATTTAGTCAGAAGCTTATCCAGTGTCCATCATCAGCTTTTTCTAGGCATGGTATGACATTATTAAAACCTTTACTTGACCATTCTCTTTTTCAAGCCAGAAAATAATTTAAAAAAAAGACTATTGAGGGTGTCAAGTGTATAAAAAGTAAAGACTTTCCCTGTCCAGTCATGTCTGACTCTAAAGTGGTATTCATCTCCATTTCTTAGCTGAGGGAGACAATCCAAAGACACTTCCATGGTCATGTGGCCAGCATGATTATATGCTGAAGCTCATGGAACGCTATTACCTTAACACTGAACTGCTGCCTATTTATCTATTCGCATTTGCGTGCTTTCACACTGCTGGGTGGGCAGGAGCTGGGACAAGTAATGGGAGCTCACTCCATTGTGTGGTGCTTGGGTCTCGAACCCGGGCTGTCAACTTTCCAGCTGACAAGCCCAGCATCTAACTGCTGAGCCACCATGCCCCACGGCAATGTATAAGCAGTGGGTTACTTTTTTTAGTGCATACATTTAGCTTAAATATTAAAAATAATAATAGATTTCTAATTGGTTTCTATCTCGCCCATGTTCTCATCCCTCAACACATCTCATATTGTAAACCCCCCCCCCAATCAATAGCACTGAGTCAGAAATAAATTGTTATATTTATATTAATAGTTTTCTGACATTGTGCTTTGAAGTGCCTGGAATGCTGGGACTATAAAAGGATGGGACTTGACCCTGATGAGATTATCTGACTCAGATTTTTTTTTTGCAGCAATTCACATGGCATTGAGAATCCCGTTTTTGATGCTGTCCCTGACATAGAGTCAGAATCCAGGATTAGGCCTCAGTTATCATTTATGGCGAGCCGTCAGGCTTCCGAGTCAGACCGACACCTTCTCTCAGAGCCAAATACCCCTCTCTCACCCCCAGTCCCGGGAGAATGTTTCTTCCCATCACTTGGTAAGTAGTTCATTGCATGGTGAGTGCATGCTAATGGCTAGCAGCAAACCTCTCTCTATCTATGCCGGTCTCTACCATTGGTGAAAAACTTCCTTATTTGTTTCATTCATTCATTCATTCATTCATTCATTCATTCATTCATTCACTGCTCACTTCACACAAGATGACTCTGGGTGGCTTACAATTGGGTGGGATTCAGCTGGTTTGGACTGTTTCGGGAGAACTGGTTGTTCTGGCAATTAGTTGGCCCCATCCATCCACCCATGCCCTAGTCTGTCCTTTATTTCTGTGTTTTGCAGCCCAGCTGATTTGCGTGGCACACAGCGGATTGCCGCACCTCAGCTGTTTCACTCACTGAGCTAGAGCTGAAAATGGGCGGCTTTCAAATGCTTTGCGTGCGCGCTCACCAAACCAATTGTTACACCAGTTGAATCCTACCCCTGCTTACAATGTTACATTGTATAAACTATTAAAAAACATTTATATAGTAAGAATCTTCTTCCTAGTGTTATTCCCGCACTAGGGCTAATAAATACTGAATAAAATACTGTAAAAATACAAATTCTACAAATACAAAAGATGAGGAGGGAGGGAATAGGATGGGCAGGATGGGTGGGAGGCTGGATCTATCAACCACTTTGAGTGTGATGTCCCCCATTGCAGCCCCAGGCCAACTGGCAGAGAAAGATCAGGATGGTGGGAGCCAACTTCATTCTGGGAGGACAACAAGCTATTCCAAAGGGAGGATCCATGGCAGAGAAGGCTCTTGACCAACTATGCACTGGATTAAAATTAGGAAAATAATATTATTGTTTTTTAGAATACTGATTATTAGTATTTTAGTCTATTTTAAAGATTAGCAATAATTTGTTTAAACGTAGAAAGATTGTTGCATTGTTATATCTTCTGAAACTGTCATTTTTATTATTTGTTTGAAGTATTTTTCTTTTTTGTGACTTTTGTTTTGGTTACTCCCTTTCTCTTTTTCTTTTAACTTGTAGTTTAATGTTCAACTTTGAAATTTAATAAAGATAGTTGAAATTAGAAAAATACAGTCATGCATCATGAATATGTAGAAAAGTGTCCTAAATCTTAAATGTTTTGTTCCCCCAAATGGAGAAAAAGCAAGTATATGAAAAATAAATTTTCAACTCTAAGGATATTCGCTGTGAGCAAAAACCTTCAGTTAGATAGACTGTGAATTGGAACCAAATTATTTCCACTGGTATTGGCAAAAGGAAGCATTCAGATGTTACTAGACCTTGAGATGTTTCTTAACCTTTCTCTGTAGGATAGCTGCCAGGCTACTTTTAATTCCAGAGCATTAAGCTTCAAGTAAAACAATAATGACTCTTGTGGCACTTTCTATATCAACAATATTTGTGGACTAGTATTAGCTCCCATAAAACGGATGTAGAATTGAGAGATAAATGTCCTCCATTTTGCTGTCAACAATAATAGAATCATAGGATTGAGTCCTTGTCCAATCCTCTGCCCAAATCCTTATACAATCTCAGACAATGGTTGTCCAATCTTTTCCTGAATTAAGAATGCATTTGATGTCACGTCATAGAAGCTTATAATATGATAAATAGGTTAGTTTTTAAGCCATCAGAAGATAGTATTACTTTTGCTTCTGCCGGGGACACCAGACAAAAGAATTTTGTAGACTTGCTGTGCTTTCTGAGGCATTTAATGGGAAATGACCTGCTCCCATTTATTAGTGCCATTTCCCCCTTTACTTTTAATTGTTGGGTGGGAAGAAATGGGCTAAGAAATCTTCACATTTAAATAAGCAACACCACAACAAATTATAGGTTGAATGTATTAATTTCATATTGTTAATATTTTCCAGATCCTGTTCCTGACTCACCAAATTTAACAAAGGAATAGTGAACTAAAGGAAGAGGTTGTATTCTGAATTTTTACCAGCAATATGAACAAGGCTTATTATTTGCTGCTTTAAAGGAGAAAGACAGAGACAGAGGGAAACAAATGTGAGAAGTTTTTAGGAGACTGTTTTAAAGTCTTGGAGGTGCTTTTAGACTGTCCTAATATTTCAATATATTGCTGTTCTCTGATTTCTGAAACAATTCAACATGGAGAATATGGAAGACAAGAAAATACTATTATACTCTCCTGGAATTCTGCAAACTTTTTGTTTTACTTCACTGAAGTTACTGAAACATGTTTCTAATGTGTTGTATGGATTAATTAGATCAAGATCATATTACATTTTTTTAACTGTAAAGGATTGTGAATAGCACCACCAAAATGCCTTGGTTCCCTAGAAACAGAAAATAATTTACATGCACAATATTTTTTTTACTTTGCATATATATCCTTTAAAATATTGTATATTTGCACATGTTTTAACATAGTGATAAGATGCTTTGCTTGTATCCTGTCCTCAAAAAATCAGACCCCAGATGAACTATCTCCATATTTCACTCTAGTTCTAATTCAGTCTTTTCTTTGCTCTCTTTTTATTTGCTAATGATTTAAGGAAATCTAGATGAAGGTTCTCAATTGCATAACTTACAAGTAAATATTACAGTATTAGTAAGAATATGTTGAAAATCATGAAGGATAATCATGTTAGAACATAAAAAAATGGATTTCAATTTAGCTCTGTTGAACAACAGTTTGCTTTTACAAGCCGTTTCAAAAGCATTTTAAAGAGGGTTTAAAGAACATTATAGATTTGGTACATTTTGTTTAAATGATAACGCTGTCATTTTGGTATAATTTATCTTGTGCTTTGTTTATGGCTTCGTAGCCAGAGGAAATTCTTTAAGTGAAGGATCTTTTTCCAGTTCTGCATTATAGAAATAATTCATGTTGATATCTTTAAGTTAAGCTGTCTGGAAAAAACAATGTCCTTAATAGGGTAGAAAGTACAAGTAACTTTTATTATAGATACAAATTGGCCAGCGGCAATCAGTATTTAGAGTTGTTTAATCATAGTTTCCAAACAAGAGAGTAGTCTTTTTGTCTAGCTTCTGTCTAAATCAACCTTTTCCAACATCAGCAGCTTTAAAACTTGTGGATTTTAATTCCCACAATTGTCCAGCCACCATGCCACCAAGTTGCTGATATTGACAAACACATCTCTAAATACAAGAAATTCCTAAAAAGAATGAGTGATATTTTCAGTGTGTCAGGGATTTCATAAACATAAAAGCCAAGATCAGTCAAGTTAATTTTATTCTGATGTCTAAGAAGTGCCTTATCTTTGTCTGGCAATAACGTTTACAACCAAGATAAATTACAGTTAACTATCTGTATCAGTTTTAAAGACAGCTGCTTGATATTATCTAATGATAAGGCCAATTCTCCCCCCCTTTTTTCTTGGTGAGGTATGATTCATTTTTCTCTTGAACAATTCTGTTTTTGACAGAATTGTTGCAGTGTCTTCCCGTTGCTACATGTATTCTGATAAGCTACATTTTATTAAAACTCATCCTTATTGAATGTAGGAAACATTCCTGAATTGTATATTACCAAGTAAAGAATTAGATGTTCTGGCTGTTCATCATTAAAGATAAGTTTAAATAGAAATTTTTGCTTAAGAACAAAAATTAAAGAAAAAAAGGAGGTAAGCTCCGTTAATTACATGAAGAAACTGTATTTTCTTTTGTTCTGCTTACTTTCTCCTCCTTGGTGACTACTTACAAGCAAAGTCTTCTGACTTGCCCTCTGAACAGGTTCAATGTTTATTTTCTGTTGATCATAAGTTGATACAATAAATGTTTAATGTGGCTATTCTTTTTTTTTGGTGACAAAAAGAACCAGATTCATTTTTCTTTTGTGACAGAAAGAGCAATATCTAGCCAAAAAAAAAAGTCAAGCTAAATCCATGTCAGTGTCTTTGATGCTCTCAGCCAGAGAGGATCAAATTAATAAAAGTCTGCCTTATGCTGACCTGGTGTAAAATACTCCAGCTTCTTTCTCAACTTTTTTGTGGGAAATATCTTCATAAGACTTGTAGTATTAACAGATTAGACCTGTAATCCTAAACACACTGTACTTTAGATACATTTCATTAAACATCATGCTTTTAGTCTGAGTTAACACATATTACAGTAACATTGCAAAATTTGTACACTATGTTAATGACCAACTTCTAACAGCTAAAACTACTATACAGTTACCTTCAAGTTTCTGATTCCCCCTTTTTATATATCATGTAAGAGAGGGGCAGAGGGAAATGAGCAAGCTATATTTTCATTTACTGGACCTACATATCTGTATCTACCAGAAGAAATCATATATGACACAGAATAAGAGAAACTATGAAGGCTATGCAGTCTCCTTCACCCTCCTTATCTTTAATTGGGGCACAGTGTTTGCAGTGATGGGATTCAAATGTTTTTACTACCGGTTCTGTGGGCGTGGCTTGGTGGGCGTGGCAGGGGAAGGATACTGTAAAATCTCCAGTCAGAGGTGGGATTTGCCGGTTCTCCGAACTACTCAAAATTTTCGCTACCGGTTCTCCAGAACTGGTCAGAACCTGCTGAATACCACCTCTGAGTGTTTGGCTTTATATATTAACTTATTTATGTGTTTTAGCTTACAGCATTTTTATTTTTTATTATTGTAAGCTGCCCAGATTTCCCCTGAGCTAAGATGGGCAGCCAATAAATTTTACCAATAAATAAAAAAATAATGTTTGCTCCCTATTTAGAAATCTAATGTAAGGTTTAATGTAAGGTTTAATCAGCTTCCATGGTTTCGGTGTCAGCCATTTTACAAACAAAATTATTCCTGTTCATTTCTTCTCCTTTGTATTGCCATTCAGAACAAATATATGAGGGGAGTAAAGATGAAAACCAGATATGGTAGATTACGTACCTACAACTAATATAAAAAAATACAGACTAAACATTCTTGGAATGTGCAGTTTTCTTGGGAAAACTGAAAATTGTAGGAAAGTATAACCAGGGTTCTTAGCATAATAATAAGATTGACACATTAATAAAAGAAGGGTTTATGCTATAACTTCCTTATAAAATATACAATAAACAAATAAGTAATTTCTTGTATTTATTTATTGCAAACTCATGATGGCTTGCAAAATTGAAAAAAAATCTGGTATAATGTAACTATATAAATACAATTTCCTGTATTTATTTAATGCAAACCCATGGTGGCTTGCAAAATTGAAAAACAAAGTGCATTGTAGTGTAAATATATAAAACCAATATAAAACCAATACAAAAGATAATAAATCTAATAGTAACATGAAATTAAAACATTCACAGTGAAAAGAATTCAGTTATCCCCCAAGTTCAAAATAAATTACAATCATTATACCTAGCACAAATAACATAAAAACCCAAAGAGTAAAAATAAATACATTCTGTAGATCTCATTGAATTCAACAGTCCAAATTTACTAATGTTTAGGATCTTCTAAAGTTATTAAGTATTAGATATAATGTATCTGCTGCCTAGTTTGAATCCAATATTTAAATAGTCCAAGAAGAAGGAGCCAAGAATTATAAATGGAAATTAATATCTTTTCAATCAGAAGACATTATTTATTCAACTGTAATGCTTGGAAACAAATAATAGATAAAAAGTTAATGAGCAGATTCTGAGCTGTATAAATTCCCCCAATGCATTGGCAGAATGCTAGTATACCTAAATAGTTAATTTCATGTTCAAGTGATAATTCTACTGCATTGGCTGCCGGTTGCCCTCTGGGTGAGCTTTAAGGTGTTAGAGATAATATACAAAGTCCTACATGGCTTGGGTCTGGGGTACTTGCGGGAGTGTCTCCTGCCAGCGTCGACTTCCAATCACCCTGTGCACTCCCACAGGCAGGGCCTTCTTGGGGTGCCATCGGCCAGACAATGTCGGCTGGTGGTGCCCAGGGGTAGAGCCTTCTCTGTGGGAGCACCCACCCTGTGGAATCGACTCCCCTTGGAGCTCCGTTTGGCCCCTGACCTCCGTTCCTTCTGCCTGGTTGTTTCAACAGTCCGGCCTGGACTGAAGGGTAAGGGGTGGGTTTTTTTTTAATTTTTAATTTTATTGGGTTTTAATCTTTATTGGGCTTAGTTCGCTTGTTTAATGTATTTTTAATTAATTGTATTGCTATTTTTTATTGTAAGCCACCCCGAGTCCCTAGGGAGAGAGGGTGGCATATAAGTCCAATAAAACTAAACTAAAGTAAACTACTGGGCCCACAAAAACAACATAGAGTTTGATCCTAGTAATTGTATATTTTAATCTGTGCTAAAAAATACTTTCCAAGGAATATGCACTATTGGATGTTAAGATTTACTTCCTGCAAGCTTTCACTGAGTTGAACTGAGGTGACACACAACACTGAAGGTCGAATTGATCACATGAGTATTTGAAACTGGATTGAAACTTTTTTTTTAATTCATATTTATATCCTGCCCTTCTCCAGAGACTCAGGGCGGCTTACAATTTTTGGGATACAAAAAATTGCGCTCAGCAATAGCCTTCCTTCCATTGTATATGCCTGCTTATTACTAAGCGACATTTTTACAAAGTCAGCTTATTGCCCCCAACAATCTTGGGTCCTCAGTTTACCTACCCCGAGAGGATGGAAGGCTGAGTCAACCTTGAGCCTGGTGGGATTCGAGCCTGCACTAATTGCAGGCAGCTGGAACTAAGTGCTAGGTGTTTAACAGCCTGCACCACCAAGGCCCATATTAAATCTTCATTCTCAATGCTCAGAAGTTCTTTGGAGTACAGAAATATTGAAAGAAACAAGGGAAGGGGAAAAAAAGAAAAGTTGAGAGATGCTTGATTCTTTTATACGACTTATATTTGGCCTTGAATGTTAGTAATACACACAAGGATGTTGTATCCTCTTATGAAAATTAAATAGTGAGGAGGTGTCAGAAAATAGCAGGAAACGAAAAGCCAACAAAAAACTACATGCATATTTTAACCTTAAGTTTGCACTGAGCATACTTTACCTCCCTAATATCTGAATAAAACTTGCTGAAGAACCCTTTTCCTGTTTTTGAGTAATGCAAAAGTATGGTTTACAAAACACCAACACAGATGACATTACTGAACTTAAGCCAGAGTTCATACAATTAAGGAGATGTAGAAGCGATCCTTGAGGAAATGATTACTTCATTTTGTTTTAGGACTCCACCTAAACCACCCACTGGAAATCTGCAAAGCGAAACTCACTTCCTGGTAAAAAAGTAAACTAAGCCAACTGTATAAAGTGACTGAAGGATTGCATATTATTCTATACTCATTTGGTCCAAAAGAGAGATGGGACAGTTGAGCTTGTATTTTCAGTACTAAATGAAAATGAGAAAATAGGATGAAGCTCGGAGGGAACTGAAATAACACCAAAAACTAACCCTGAGATGAACCCAAACCACAGTTTCAAGCCACACAACACATATTCTGTGCATGACTCAATAACCCCCAAATTACAATTAAGGAAACAGTTACCTTTGTAAATCCGATCAATCGCATATCTAACTTTATGAATTCTGCATTCCTCATTATATGTGTCCCCAATTATGCTGCCTTCCTTATATATATCTTCAATTGTGGCCTGAAGCTGGGAACCAAGCTAAGGATTTGAAACTTCTTTTAGCAAACAATATACAATTTTTACCCCCAAAATTATATGTGATGACCCGGGGCGTGGCACAAAGGCAACACAATCAGATAAGCAATAAGAGCCCCTTTATTATCTCCAACTTTGCCCACAGTGTTACCTTCTGGCTGGAGAAACACTCTCCCAGGAACAGCCTTTTATTGCAGAAAATTAAGTCCAAAACATGAGCAACACAAACTGTAACTTAAAGTCCAAACAAACCAAACTGAAGTAATTAGTTTGGCAAGGCTGAAGCAAGAAGCTCAGGCTTGAAGGCACGGCAAAACTCACACGGTTGGGAAGATGCCAGGAACACAGATAAGCCACAACACAGTATAAAGTCATGTTTGCTCCCAGCAGCCTGCCGCACACAGCCTGCCTTTCTTATCAATTGTCTTCCCAGCTGTGACTAATGAAGGGAATCAGGGCCCTCTCCTCCCTCGTAAACCACACAACCCACGTTGCTCTCTTCTCCATTCCTCCCTGCGTGCCCTAGGATGAAGAGGGTGGGCCTGGTTCTTAGTCTGAACTCCCTCTCCCTTGTTCTATTGCTCCCCTGCTTTGCCCAGCCGGATTTTGCCCTTCCCCAGCCTCCTCCACAGCCAACAAAGCCACACTCCCACTCCCTGTCAGTTGTCCGGCTTCTTCCTCGGATTCAGATTCTGACAGGGGCATGACATTATTTTTAAGATTCAGCAGGCATCACAAGTTTTATACAAGCAATGCAGATTTTATAAAGAAGATGCAAATTCTTAAGCTTATAAGAAGGTATAAGAAGTAACACAGAGGCTCTTAAGCTTAAGTACGGATTAAAGATATTAGCCTAGCATTTTCTAAATAAGTTTCCAGTTTCAGTAGTAGATTGGACTAAGTAAAGCATCCTTATTTTTTATAGCCACTTTTTCATGACCCAGTCACTACCGCTTTCAATAGTTCCCAACTGTACTGCCAATTCCTAAATTTCATATGACCACTGCTTACCGAGAGGGCTGGGTTGCCTTCATCCTCCACAGTGACCACCAGCCGATAGAACTGTTGTCGTTCACGGTCTGGAGGGGAAGGGCGGGTGGCGATTTCTCCAGTCACTCTATCCATGCGGAAGGTCAGCTCTTCATTGCCATGGACGATGTAGTAGGAGAGGGCACTGTTGAGGCCACTGTCTCTGTCGGTGGCTCGTACCTGAGCCACAGCCGTCCCTCCACCCACGTTCTGTGCAAATGTTAGAGGGGTTGGAAGAAAGAAAATTAGGCCACAAAGAAACAACACTGCAGTTACACTAAATCTAAACCTAGGATTGTGGGAGAAGGAATGGCAGAACCCAGGGATGGGGTGAAAAGAAGTACAGAAGTCCCCAAACTTGGCAATTTTAAGACTTGTGGACTTCAACTCCCAGAATTCCTCAGCCTGAGGAAGTCCCTACCTAGTCACAAGCAAACTAAGTCCAACCTTCCTTGAATGCCATTGACCTTATCTAACTCTCAGTAGGAGCTGGCCGTTAGCAAAGAAGACTCTTGTGCATAGACTATACAGCAATAAATCAGTTTAATTTAACCTTCATATGTGAATCTGGTCTTTTGACAGAATCTGACAGATTTGATAAAGGCTAACAGAGGTAGTTCTCAATTTACAACCATTCATTTCCGAGTATGATTTGATTGCTTATTGTACCCTATGACTATTATTAAGTGTTGTACCTGATGATTCTTGACTCTTGACGAATGTCTTTTCTTTTATGTATACTGAGACCATTGGCACCAAGACAAATTCCTTGTGTGTCCAATCACACTTGGCCAATAAAAGAATTCTATTCTATTCTATTCTATTCTATTCTATTCTATTCTATTCTATTCTATTCTATTCTATTCTTAGTGACTGTTCAAAGTCACAAAAGCACTGGAAAAAAGGTTATTTATGACCAATCTTTGCACTGTGGCAATATCCCCATTGTCATCTGATCAAAATTCAAGTATTTTGCAACTTGCAGTATCCTGTAGGGACGTATGAACCCCAATTTCAACTTTCCCAGTCAGCTTCTGACAAGCAATGTTAATGGATGAAGCATGATTTGCTTAATGACATGATTCACTTAAGAACAGCAGAGATTTGCTTAAGAATCATGGCAAAGAGCTTATAAAATTGAGCATCGCTCACTTAACCACTGTCCTGCTTAGCAACGGAAAGCCTGGTTCCAACTGTGCTTGTAAGTCGAGGACTATCTGTACATACTATCGTACAATAATCAGGCTTCTTCTCTTGGCAGACTGGCTATTTTTTATGGGAACCCTAAACCGTTCAAGATGATTAATTGAATACTTTGCCAAAGCTGGAGCTCTGATCACTAGGCATGGTAAAAAGAAGGGAACATGGGCAATGGGAAAAGAACTCCAACAGAAACACCTTTTCATTTCCAAAGCAAGCCAATGTCAGCAGCTTCTTTCACAAGTAAAGAGCAAAGCCAGTTAAAATGTAATGCAAGCACGCATACTGGATCATTCAGATAATCTCAACATATATATTTATAACAGAGGTTGTATCCTCTGGGTTGCTTCAAGATCAGGATTGGATCAGTTCATGGAAGTCAGCGGCTCTTAGCTTTATTGGCAGTTTATCTACCTCTGAAGGCCCCCTGTGGTTGCTTAGCCAATGTGAGAACGGAGTGTTGGACCAGATGAATTAAAGGTCTGATCCAATAGGGCACTGCTCAGGCCAGGTGGTCTACAAACTAGTATGTATACCTTCAAGCACCCTGAGTAAACTCCAATTCCAGCTGATGTGGCTCAAGTATCATCAGCTCCTGAAAACACTGGCACATTGAGTGCTACTATCTGCAGGAAAAAGCCTATAGGTGTATTAGTAGTCATGTGGCTTAGCATCCTGATTTATCCATCTGAATAGTGTTGATTGTTGTGGTTCGCCGGCAGCAGGTGCAGACGGCAGAGGTATCAGACAGTGAGGATGAAAGGGAACCAGTCAGGGAGTCTGGAGAGGACTTGGATGAGGGTCCTGCATCCGATGCAGCGATGGGGCCAGGACCATCTGGGAGCAGGGTGCTGCCTTCAGAGCCTTCGGAGTCTGGCAGCAGCGAAGCAGAGGATCCCGGGGAGTCTGTTCCCAGTGCACGTGTGCGCAGAGCTGCTAGAAGGTGAGAGCAGCTGAAGCAGAAGGGGCGACTCGGGAGTAAGGCTGGGAGGTGATTGCCCCTCCCATCAGGGATAAAAGTCAGTCCTCAGTGATGAAGAGCTTTGCAGGAAGCAAAGCAATTCAGCAATTCTCCGAGTCCTTCATGAAGCTCTGTACTCTGGTCAGGTTTTTTCTAGGTTTTTGGGTTGGTTGATGTTAGCCTTCATTGGATTTCTGTTTCTTGGCAGCATTCTGCAGCACTGAAAAGCATGCTCTTATCTGTGTCTAATGAGTTTTGGCTGGGAAAGGGCATTGGTACTTACCTGATACGCCCATTCTCCATGAGCTGCGAAGAGCATCCAGAAGTGGGAGGTGCTCGGTCTCTCGTCAAGCAGGCTGAGCTAAAATCTTACTGGGATGCTCCTCCTCCTGGAACTCCACCCCAACGCCCCAGTTTTGGCGAAGTTGAAGTGGCAAACCTGCCTATACTTCACCCATCTACAACAACGTTTGGCCGGAGCAATGCCCCCCCCCCAGATGGAAAAAGGATGGGGCTGGATGCTCTTGCAGCTCATGGAGAATGGTATCAGGTAAGTACCAGCGCCCTTTCTCCCCGAGCTGCTCGAGCATCCAGAAGTGGGACATACCAAAGCTGGAGTTGTCCTCAGGGAGGGATGCCGTCTGGTACTAAATCTACTCTCGGTCCCTAAGTACCTGTTGTAAGACCCTTCTACCAAATGAAGCCTCAGCAGAGGCAAACACATCAACCTTATAGTTACGTATGAAGGGAAGGGGAGGACCAGGTGGCAGCCTGCAGATTTCATCTATCGATGCCTGAGTGGCCCAAGCAGCTGATGTTGCCGCACTACGTGTTGAGTGGGCTGTGATGCTCGCTGGTACCGGGAAAGATTGAATGACATGAGATTTTGCTATTGAGGCCCTGAGCCAACGGCCAATCGTGGAAGAAGACACTTTGCAACCCTCAGACCTAGGGAGAAAGGAAACAAAAAGGGCCTCCCTCTTCCGGAAGGACGCCGTGTGTTGTATGTATATGCGCAATGCCCGGCGCCCATCGAGGTGATGCCATTGCTGTTCCAGACGATGAATCGGGTTAGAACAGAAATTGGGAAGGACCAATTCCTGTGCCCTATGGAAGGTAGAGTTGACTTTAGGGACAAATGTAGGATCAGGTCTGAGGACTACCCTGTCTGCGTGGAATACACAGAGGTCCTTGCGAATTGACAAGGCTGCCAACTCTGATATTCCCCTCGCTGAGGCAATCGTGATCAAAAAGGCTATCTTATACATCAGGAATTTTAGACTGATGGTTCTCAAGGGTTCGACGGGAGCCTTGGAAAGTGCCGACAGAACTGTGTTCAGGTCCCAGGTTGGGTACTGGTGGACAATTGGTGGACGTAAATTGGTGGCACCTCGCAGAAAACTGCGAACCCGAGGGTGTTGAGAAACTGAACGAAATTCACCAAAGGATATAACCAAAACCAGGGCCACCACTTGACTCTGGTGGAAATGTCCTCTGATCTCAGACGTTTCTGCTCAACCTCCAAATGGCTAGACTGAACCATTGTGGGTCTGGGTGAAGGAACATACCCTGAGAGAGAGATATCATGGACAATGGAATTCTCCAAGGTTCTTGGATGGATAAGCTCCTCAGGTCTGCAAACCATGGCCTTCTGGGCCAATGGGGGGCCACCACTAATATCTCCGCCCTTTCTTCCAGAACCCATTGAATCAGCCTGGGAATCACTGGAAGAGGAGGGAAGGCGTATAGGAGACCTGAGGGCCACGGGCAGCGGAGAGCATTGACATTCTCTCCTTGGGGGATATCTGGAAATGAAGCGTAATGCATTTAGGGAGAGGCAAAACCGATTACAGGGAGGCCGAATTTCTGGACTGCTTTCTGAAATAATGAGGGGTGCAGACACCACTCTGCCTGGTCGAGCGTGGCCCTGCTGAGCCAGTCCGCTCGCACATTGGTGATGCCTGATATGTGCTCGGCTTTGACGGAGAGGAAGTTGTATTCGGCCCACCGAAGCAATTTCTCTGCCTCTCGTATCAGGCATTTGGAGTGTGTGCCCCCTTGCTTGTTCAAGTGGGCCTTCACGGTGATATTGCCCGTGAGCACCAACACGTGGTTGGAGCGCAGTGTTGAAACAAAAACTGCGCAGGGCGAGGTGAACGGCTCTCAGTTCCAACCAATTGATGTCGTGTGCACGCTCTGGAATGGTCCATTGTCCCTGAGCCGTGTGGTAAAGATAGTGAGCCCCCCATCTGTACAGGCTGGCGTCTGTTGTGATGGTCTCTCTTGGAGGATCCCTGAAAGGACAACCCTTTTGATTGTTACAGCAGTCCACCAGTGAAAGGATCTTAGTACGGTGGTTGGTACCGTAACTTGGCCCTGGAATAGTCCCTCCCCGACCGCTGGTATGGCAGCAGGAACCACTGCAGAGCCCTGCCATGCAAGCGGACTCAAGGAACTATGGATATACAAGAAATCATCTTCCCCAGTAATTGTGATAGCGAGGCCAGGGGAACCCCTCTAAGGGTACGGATTTCCTGTACCAGTTTCCTAATACTTTCCTGCCTATTGGGTGAAAACCATGCCCTGTGCGGTATCAAGAACCGCCCGTAGATGAATTAGTCCAGTTGTGGGGGTTAGGTGACTCTTGTCCCAGTTTATAGAAAAACCATGACTCTGAAGAGTGGAAATGGTGATAAATGCATTAGACTGCTGAATGGATGCTGATAAAATCAAAATGTCATCCAAATAACAATGTAGCCTAATGGGTCTGCTCCTGAGGAAAGCGGCCAGTGCTGCCAGGATCTTAGTAAACGTCCCAGGAGCGGAGGCCAGTCCGAAAGGAAGGGCGACGTACTCATAGTGAATATTAATATAACAAAACCTAAGAAATTTATAATGGGAAGGCTGAATCTGTATATGCAAATATGCCTCTGTAAGATCAATAGATGTAAGTACGTCCCCTTCCCTGATGCCCAGTAAGATCGATTGTAATGTGGTCATCCTGAACTTGCGATACACCAGAAATTGGTTGAGGCGTTTCAGATCTAGAATTACCCTCCAGCTCCCCGAACTCTTCGGGACCACGGAGAGGTGGGAATAAAATCCCTGACCCTGTTGATCTAAGGGTACCCTTTGAATGGCCCAAATCTCTAATAAATGGGAAATGGCAGATTGCATGAGAGCTCTCCTCGTGGGGTCTCTAGAGAAAGGACATTTCATAAAGAAGTGCGGTGGGTGGGAGAGGAACTCCAGAGCCAAGCCAAACCTGATGGTATTTCTCACCCAGGCATCGGAGGTGGAGGAATCCC
Organism: Naja naja; assembly: GCA_009733165.1. Taxonomy (NCBI): domain Eukaryota; kingdom Metazoa; phylum Chordata; class Lepidosauria; order Squamata; family Elapidae; genus Naja; species Naja naja. Next base: position 101,506,646 of record CM019151.1, read on the forward strand.
ACTGGTCAGCAAAGAACCTTAAGCGGCCCCCTATGGGTGCTAGGTGCCTCTCATCATGTGGAACGATGGAAGGTCCTGCCACTAGCTCCCCAGAACTGTCTCCTGTTCTGCCCCCCTTGTCTGTTTCTACCGGCAAAGTCAGAAAAGTCCAACAGTTGCTCCTGACTCTGTGGCAGAGCTCCTGACTCTGTGGCAGAGCCCTATGGTATCTGGAAGTAGGAGAGGGAGGGCCTCTACAAACTGGCTGGGAAGGTTGGGAGTCCGACCTCCTAAACAGAGAGGGGAGAATCCTCTTCTTTGATTTAGTCTCGATAAGGAGAGGATCAAGAGCCTTGCCAAATAGTTTCTCCCCAGATATAGGCGCAGAGGCAAGCTTCCATTTATGCCTCGCATCTGCCTGCCAATGACAGAGCCACAAAAGGCATCTAGCACAGATTTGGGAAGCTATGGCGCGGGAAGAGAATTTCACGGCTTTGAAAGTTGCCTCAGCCGAAAATTTGGCAGCCACAATTATCTTGGCAACATCCTGATGTGCCCGGGTATGGGAGGCTGGTATTATTTCTCTCAGATGGTGAAGCCATCTGAGGGAGGACCTTGTAAAGAAGGAGGTGGCCGTATCCACTCTAATGGCCCATGCGTCAGAAACGTGTGCTCTGTGCAGGACCATTTCATCCCTTCTTTCCTCCGGTTTTAGAGCTTCCTCCGCTCAGACTCCCTGGTGCGTTTACACACCTGTCTCTCTAGGGCCTGGTGACATCTGTAGGCATCCCTCTCAGCAGCCTGTGAGGGTTTGTTAGGATCCGTAGATTTAGACTTTGGTAGTTCGGATCGAAAACTATGACCTGCTAGCTGTCTCGTATTTGGATGTTTGACAGAGCTACCGTGGTAGGCGATGGTTGGCCCACTTGAGGACCCGTTCCCTGAGGGGAGTGAAGGCCTATTGAAACTTTCACCCTTTCCTGGGAATCTCAATGATATAATTTCTATTATCTCGTGTTATTATTATTATTACTATTACTATTATTGTTGTTGTTATTATTATTGTTATTATTATTATTACTCTATTGCTATGACTATCCTGTGTATATGATAGGCCTGTTGAGGCGTGTGGTCTGCACCACGGTAAGCCCCAGAGCTTCCCCTGTGGGTTCAAGGGAAATCCTGTGGAAGCTTGCCAGCAGCTGCCAGAACAACGATATAGAATAATGTGGCCTGACCCAGCCCCCAAAAAGGGAAGCCTAAGGGTAGAGGAAGAGGAGGAGGGGGTGGATGATGTCCCCAGTCCCCAAAAAGGGAAACCTTGTGGGGCTGTATTCCTAAGGGTAGAGGAAGAGGAGGAGGGGGTGGATGATGTCCCCAGTCCCCCAAAAGGGAAACCTTGTGGGGCTGTAGGGCGCTCAAGGGCCTGAAGAATAATTGCGCCATGCAGCTCTTTCAAAATGGCGCTGCCGCCTCATGGCCGCCTGAAAGCTATGCGTGCACGGCCCCCAGAAAGGGAAACCGCCCTGGCACGCCACAGATATTGTTTGGGGGAGGTCAGCTGCAATCACTGACTGCGCTCACTTTGGAGCGACAAGGAGGCGGCGGGAAATTAACAACGAAACTGTCACCCCTTCCTGCGTTCTGGCGATCGGGCAGATAAGGCGTGGGGCCACTGCCCCAATACGCTGCAGCAGCCTCGGAGGCGAGCCTACGATCTCCGGGGAACGCTGTTGCGATTGCTCCCAGCTGGCGAGCGATCGGGAAGATAAGGGTCTGAGGCAGCCGCCTCAGAGCGCTACTGCTGGCTCCCTGCCGAGCGATCCCCGACGGTCTGATGTTACTGAATCTGCCGGGGACGAAGGAACCTAAAGTCTAGAGCTAAGGGAGCACTAACGAAGTAAAGCTATATTGGAAGGTTTTCTGCTTCGGCCAAACCCAGCTACTTGCTACAAGGCTGAGCAAAAAACTGGGGCGTTGGGGTGGAGTTCCAGGAGGAGGAGCGTCCCAGTAAGATTTTAGCCCAGCCTGCTTGACGAGAGACCGAGTACCTCCCACTTCTGGATGCTTGGAGCAGCTCAGGGGAGAATGCAAGTAATTCCCAGCATCGCATTAAAAAAGGTTTTACTTTTAAATTCAGTTGGTGTTTTATTAAGTTTGACGAAGCCTGGGTCAGAACATTGATGTGTTGGGACTTCCTCAGAGTGCTTATGTAGTGAATGTTCCCTTCTGATGCTTTCAGATAATATGGTCTGGATGCATTTCTCTTTTGGATAGTATATAAAGACAGCCTAATGCAGTAATTGGAATCTGTCTTTTTCCTCATGTTTTATTGCTTTATGACACACATCCTGTTGATATGTCTCTGTTACAGAATGCATTTGCTACAAAGATGTATCCTTACAAGCTATACTTAGAAAAATTACATTTGCCTGGTTCATTCCAAACAGTGGCATTTCCCAAATCTTTTATGCACATTTTCCAGGGAGTAGAAAGGGGATTATACCAAGAACAGGACTGTTCTTACAGTAGACAAATCTTATTTCTTTAAATGGGTCTTGAATGGGAACATTTCTTAGTACATTATCTCAAATATGTGAAGGGATAGCAAGTATCTAAGAAAAATTAAACTTTGCTAGGTCATCATACTAACATATGATGGAGCTACAGAAACAGTACAAACAGCTTTGGTTAGAATAGCATTATAGTAGAAGAAGTCAATGCAAAAATAACCAGAAAGAAATCCTTAAACATCTGAAAAGCAAAAATGGCTACCCAAAAAGGAAACAGAAAGGCCAATCCTCAGGGCTGTAGAGAAATTGAGAGAGAAAAATGTAATCTGCATCATTTTGGGCTTTTAATAAAGGTTTGTCCAGGCTTCTTCTAAGGCAGGTGTCTCCAAACTTGGCAACTTTGTGGACTTCAAATCCCAGAATTCCCCAGCCAGCCAACTTCCTGGGGAATTCTGGGAGTTGAAGCCCACAAGTCTTAAAGTTGCCAAGTTTGGAGACATCTGTTCTAAGGGAATAAAGCATTTGGAAATTTTAACTCTTTTTTGCTTTTCTCCGAATTCTTCAGAGATCTTTCCTCGGTATGTCATGAATTTTTATTCTGGGCACAAAGAAAGCCTGCAATAGTGAGCTTTACTTCAAGTTTAGGATACCAAGGGTTCTTTAGCATTGAAACTTCTAGGTTCAGTGACTCAGTCTTTAGGGCTCCGATTTCTATCCACCCAGCTCTCCTGGTATGCTATCTTCAGATCAGAGATAAATTATGAAAATTGGTGCACCAAATGTTGATATCCCTTGTTTTGCTTTTATTTAATTGGCCTTGTATTCAATTGTTTTTCTAGGATGCTGTTGCCGACAACGTCTTTAAGAAAAGAATATTTTTCATCAAGATTCTCAAATGCTTACACACTGTACAAATAAGCAAAAAATGGGTTACACTGAAGCTAGGCCCAATTTCTTCTTTTGCATGAACAAGTTTCATTAGGGACACAGCCATGAATGTATCTATAGAAAGCCAGCAACAAGACCTTCTTACCTCGTTAATGCTAACATTGTATCCATGTTGGTTGATAATGACTGGAGAATTATCATTAACATCCAGGATATTGACCCTTAAAGTGTGCTCTTTCCTGCGAGCTGGGACACCTCTGTCTGCTGCTTGAATCTGAAAGGAAGATGAGACTTAGTAGAACATAGATGAAGCATCACGGATTTGGTCATGCTATTGTTGGGCAAAGCTAGTAAATCAGGACAAGGGTAGACATTTATACATATCTATAAAATATCTATATCTAAATATTTATACACAGGAGCAGAAATATTTCCTTCACTGAAACAAGCTAGTGTTTCACTGATAGATAGAAGATAGATGATAACTAGCTAGCTAGAAGATTATAGAATTGATTAATAGATCGATAGTTGATAAAAGGTAGACAGAAGATAGCTAGCTAGATGATAGATAGAAAATATCTAGTAGATAGATACAAGATAATTAGAAGATAGCTAGAAGATATCTAGAAGATAATAGATAATAGATGATAGATAGATAGATGATGGATGGGTAGAGATAGATAGATAGATAGATAGAAAGAAAACTTTGCTGAATATTGTTAAGAAAACAATTGAAAATAGTATGCACATATCAAACAGCTTCATGATCATTCTTAGAATATTTCTATACAGTTTTGGACAGTATTTCAAGCAGGACATAACAGAAGTGGAAGAAAAGGAAGGTAGTGACAAAAAAATGCCTCCAAGGAAATGGACTAATTCCCTCATATCACATAGTTAAAACATCGGAGGGATTTTAGCGCAAAGCTCCTGCCTAAAAATTGTCCTCATGTTCTGCTTGTGGACTTTCCAGAAACATCTGTTAACTGCTGTAGGACTAAAATTCTGAACTAGATTTGTCATTGGTCTATGTCTCCCTAACTTCCAGAGTCCAAAATCCAGAGTCTTATGTCTTGATGTTCTAGTACTTGAAGTCTGATGGCTTATCCCGATTGCAGACCCCATACATGTCTTTTGTTAGCTTTTTCATAAATTCTGTTTTATTCAGGGTCTGAAGTTTGTTTATTTACATAGCCACCAATGGTTAACTGATGGTGAGCAAAAGATTAAAAATGGTGAATGAAAAATCATCCAAATCTCTGAAGAGAGACTGTTCCATAAAACAGCGGTCCCTAAACTTTGCAGCTTTGTCGACTGGCAGGGGAGGAGGAGAGGCAGTGGTTCCGCAAGAGCAGTGGGCGAGGTTGCGTGACCATGCAGCTCCTTTTATGCAATCAGCGTGCATGTGCACACTGATCGCACAAATGGAGCTGTGCCTGCATGTTTACATGCCGTTTCCGTGGCCCAGTTCCAAATGGGCCATGGCCCGGGAGTTGGGGACCCCTGCCATAAAGTATCTGTCATGACAGAGAAGACATGCTAAAGTTCTTCCAGGTGACGCTGGGATAGATGATCCCCAGATAACTTGATTTTGTGCCATGTAGTGTATTAAAGGTGAACCAGTAGGCCAGGGGTGTCAAACTCAAGGCCTGGGGGCCTGCAGAGTGCTTAGATCTGGCCCATGGGGCCACCCTGAAAACTGTGAACGACTGGCCTGCAGTGCCTCTGCCAGTGAAAATGGAGCTCTGGAGGGCCATGCACTGCCTTCCCAGGCCCTATTTTCACTGGCAGATCGCAGGAGGTCATCGAAGCCAAAAATGGAGCTTGGGAGCCTGTTTTCATTGGCAAAGCACTAGGGCCACCACAGGCCCCCCTGACATGAGTGACGTCGAGCTGGCCACGCCCACCATGCCACATCCACGCTGCCCCCCCAGGTCAAACACAACCCTGATGCGGCCCTCAATGAAGTTTGACACCCCTGCAGTAGATTGATTGAGATCCATTGGGAATCAGTGTAGGTTAGCGGTGGGATTCAAAAAAATTTACTACCAGTTCTGTGGGTGTGGGTTGTTGGGTGTGGTGTGGCTTGATGGGCATGGCTTGATGGACATGGCAGGGGAAGGATACTGCAAAATTCCCTTCCCTCCCCACCCCACTAACCTGCTTTCCAGCTCCGTTTTCCTGTGCAGGGCAACAAAAGAAGACCCAGCCAATCAGCTGGGATTTGGGAGGCAGAGAATAGATGGGGGAGAGGCCAGTCAGGGGTGGTATTTGCTGATTCTCCAAATTACTCAAAATTAGGTACAACTGGCCCAAAATATATATCCGTGCAAAGCTGTTCCTGGCCACATCTATACTGGCTTCTCAAGCAAGAACCAAAAGTCCATTAGACTACAGATCAGATTTTTTTTCCTTCTACAAATTCTAATTCTAGCTTGGAATAGAAGTTTGATACAAGATGTAACACACATGGCTTCTAGAATTTCTGCTGAATGTCGAGTTACAAAAACAAAAACGCATAACTCCATCATGAAAGGCGTATTCCACATTGTAGTTCAAGTTGCAAGATGAGTAAGAATATGAAACATTCAACAACTAAAATAATGCAGTTATACATAGATGCCACATTTGGGATTACAGAGGGTCTGAAAAACAATGAGAGGGTTGGCTTATTGCACTGAGGCCCAATTACTTACATAAACACCACAAAAGACATTACAGGTAGTCCTTGACTTATAACCGATCACTTAGCAACTGTTTGAAATTATTACAGACCTCCCCAGAGGTATCTACAACCCGGTTCTGATGACCATCTCCCCCCCTTGAGGTCACATGACTCCATTTCAGGCACTTGGCAACAGGCCAACCATTTGCAATATCTTGTGGTCATGTGACTACTTCTTATGATGTTTTTTTTGTCAATAACGTGCATTTACTGGCCCATAGCAAAACAATAGGTTCACATAACAATGGTTGCTTTACAATTGCCACATTTGCTTAATGACCGCCACAAAAAAGGTGATAAAATCAGGCTGGTCACATGGGTGGCACACTTTATGTGATCGTCACCACTTAAAACCACGTTGGGTAAGCTCCATGATGGTTATAGGTGGAGGACTACCTATACCGCACAATATAAAATGTGGACAACCATCACTCCCCATTACCTGTAAGGTGTAGCGTTCTATTAGCTCCCGGTCCAAAGGCCTTGCCACAAATACTTCTCCATAGGTGCTGTTGGTTGTACGGATTTCAAAAGCCCTGCCTATATTTCCCAGTACTAGAGAAAAAACAACCTGCATAAAAATAATCATACAAAATCTGGTGAGAGGGTGGAAGAAGAGAGGAAGTGAAGAGAACCAGTCCATTCGATAGAAGGTAACAAATGGTATACTTTATTTATTTATCATTGGTGTTTTTTTTTTCTTTTATGGGGTGGCAAGCCAAATTCTGTCCTCAATTATACTTCTTCACTCTAAGACAAGAGGTTTCTCCTGGAATTATTGCATGTGGAAATGTACATTTCTTGATCGATTAAAAAAAAATCAAATGTACACAATTAAAAATGAAGAGTGGTTATGTAAAACAATATTGTATTGTTAATAAAGAAAAACAATGTTGAATATTTAACTGTAGAGGAAGCTAAATTAAATCCGGGAGTTGGACTCAGTGAATATAAAAAAACTAGTGAAGCAAAATCGATATCTAAATGATCTAAACAGATTAATAAGTGAGCTTGTGAATGCTATCTTTGTCTTTGGAATGAATATCACCAGTAGATATCCTCTGAAATTCAAAACAAAGTGCATGAAAGCAGATGTTACCTATTAAGAATGAAACTCCCGGGTGTTCAGAGCTACCTCAGGTAGCAAATTGAAAGAAAGAAATGTGCCACACCTTAAATGCAAAGCGCTTCCTGTTTAATATTGAAAGATGTTCCTTTTAGTGCGATGAAATGGTGACCAAAAAAATTTTCATCTGAGATTTTCTTTGCAGCCTTTTCAAGCCCATTGTCCTAAGTCAGCTGTTGAGCAGCTTCTGGGCACCAGAGGAAATGGTTTGCGATTCTGTTTTTTCCTATGTTATTTCACAGCCACCTGGCTTACCCATCGCCTTAAGCGACATGCAGCCAACCTTACTTTCTAAGACTAAGAAGTTACACTGAGCCAAAGGGAAGAAGAACACATGGTATTCTAATTTATGAGATGGGGGCGTGACTCATTCAGTGCTGACTGGTGTTGAGCACTGTGAGCTCTAAAAATATTTAGTACTGTTTTTGCCAGCACCAACTTCTACACAGTCTCCTCAAAAGAAGAACAGATGAACCAAAGAAGCAGTATTGATGAAGACTTCAATTAAGCCAGCAAAAAGAAAGTTGTCATTTCAGCCTTATATATTAGAAGAGGGGGAGGAATAGCAATCCAGGACAAAATTTATCCTCTTCTGGTGCCAATAATGTGGGGCCCATGTCTGTGACCATTTGCATTTCATGTGGTCTCAGGAGAAATATCTGAACTGGTTGCAAATATTAAGCTGCACTTTGTATGAAGTTTATCAGAGCTGAAAAGCCCAAGGTTATTGAATTCATATAGAGTGCAGCTTAAAGAAGAACTTAATATTTGTAGCCAATTCTTCACTGTTTTTACAGTAATTTGGTGAAAAGATATAATTCACAATAATAAAAATTAATACAAAGTAAAAAATAACAGAATAAAAAGAAAATGTACAGAAAAGAAAAAAAAGAGAAAAGAAAGAAAAATAGGAAAGAAACAAAAAACTAAAAATAAAGAAAGAAAAGAAACCTATATAAAAATGAATTCCCCATTCATCACAAATATAAGAATTTCAGTAATTCATCACCTTCTAAAATACAGCAAATGGTTTATTTTTCCTGTACCGATCCCTTTTCTTTAAAGAAACTCATAAAAGCTCATCATCATTTCAGTCCTGATACCAGCAAAAGTCTATTATGGTTTACCAGAGATAACTACATAGTGTATTTATTTTAACCTTGATCAAATAAGTCAACTTTATATTCTTTCATTTTACTTCTTGATCTGTGAAGTGATATAGTCACAGCTACCTGTCCATTGTTTCCTGCATCGGGATCTCTGGCCAAAACCAAAGCAATTCGACGTCCAACAGGGCTGTCCTCCGATATGCTCACAGAAGAGTCTGAAGTAATGTCGAACTGTGGGCTGTTGTCATTCTCATCCAATATGGTAATGGTAACCTACCAAGTGGAGGTGAGTATGAATAATACTTTTGGTAGACAGGAGACAAGCCAACGTTACAGAGAAATAAATGATGGCAAGTGAACAATGGACTTTTCAAAGCCAGCTCCACAGTAGAACTGAAGTTGGCTCTGAAATCTACAAACAGATCTCCTGAATCTGTGATTTCCACCATTTTGTAACAATCAAACCGTAACACTTGTTTTTTTAATGTCCTTTTACAGAGCTTTCCTAGCAAAACTATTATGCTTTGAAGGCATCGTTTACATCAAAGGAGGGAGCACATATCTGAAAGACCATTTTTTTCAGACTGAAAAAAAATAGTAACCAAATCTAATGTTTGTTTAACTTGGGGAACTCACTCTAGCTTTAGCAAGGTTTTATTTCAAGGGTGGGCAGGATAGCAAGCTGGCTATTTGCAGGTAATGCTAATGTAAGGATCCCGCTAATAACCAGACAAATGGATAAACATCCTGTTTAATAGGGAGGGAACATACCCTGCTTCACTGGTGCCATCATATAAACTAATTCAGCAATGCTTGGAAAGTGAAAGAAATAATGACTTCATCAACACTCAAAGCCACACTAAATATTTTTACTGTACAGTGTGAACCATGTCTTAATAACTGCACCAAAGTGCTAGGCTGTTAGGGATATATTGCAGCTGCAGATATGCACTAAGAATTAATCTGAGCTAATTTTTGGCCGGTAGTTAAGGAAATGCTGTCATTTCTAAAAATAACTGAGCTTGTAAATTAACTCTACTCAAAGGAGAAGAACATGGGTCTATTTGTGAAACTTTATCTGGCTAAAGGTTTCAAAGACAAAATTATCCAAGACCGCTGGTTTCTGAAGAAAAGCTCAGCATACATTTCTCTTTCTTTCATGAGATGTGATTGTGACAAACCTTTTTCTCTCCTTGCTAAAACTAGTATCTCAATGCAAGTCATGTCCATATCAAAGTTGGCAGTGATCTACATTCAAGAGTTTGACTTTCTATTCTTCCAGGGGCAATTCAGTGTTTCAATGGTTCTCTACAAACCCATTCATGCATAGGGCCTCAATGTTAGTGGAACTTCTTCCCTTTAATTACAGGTAGTCCTGACTTATGACCACAACTGAGCCAAAAAATTTCCACTGCTAAGCAAGACAGTTGTTAAGTGAGCTTTTTCAGCATTTTGCAATCTTTCTTACCACTGTTGTTAATCACTACAGTTGTTAAGTTGGTGGTTAAGGGAATCTCACTTCACCATTGCCTTTGCTTGTCAGAAAGTCACTGCAACCATCATAAATACATGCCAGTTGCCAAGGGTTCAAATTTTGATCACGTGACCATGGGGATCTTGCAATGGTTGTTAAGTGTGGAAAATGATCACAAGTCACTTTTTTCAGTGCTGTTGTAACTTCAAATGGTATAGTTGTAAGATGAGGACTACCCGTATTCCTGTCCATATTATAAGATCAGAGAAAAAAAATATTCCAGGTCCCCACAATGACATCTTTTAGCTTCCAGAAGAAGGCATGCTTTTTCTGCCACTGCCCTTGTCTTTCGAAGCAGAAGCTCACCGGTGGTGGGGTTCCAAATGTTTTCCTACCGGTTCTATGAGAGTGCACTTTGTGCGTGCGTGCAGTGCTCAAAAACCACCCTCTGTGTCAGCACTAGTGAGGTGAGCTTTTTTTAGCTCAGCTGAGGCGCGGCAATCTGCTCTGCCATGCGAATCGGTTGAGCTAAAAAACAAGGAATATAGGACAGAAAATGGCGGGTGCGGGTGGGCGGGGCCAGCCAGAGGTGGTATTGACCGGTTCTCTGAACTACTCAAAATTTCTGCAACTGGTACACCAGAACTGGTTTGAACTGGCTGAATACCACCTCTGAAGCTCCCACACCCCAAGGTCCATATGGTCCTGGTGTGGCTGTCCTTTAAGAAGGTCTTAAAGACCTGACTCTTTTCATAATCATTGCTCTAAGAGGTACCCATATAGGTACCCATTAGAAAGTTATGTTCAGGGCGTCTTCTTCCCAAGGCATGGTAGTTTTATTATCCTGATTCTTTAGTTTTTATATATTGATTTTTTAAATTATTTAAACTGGCCAGGTTTGCTTGGCAACTTGGTGGCCTTCAAAACTGAATGAATGTGAAATTAGTATAATCAGGAGTCTCTTGGAAGATATACAACATCTTAGGCCAGGGGTGCCAAACTCGATTTCATTGAGGGCTGCATCAGGGTTGTGTTTGACCTTGGGGGGCAGGGTGGGTGTGGCCAGGGTGGGTGTGGCCATCACTCATGTCAGGGGCACCTGTGGTGGACCAAGTGGGGCTGGGGGAGATCTAGAGGTGATATTCAGCAGGTTCTGACCGATTCTGGAGAACCAGTAGTGGAAATTTTGAGTAGTTCGGAGAACCGCAAATACCACCTCTGACTGGAGATTTTACAGTATCCTTCCTCTGCCACACCCACCAAGCCACGCCCATAGAACCAGTAGTAAAATTTTTGAATCCCACCACTGGGAAGATCCACTGTCTCCAGAGGAGGAACGTGAGACCAGGGAGAACACCAAACCCTTGTCCTTTAGAGGAGACTCACTGTCTCTCTCAGGCCATGCAGAGAACCCCAGAGGCCTAGGCAGTGGAGGACAACTAAGTTTGTTTTGCTGGCATTCTGCAAGCAAAAACGGAGCTCGGGAGGGGTGTGAGCTCCGTTTTCGGCTGCAATGGCCTCCTGCAGCACTCTCCCAATGAAAAAGGCCACCACCAGGTTGTAGATAAGGAAACAGTTAGCCTGGACTGAGCTGAGGCACTGTGGGCCCATCCTTTGCTATTTCTAGGGCAGCCCTGCGGACCAGATTTAAGCACCCCACAGGGCTTATCTGGTCCCCGGGCCTTGAGTTTGACACTCCTGTCTTAGGCAATCCATTGGCCACTTTCAATTTTCGCTTTCTTTCTAGGACTAGCCCTAGATCAATGTTTCTCAACCTTGGCAGCTTTTGGACCTGGCCTGCATCACTGAGACCTTGCTGGGGCCAGAGGGAGGAGTCCCTCTGGTTGATTTATGCCCCCCAGGTTTTCATTTTTTTGCACCGGTCATGGGCCCAGGGAAGGGGTGGTGGGGTGGCTGTTGTTATTCGGGAGACCTTGATTCCAAGGGAGGTCACTGTTCCTGAGATAGGCAGGAGTGAAACCCTTCTCCTGAGGTGGGGGCCAGGTGGTTGGATGGGTCTGCTGCTAACACACCTCTCCCCCAGCTGTGTGGCAGCAGCCCTGCCTGGGTTTCTCAATTCTCAATATCCTCTCGGGGGTGGCAGTGGAATTCCCAGGGCTTATGGTCCTGGGTGATTTTAACCTGCCTTCTCTGGGGGGGGGCGTCAGGTTTGGCCCTGGAATTCATGGCCTCCATGGGGGCCATGGGTCTGACCCAATTGATTCAAGGCCCAACCCATGAGGGGGGGAACACCCTCGACCTAGTTTTTGTCTCAGAACAGTGGCGGAGTGATCGAGGGGAGGCCAGTTTTATGGCCTTACCTGTTCCATGGTCTGATCACTATCTCCTGCAGCTGGTCTTCCAACAGGCTGCCCCTCACTGCTGGGATGAGGAGCCACTTAGATGGTTCCGCCCCAGACGCCTAATGGACCCTGAGAGGTTCCGGGCAGAACTGGGGTTTCTTCCCACTTCCCTTGCCCACAACTCTGCCGAGGACCTGGCAGCCGCTTGGCAACAGGCTGCTATGGCTGCCCTCGACAGAGTTGTCCCCATGCGTCCCCTCACACGCCGTGGATCCCGGATGGCTCCTTGGTATACCGAGGACCTCCGGGAGATGAAGCGCCATTGGAGGGGTTTAGAGAGCAGATGGAGGTCCACCCGCTCCCAGTCCGATCGAGTCCAGTTAAGAGCCCACATTAGGACTTACCTGGTAGCTATGAGAGCGGCGAGAAGATCTTATCTCTCCGCCCTCATAGCGTCTGCAGATAACTGCCCAGCCACCCTGTTTAGGGTCACCCGCTCTCTCCTACGTCCGGGGGAGGCAGTGGATCCATTGTGGGGGAGGGCTGAGGAATTTGGTCAATATCTGTCAGATAAGATCGCGTGGATTCAGGGTGGGTTGTGCTCTAACTTGCAGTGGTCTGATGATCGGGGTGCAAGTAGTCTGGCCAATACGATCTGGGCTGAGTTCGATCCTGTCTCCGAGGATGAAGTGGACAGGATTATGCAGTGTCTGAGTTCCACCACATGTTTGTTGGACCTGTGCCCTTCCTGGTTGGTGTATGCCTCCAGGGAGGTCACCTGCAGTTGGCTCCGGGCAGTGGTCAACGCTTCGTTAAAGGAGGGTGTCTTTCCTGCCACCTTGAAGCAGGCAGTGGTGAGACCCCTCCTGAAGAAGCCTGCCCTGGACCCGACCATGTTAGACAACTTCCGTCCAGTCTCCAACCTTCGTTTTCTGGTGAAGGTTGTTGAGAGTGTGGTGGCTCAGCAGTTTCCACTTTTCCTGGATGAAGCGGACTACCTGGATCCATACCAATCGGGCTTCTGGCCCGGTTTTAGCACGGAGACGGCATTGGTCGCACTGATGGATGATCTCTGGAGGGCGCGGGACAGGGGATTTTCCTCTGTCCTAGTCCTATTAGACCTCTCAGTGGCCTTCGATACCATCGACCATTTTGCGTTGCCTCGAGGGGTTGGGAGTGAGGGGCACTGTTTTATGGTGGTTCTCTTCCTACCTCACGGGGCATTCACAATCGGTGTTGTCAGGGGGGCAGAGGTCAACCTCGAGGGCGCTCACTTGTGGGGTTCCCCAGGGGTCGGTCCTCTCCCCCCTCTTGTTTAATATCTACATGAAACCGCTAGGTGAGATCATTCGTGGTTTTGGGGTGAGGTATCATCAATATGCTGATGATACCCAGTTATACATCTCCACCCCAAACCAGGTCAGTGATGCCCTCTCCGTGATGACCCATTGCCTGGATGCGGTACGGATTTGGATGGATGGAAACATGCTTCGACTCAACCCGGCCAAGACTGAGTGGCTGTACATACCGGCATCTCGGTCCAGTCATGAATGTCCATCGTTGACCATAGGGGGAGAGGTGTTGCCCCCTGTGGATAGGGCGTGGAACCTGGGGGTCCTCCTGGATGCGCGGCTCCAGTTGGAGGAACAGGTGGGGCCGTGGCCAGGGGGGCCTTTGCCCAGGTCCGGCTGGTTCACCAGCTCCGCCCGTTTCTGGACCGAGATGCCCTGCGTACAGTCACTCCTGCCCTTGTTACCTCCCAACTCGACTACTGCAACGCTCTCTATCTAGGACTGCCCTTGCATACCATCCGGAGACTGCAGCTGGTGCAGAATGCAGCCGCGTGGGTGGTGATGGGAGTTTCCCGATTCTCCCATATTACTCCCCTCCTGAGCGACCTGCATTGGTTGCCGGTTGCACTCCAGGTGAGAGTCAAGGTTTTAGTTTTAACATTCAAAGTCCTACACGACATGGGTCCAGAATATTTAAGGGAGCGACTCCTGCCGATATCGAGTACCAACCGCCCTGTGCGAGCACACAGGCAGGGGCTTCTCGGGGTTCCATCTGCAGGCCAGTGTCGGCTGGCGGTGCCCCGGGGACGAGCCTACTCTGTGGAGGCTCCCGCCCTGTGGAACCAGCTTCCCCTGGGGCTCCGTCTGGCCCCTGACCTCCGCACCTTCTGCCACGACCTGAAGACCTGGTTATTTGACCAAGCTGGGCTGTGATAACCTTCTCGGGGGGGGGTCTTTTTATTTAATTTTAATATTGATATTGGGCTTGGTTGGTTTAATTTTTTTAAACTATTTATTTATTATGAATGTATGTTTTTAGTTGTGAGCTGCCCCGAGTCTTCGGAGATGGGGTGGCATACAAGTCCAATAAATCAAATCAAATCAAATCAATCAAAATGTGTAGATTTTAATTTGCACTCCCCAGTCAGCATGCTATAATAAACATAATAAACATTCCTACCTTCTATTGGATGGAAGCACAGAAGTGGACACAGAGAAGAAAAGAAACAAAGAGGGATTAGATTTCTATCCTTTAAATAGGATACATAAATTCAGGGTTTTGGGAAAAAATATTATGGGCCAGAGACATAGATTCAAAGAACAATGTAAAAAAATAATAATTTCTTTCTTGTTGCTTTATCAATCTCTCCTTAATCATCTAATAGGTGTGGTCTCCTTGGTCATTTATTCATACATTTCTTACCCAAATTCCATTTAGCATTCTCTGTAATGCATGCTGATGCGTTATAGATAATAACCTTTATTTCTCCAGTATTATATGTCCAAAATGGGAAACTGCCCTTGGGCCTTAAACTACATCTTCCCATTGTACCATTCTTGCATGTATTCTGTTATGATATGTACAGAACCCTTGAGTAACCAATCAGAATCAATACAGTGATTCTGTCTTAAAGACACAAACACACATTGTTTGTTTATATATTGCCAATCCAACTAGTTGGTTTACAGAAACCTAACATATCCTCCTCCCTCATCTCCAGCCCAGCATTTGAGCTTAGCATGTAGCACATGCTCGCATTTTGAGTCAAAAGTAATACAAAAGGAGAAAAGGAAAAACAAGGGTGAGGTTAAAACAGAAATCTCCCATCCTATGTTTTTTTATGAGAGGATTCTAAGATAATTTTAGTCCATGTGTTTTGAGTGTGTGGTTTCTTAAACCATCTTGAGTTCTAAAAATTCTGTGAGTAAGACATCTGTAGGAAAGAATAATAAAATATGTGAGCAAAAAATCTCCTGGAACATTATCTGGATAAAACACAAATTACTTTTAAAATGTTTTAAGTGAAGAATAATTTCATTAAAAGATCACATCACTTGATATTCAGAAAAACCGATCTAAAGTAAAAGAATCTAAGTTAATCCAGTGTAAAATGTGGATGATTAAGAAAATAAACCACTCAGTACTTTATAGAAAACAATTCAACCCAATTATCCATTGGTCTTAAGGAAGTAGTAAAATAGTTAACAATTTGAATTTTTAAGTAACTTCCCAGTTTTAGCTACACAATCCACACATCCATCATAACATAGTGTGATTCTAAAGACAAGAACACAACCACAAAGAACCTTGCTACAGTGTGGTGAAAGCTTTAAAATGGAAAGAAAAAGGAAAAGAAAACTTCCTGTCATCTTCCATATACTAAGGAACATCCCCCCAAAACAATCATCAATTTTTTTACTCTATTCCCATCTCCAGAGCAAACTAAAAAACCTTCCTTTCTGGGGGATGAACAACCTCACAACAATAGGTTGAAATTTTAGCTAAGCATACAAAGACAAAAGAACACACACAAAATCAACTCACCACAGTCGAGTCAAGTTTAGGGCTTCCATCATCTGCCACTACAGTTAAGGTGTAAACGTCTCCTTTCTCTCGATCCACTTGTCCTCTGACTGTAATCACTCCCTGCCAGAAAGAAATAAAAACATACAGGCCACCAATATCCGGTGATGTCCACAGATAACAGAAATCTCCCAGTAAATTACTTACAGTGATTCCATTTATTTTGAATAAAGACAAAGCTTGAGGATTAGTATTTGGGTCAAACTTGTATGTGATCTGGTTAAGGTTGTCTATGGACCGGGCCTGGACTCGTAGCACTTCAGAACCCAAGGGAATATTCTCTGTGATGATTGCTTCATACGTGATGTTTGAGAACTGCACAGCCTCATCTAATTCGTTAAGGAGACTGACATAAATGCTGCAAAATCCTTGGTTTTGGGGCGGGGCTTGATCTGTGGCGGAAACATTCATTAGGTAGCTCGTTTTTGTCTCATAGTCCAGGTAGTCAATGGTGGTAATGAGGCCGGTGCTCTCATCAATTTCAAACTTGCCCTCAGATCCTGAGATAATTTTGTAATTCACTAGACCTCCATTTCCTATAGAGGGAGAGGAAAAAGAATGATTAGAAGGTATGTAATTGGTTGTAATATAAGCCATGGTACAGGATCCCAAAGGGACGCGGTGGCTCAGTGGCTAAGATGCTGAGCTTGTCGATCAGAAAGGTTGGCAGTTCGGCGGTTCGAATCCCTAGCACCGCGTAATGGAGAGAGCTCCCGTTACTTGTCCCAGCTTCTGCCAACCTAGCAGTTTGAAACCATGTAAAAATGCAAGTAGAAAAATGGGGACCACTTTGGAGGGGAAGGTAACAGCGTTCTGTGCGCCTTCGGCATTTAGTCATGCCAGTCACCTGACCACAGAGATGTCTTCGGACAGCACTGGCTCTTCGGCTTTGTAACGGAGATCAGCACCGCCCCCTAGAGCCAGAAACGACTAGCACATATGTGCGAGGGGAACCTTTACCTTTTTACAGGGTCCCAAAGAGTGTTTGAAAACCCCAATGAAGATACTCCACTTTTATTCAAAATTCCTCCAAAGCTCCCAAACTTTTTAGTTTTCTATAACAATGGAGTGTTGCAACTTGATTTATGTTGTTCCTGCGGTCTGTCACTCTTTATCAGTCTTTTATACCTGCCTACCAAACTGATTTATTCTCATGAAACCAATGGTTTGAGATGATCAGGATTGCTCCACTCACTAGGATTGCTCACAGTTTAGGGCACAACTCTAGTATTTTTGACTGACTTCCACTCATGGATGGGTTCTCAGTTACCTGATGTTGGAGGAAGACTGAGATTTTTGAAGGCTCACATAGTTATGTTCTGACTCTTAGTGGAGAGCTCAAATCTAATCACCCAAATTCTCTTACAGGCCTTCAGAATTAGGTTGGTGCTACTTGTAATTTGAAGTTCTGTTGGAACTCCTTGCCTTCCACTTGCATCCCTGATCAGATGTTTGCATTTAGAAAAAGAAAAGAAAAGAAGGATAAGGCAAGGAACAATGGATAGAAACTAATCAAGGAGAGCAGCAACCTAGGAAGGAGGAAACTGCTAACGGTGAAAACAATCATCCAATGGGAGAGCTTGCCTTCAGAAGTTGTGGGTGCTCCATCACGGGGGGCTTTGAAGAAGAGACTGAACAACCATTTGTATGAAATGGTATAGGGTCTCCTGCTTGAGCAGAGGGTTAGACTAGAAGACCTCCAAGGTCCCTTCCAACTCTGTTATTTTATATGTTCTATGAGATTCCCCACCTCCCCAAAAGGAAGCAAGCATTGTTATATCATGTTGCGATTTTAATTCTCAGCACATACAGGGTTCCAGATGCACTCTCTGCATTTGCTTCCCTTTGCATTACTTCCTTCTTTTTGTTTCCCACATTATGGGGCCATTCTCCTTCTTTCTGCAATTCCAAATCCAAAAGTATAGTTGCTTGGAGTTGCACGTTTTAATCTTAGCTAATCCACCAGCACATGCCCCAAATTCAATTTCTACCACCCATCTGTTTTTTAAAAAAAAAACAATTCCACTAGTTAGAATGATGAACTCCAAAGGGAAGAAATACATAGGGTTAGTGCAGTGAAGGGGAAAGATCCCTCTTATTATTTTATTATATTTATTTATTATATTTATTTTATATTATTGAATTATATTTTTATGGACTTTGTTATTTTCATGGATAAGAGTTGTTAAAATGTACCAAATATAACCAACAACATGCAATCCTGATTAAGAGGAAGAAAGATGGAATTGAAATTAACATTTCAATTAACACTTGAATTAATATTTCTTTCTTTCAGGCACCCATTGGGGAATCTGATTTTGCTTTTGCCTCAGCAAAAAAGAGACTTAGAAACTCTGATTTTATGCAGTTGGAACAGATGGTTAAGGACTCATTTTAGCTGTATGCTGAAGTCCCTGTGGATTAATTTATTCCAGGAGCCATGGTGGCACAGTGGTTAGAATGCAGTACTACAGGCTACTTCTGCTGACTGCCCACTGCCAGCAGTTTGGCAGTTCGATTCTGACCGGCTCAGCCTTCCACCCTTCCGAGATCAGTAAAATGAGAACCCAGACTGTGAAGCCTTCACAGTGCTTTACAGGCCTCTCTAAGCAATTTACAGAGTCAGCATATTGCCCCCAACAATCTGGGTCCTCATTTTACCGACCTTGGAAGGGTGGAAGGCTGAGCCAGTCAGATATATATGTGCTATTGCTACAAGTGCTATGTAAAGCAACAAAGCTGAAATTGGGGCTTTCACATTGAAAATAATTTGACCACTTCTTGAAATTATCAACCAGGCTATACTGGAAATCAGGAGAGAAAACTGAGACATTATTGGCTGCCATTTGAAGCAGCGGAAACAGAAAAACAACATTTAGATGTAGAATTCAGGTTAACAATGGAAATTTTTTAAACATAATCTTTTAATTTAGTTTTGTGATATTCAGTTTATACCAACGAGAGTTTTGTAGTTTTGTTTCCCAAGGGAAGACAGGTTCAACTGCAGATCTAAAATATGGTCTCCTGGAGGTCTTGGTGATGCTTGAGAAAGACATTTTAGAGACTAAGTACGAGTCTCTGACCTCGTACAATGAAGTTGTTGGAGTAAAGTCCATGCTATTTTAATGGTGGCCATTGTGGTAGGTCTTTTACATTTTACAATGTTATTAAGATCCTTTCCACCTTGCATATCAGAGCGTTCTCAGTGGCAGGTTCTACTTACCATGACTTTGTAAGGAAAGGGTAACCCAATTCCATTCCCTTTGCTGGGTTAGATAATTGAGATTATATTATTGCCTAATATACTGTGCTGCCCTCTGTATCAAGCCGAGCATTCTGCATTCATAACACATCTACTCATCAGTCATTGATTTGGCCAGAACAGACAAACTTCTGATCTTCTTGCTGCAGATCAGCCTCTGCAACTTCTAGGAGGGTTGCCAAATTTGGGCTGTAAATTTTCATTGCTGTAAGAAGACTCTGGGCTTAACAGTGGCAATGTTTGTTTATTGATTTACTCTGGACTAAACACGATTCCTTATTTGTTTTATTAATTGTTTGGCTCACTTTGAATTAACTTATTTGGGTGTTATGTGATTTTTATTATTATTACGTTGGTCTTTGACCATAAATAAATTAACTGTATTGCTAGTTAGTACCTGTGGCAGATGTTCACTAGCCCAATTATTGAAAAGAAGAGGAGCTGGTATCCTAGTTAAAAGGAATTTAATTAATTCCTTTTAAGATAAGTACTGAAGCAGAGGCATTCTTGAAGTTGGCACATCTACCCTGCATGGAGGCATTCAGATACAACATTGCAATTAACAATTAAGTAGAAGATGGTAATCTAGAGTTGTTTTTACCAATTTTCTCTGTAACAATATTTTAAATTAACAGGGGTGTCAAACTGGTGGCCCAGAGGCTGGATGAATCACACGCAGGCCATGCCCACCCCAGCTCTGCAAAGAGGGGAAAAAACATCACGATACATCATGTGACAGCAACATGAAGCGGCGAGTTTGACATCCCTGTTTTAAGACCTTGATTTAATAGACCGTTTAAGGAAGGGCGTTTCTTCTCTATATTTACATAATTCCTCTTGTTATATCATCCTAAGTAAGCTGTGCACTGAGGTCACATGCTGCAAATTATGTCAATTGACATAAATGAAATAAAACGCATCATTTGCACATTTAAATCAGAATGCAAAGTATGCATGTGGACTCAGATTGTATCTGGGTACCCAAAATGATGGGGAAAATGTAAATTTAATTATGAACATCATTGTACACAGCATTTTATAAAGCAGCATTAGCAAGATGTTAATTTTTCAGGAATTGGGTACGTCTAATCTAGTCTAGTCTGTTTTGATTGCTTATTAGTAACCTATGACTATCACTAAGTGTTGTATCTTATGATTCTTGATGAATGTATTTTATTTTTTCTTTATGTACACTGAGAGCATATCCACCAGAGACAAATTCCTTGTGTGTCCAAACACCCTTGGCCAATAAAGGATTCTATTCTATTCTATTCTTTTCTTCATTTCATTATTCTATTCTATTCTATTCTACTCTATTCTTGTATTCTATTCTCTATTCTCTATTCTCTATTCCTATTCTACTCTACTCTAATCTATTCTATCCTTTTCTTCATTTCATTATTCTATTCTATTCTATTCTTGTATTCTATTTTCTATTCTCTATTCTCTATTCCTATTCTATTCTACTCTATTCTATTCTTTTCTTCATTTCATTATTCTATTCTATTCTATTCTACTCTATTCTTGTATTCTATTCTCTATTCTCTATACTCTACTCCTATTCTACTCTACTCTACTCTACTCTATTCTATCCTTTTCTTCATTTCATTATTCTATTCTATTCTATTCTATATTCTATTCTATCCTTTTCTTCATTTCATTATTCTATTCTATTCTATTCTATATTCTATTCTATCCTTTTCTTCTTCATTTCATTATTCTATTCATTCTATCTATTCTATATTTCGATTTCTATTCCTTTCTTCATTTCATTATTCTATTCTATTCTTGTATTCTATTCTCTATTCTCTATTCTCTATTCTCTATTCTATTCTACTCTACTCTACTCTACTCTATTCTATCCTTTTCTTCATTTCTTTTCTATTCTATCTATTCTTCTTTGTATTCTATTTTCTTCTATTCTCTATTCTCTATTCTCTATTCTCTATACTCTATTCTCTATTCTCTATTCCTATTCTACTCTACTCTATTCTATCCTTTTCTTCATTTCATTATTCTATTCTATTCTATATTCTATTCTATCTCTTTTTCTTCATTTCATTATTCTATTCTATTCTATTCTATTTTTCTAGTATTCTATTCTCTATTCTCTATTCTCTATTCTCTATTCTCTATACTCTATTCTCTATTCCTATTCTACTCTACTCTATTCTATCCTTTTCTTCATTTCATTATTCTATTCTATTCTATATTCTATTCTATCCTTTTCTTCATTTCATTATTCTATTCTATTCTATTCTATTCTAGTATTCTATTCTCTATTCTCTATTCTATCCTATTCCTATTCCTATTCCTACTCCTACTCTACTCCACTCCACTCCATTCCATTCTATTCCTATTCCATTCTATTCTGGTACATCTAGTCTAGTGAAAAGAAGAACTAGGAGAGATATGATAGCAGTGTTCTAGTATTCAAGGGGCTGCCACAAAGAAGAGGGCATCAATCTATTTTCCAAAGCACCAGAAGGCAAGACAAGAAGCAATGGATGGAACTAATCAAGGAGAGAAGCAGCCTAGAATTAAGGAGTAATTTCCTAACAGTGAGAACATTTAACCAGTGGAAGAGTTTGCCTTTAGATGTTGTGGGTGCCCCATCACTGGAGGCTTTTAAGAAGCGATTGGACAGCCATTAGTCCAATAGAGTTTCTTGTTTGAACAGGAGGTTGGATAAGAAGACCTCAAAGGCCCCGTCCAAGTGATATTCTATTATGCCCAAAATTCAAGTAGATCTCTTCCAAACTAAGCTTCATTTGGACATGCAGAAGTCTAAAATAAGAGAAAATAGTGAGTATGTAAGAAGTGAAAATATTAACATACAGGTCCATTGACTTCCTTACAATTCTGGATGGGGGCTACTAACCCTAATCAGTGTTGGATAATATTTATAGAATGGGCTGCATAAAATAATATACACAATTTCCTGATTTTACACCATCTATGAGGAATTGGATATTGGCAGGAGGCTTAGGTTGAAAGATGCTATCTAAAAGTTTTTAAGTAGCTAAATTTTCTGTTCATCAATATGTGGGTGATTTTACTCAACATTACAGGAACTGGAATTTATCACAAAAAAGACTTGGGATTCCTAACATGGCTCATACATACAGAAAGCTCTAATACTTTTCCTCCAAAGATAAATCAGGACAGGATCACTATCACAGAAGGCTATTCAAACAGCATTGCACTGGCTAGCCAATGTTATTCTTCTATGGAATAACTATACCTATATCACGATCTGTGGCCCGGACTACAGCAACAGATGTCCCAATTCCAGCTGTCTCTCGCAAACCCAGCCGATTATATTGTCTTTGGGTAAATACTGGTAGTTCATCATTGACGTCTTCCACATAGACTATTACCTGGGAAATGTTAAAAATACAGATCATTTATTTGTCTGGAACCTTGATGGAAAAAAAAATTAGAAACAACATCCGTATTCATTACACCAAGATAAAGGACCATATCAGTCAATGACTACTTTAGCTTCAACCGCAACAATACAAAGAGCACACAACAGATACAAACTCAATGTAAACTGTTCCAAACTTGACTACAGAAAGTACGACTTCAGCAACAGAGTGATCAATGTCTGGAACTCACTACCTGTCTCCTGTTGTTACATCCTCTAACCCCCACTCCTTTAACCTCACACTATCCACTATTGACCTCACCCCATTCCTAAGAGGTCTGTAGGGGGCGTGCATAAGCGCACAATCATGCCTACCGTCCCTGTCCTATTGTCCCCATTTATTCGTACCTATTTCCTGTATTCTTACTCATGTTTATACTTATACCTATTATCTTGTAAGCGATTGACAAATCAAATCTAATCAAATAAAAAATAAATATAATATTTGACTACTGTGTTGAAAAGTGCACTTAAAATCATGGGTTGGGGTGTCAGAAGTGCCGCCTCTCACCTATACTCTCTGCAATTGCTTCAGTACCAGTCTGCCATGAACCCTGGGGGGAGGGGGAGAGGGAGGGGCAGCACTTGGGTAGAAAGTGAAAGTTAAGAAAGTGAAGGTGCCTGCCCAAGATGGTGTTTCAAGATCACTGCGCGATGAAAAAAAATGCAGCTACAAACCAGCTTACAATCAGTGTAGCCATTTCCAAAACATCTTCAAAATTGATTGGACAGTGGGGAAACCAGCAATGGGAAGTCCCAAGTTTTCACTTGGGGTTTTGGCATGCAAATTTCAGTTCTGGCTTTGCACTACTGCATGGGTGTCAAACTCG
This sequence comes from Naja naja, assembly GCA_009733165.1. Lineage (NCBI taxonomy): Eukaryota > Metazoa > Chordata > Lepidosauria > Squamata > Elapidae > Naja > Naja naja. The sequence goes on from CM019151.1 coordinate 101,530,161, forward strand.
CTGCATCATGTCACCGTCACGTGATGTTCCGGTGACATTTTTCCCATTCGTGGAGCTGGGCTGGGCGTGGCCTGCATGTGATGCATCGGGCCTGCGGACCACCAGTTTGATACTCCTGCACTGTATTTCACTTGGCTTCTAGTAAATCATATCTTTCTCAACCCAATGGTGTTAAGGATCATTTTTACTTAGAAGCCTAAGTTAAGGCAGGTGTCAGGGTTCCAACGGATGCCCTAATTAATTCATGAGCCTCAAGCCAAGTTTCAAAAGAAATCCAATTATTTATTAGGAGCAACATGTTGGCACTTTCCCAAGTACAGTTGGCTCTGCCCCATGTAATTTACTGCCCACCTATGACCCTGTTTCCCCCCTCTTCCCAGGGTGTGTCATAAATCACATTCTCCAAAGGAGCACTTTCGTGGGTTGTAGAAAACACGCCTCTCTGGCTTCCTCTAGTAACCTGGGATATAATCTGGAGAAAGGTATGCATGGAATCTGCTTCTGGTCATAGCAACCGAACTTCTCCATCAGTTCTCCCCCTCCCCTGCCTATAGCAACTCAAGAGCAGGCCAGGAATGCTTTATGAGTTGATAATAGGTCTGACATGGAGTCAGAAACAAGTTGAGGAAGGAGCATCAGGACAAATACAGAATTACAGTTTGCAGGTATTTATAACTAATTCAATAGAGCTCACATTACGACTTCCTCATAATTAATAAGAATTTTCCAATTTTATCACAATAATCATTGCAATTTGGTAGAAAATTTCAAGAGATATGGGTAGTCATACCCAACAACTATATGTCTTAAGGATATGAAACAGGAAGCTAGATATATAGAGCGATGAAGATGGGTTGGATCATTATTGTTCACTCCTGGATAATGTTATTAGAGAGGAGTATTTGTGTTGGGGTTTAAAATTGGCTATAATTTTTAGAAAAGGGTGGAGTTTCAACAGCATGTCTCCAGCTGCCTTCTTGACTTTTTTTACTCCTCCTCCACCATGTGACCAACCTGAGGAATATGCCGGTTAATGTCACAGAGAAGCAGAGGAGTCGAAACGTTGCTGGCCACTGTAATCGGCAGAAGAAGCAACGTAGAAGAACAGGAGGAACAATTGCTACCAAACAAGGTCAGATTTTAAAAAAACAACCCAAGTCTGGACCAGAACTGTAACTTGAGAAAACATATCAGACAAGAACGTCCCTAGCTGTCACAAAGACAAAGGGAAAGAGGGGGCACCTCCACATCTAAAGGTACCACTGATGGGATTGTAATATTATATGATTATAATATGTGGCTATAATATAATATGATGATCAGAAAGAGCAACTGTCTTCTAGAGTGGGTTGATCAAACTCAAAGCCTAAGAGTACCAGGTAGGGAAAGGGAGCATTTTAGAATTCAGGAGCCAGATTAAGGTTTGGGGCCACATTTGCTGATGTACAGTAGTTGGACAAACATGTACAGACACAAAACTGATTCTCATAAATCTGCTGATATATGAAATTTCCTTGCAGTCAGCTACAAATCCACATTTCTCCACCAGCCAGATGGAATTATTCTGTCTTTAGCAGCAAAAGCTAATTCTGACTTTTGCTAGGAGTATGCCAAGTTTACAATCCTTTGTAAAGAGCCTCTGTGGTGCAGTGGTTAGAGTACAGTACTGCAGGCTACTTCTGCTGACTGCCGGTTGCCTGCAATTTGGCAGAATGAATCTCACCAGGCTCAAGGTTGACTCAGCCTTCCATCCTTCCTAGGTGGGTAAAATGAGGACCCAAGTTGTTGGGGGCAATATGTTGACTGTGTAAAAACTGCTTAATGAGGGCTGTAAAAAGCACTATAAAGCAGTATATAAGTCGAAGTGCTATTGCTATTGCTTTGTGTAATACTGACCTTATGAGCAGTCTGTCAACTCATAAAATATTTTTATGGTCTTTTTAGAGTTGCCAACAGAAAGGGACGGGGAAGCAGTGTAGCAGCTTGCAAACTGAAATTGCATTCCATAAATAGTTTTCAAAGATAGTAACTAGGTGACTGACATTTCTACTGTGCAAAATTCAAACTGGAGAGCATGATTGATGACTCTTAGCTATGGATGTGTCCCATTGGAGAATATGAATTACGATACACCCATGGGGTGCGGGAAAACCAGGGTCAAGGGTAACAATGAATGATGTGTCTCAGAGTCGGCTACACCCAGGCAGTGCCGGACTGTTTAACTCCCAATAAATCCTTTTGAAGTTTTGGAAGTTTGGCTCGTGAGTCATGATTTAAATGGGGGTAACTGCCGGAATCCTGACACAGTCACTTAGCAACTATTTGAAGTTATAATGGACCTTCCTTGGGGCTATTTACAATCCAGATTCGAAGTCCCAAGGTATCTCCCCCGCCCAAGCAGAATGTCAGCAACTATAGATAGTTCTCGACTTACGACCACAACTGAGCTGAACATTTCTGTTGTTAAGTGAGACATTTGTTAAGTGACTTTTGCCCCATTTTACAACCTTTCTTGCCACTCTTGTTAAATGAATCACTGCAGTTGTTAAGGTAATAATACAGTTGTTAAGTGAATCTGGCTTTTCCATTGACTTTATCAGAAAGTCGCAAAAGGTAATCATATGACTCCAGGACACTGCAACCGTCATAAATACGAGTCTGTTGCCAAGCACCTGAATTTTGGTCACATGAGCACGGGGATGCTGCAACAGTCATAAGTGTGAAAAATAGTCACAAGTGACTTTTTGCAGTGCCCTTGTGACTTCGAATGGTCACTAAACAGAGTTGTCAGGGCTCCAGTAGTCACCGCCATTTAAATCATGAGTCTCTAGCCGGATTTTTAAAGCTCAAAGAAGATTTATTAGGAGAAGACATGCCGGTGCTGCCTGGGTATAGCCGACTCTGAGACACATCATTCATTGTCACCCTTGACCCTGGTTTTCCCCCACCCCCTGGGTGTATCATAATTCATATTCTCCAATGGGATACATTCATAGCCAAGAGTCATCAATCAGGCTCTCCCGTGAAACATTTGTGAGGCAGAAACTTCAGTCACCTAGTTACTATCAATGAAAACATCCATGGAATGCAGTTTCGGTTTTGTAAACTGCTACGCCACTCCCCTCTCCCTTTCTGTTGGCAACTCTAAAAAAACCAGAGAAATATTTTATGAGTTGACAAGGGTACCTATATTCAACTTGGTTAGAAAAGGAGGCACAAGAGAATCTTTTCCAAGGTGAGTAAATGGCAGCAGGTACAAATGGCAGCATTGTTGGGGGCCTTTGCAATAACGTCAAGGGCATTCAAATATCCGCAGTGGGTGTATGTGGCTAATCCTGGCTATAGTGCAAATATTGTTCAAGGCAGCCAACAAATAAAGAGAATTAATGAACAGCAATACAAATAATGCCTTCAAAGCAAAAACCGTCCACACCTAAAACAAACGAAGCTTTAAGGATTGAGTTTTCCCCCCTCTTTAAAAATAATTCCATTAGATAGAAATTCAGCCACCTGTAAAATCAGAAGTAAATAGCTTGTTGATCAATGTCTATTTCTAGCTGCAGCAAACACTGTTACTCCAGGGGAAAGAAAAGCCCCCTTAATATCCTCTAAAAGGAAAACAACGTTTCTCAGAACAATAGGAGCGAGAGAAGATGAATAATGGAATACGCCATGCATTTTCTGAAGACTTTATTAGATCCCGCCTAACCACTCTGTTATCAGAAGTGAATGTCACCAACAAGGCACGGAATTGTTAATTAGGAAACATATGAAATAATGAAAAATGGGTTGGGAGATTGTTGAATATATTAAGTATAAATAAAGAGACTCCCAAATGTATCATTGGTATGAATGTGTGATCTATTTGAGCAACATATTCTATTACAGGAGGCTGGCTCTCTCTTAGTCCTTGTTAAGCCATATTTATCTGCAGCCATATTTATTTGGAATGAAGTATTGTTTTAATCCAAACGAAGTTAGAAGATACAATGCATAGGACATCTGTTGTATTAAATAGGTTGAGTGGGAGGAACATAAGATTTTGAAAGAGTCCTCCTTAAAACATTTTGACTTTGAACCCAAGTACTCAGCATCTATTCAGTAGCTACTTAGTATCTCTCTCTCTCTTTTTTTTTTTAACAATGAACGTGAGATAAAAATTTGTCCTACCCTATAGGTAATTTGTCCTACCCTACAGGTAATTCTCGACTTATAACCAAAACTGAGCACAAAAATTCTATTGCTAAGCAAGGCAGTTGTTAAGTGAATTTTGTCCCATTTTATGTGTCTGGATTCTGGCACTTAACCCCATTTAAATCATGAGTCTCGAGCCAAACTTCCAAAACTTCAAAAGGATTTATTGGGAGTTAGAAGATGCGGCATTGCCTGGGTGTAGCCAACTCTGAGATACATCATTCACTGTCACCCTTGACCCTGGTTTTCCCCCACTCCCTGGGTGTATCATAATTCATATTCTCCAATGGAACACATCCATAGCCAAGAGTCATCAATCATGCTCTCCAGTTAGAATTTTGTGTGGCAGAAACTTCGGTCACCTAATTATTATCTTTGAAAACATTTATGGAATGCAGTTTTGGTTGCAAGCTGCCACACTGCTCCCCCCTCCTTTTCTGTTGGCAACTCTAAAAAGACCATAGAATTATTTTATAAGTTGACATTATGACTCTTCTTGCCACAGTTGTTAAGTGAACCACTGCAGTTGTTAAGTTAGTAATATGGTTGTTAACTGAATCTGGCTTCCCCATTGATGTTGTTTATTAGAAGGTCACAAAAGGTGATCACATAACCCCAGGACGCTGCAACGGACATAAATATGAGTCAGTTGCCAAGCATCTGAATTTTGATCACCTGAGCATGAGGATACTGCAATGGTCGTAAGTGTGAAAAAAGAGTCATAAGTCACTTTTGTCAGTGCTGTTGTAAATTTGAAAGGTCACTAGATGAATGGCTACCTCCAATGAGTTATGTAATTTAGGGAGTTTTTTTAAATCCAAGGCCACTTGTATTATTCATCCTGATCAGCAATGACACTCTCAACTAGGAGTAAGATGGACTGAAAAGCAACAATCCAATCTCTACAAGTACCATAGGGAAAGATATCCCTTGGGCAGATCTATAAAAACATGCATTGGGTGACCCATGGATTTTCAACTGTTTTAGTTCTTTACTGTGAGTAATTGTTTTCTGATACGTGAAACATTTAGATGTTACCCATACTTTATAGCAGAGGTGGTATTCTGCAGGTTCTGACCAGTTCTGAGGAACTGGTAGCGGAAATTTTGAGTAGTTCAGAGAACCGGTGGTAACCTTCCCCCAGGAGTGCAGTGGGAATGGAGATTTTATTCCATCCTTCCCCTGGAGTTTGGTTTGGTTTAGTTTAGTTTAGTTTATTGTCATTGCACCTCGTACAACGAAATCAAACACCATCTTCAGTGCACATCATGACTATGAAAATAAATAATAAACATAAAAAATAAACATAAACACACATCCTTCACACTCCACACATTGAGCCGAAAATCCTCGACACCACACCAACACTGCACTATACAGTAGAATTCAAAAGAGCTACTGCCCTGGGATAGAATCTTTTTTTCAGCCTATTTGTCCTTGTTTTTATTATTCTGTACTGTACTGGTAATAGTTCAAAAAAAGGGTGCCCAGGATGAGATGGATCTTTGAGAATGTTTTGAACTTTCTTAAGGCAGTGGGAGCTATAAAGCTCTTCCACAGAGGAGAGAGGGCAATCAATGATCTTCTGGGCAATGATGTTAACCCTCTGGAGTGCTGTCCTATCTGCCCCTGTGCAATTGGCAAACCACACAGAGGTGCAGTAAGTTAAGATACTCTCTATGGTGCAGCGGTAGAAGGTCACCAGCAGTTTTTCATTCAGTTGTTGTTTTCTGAGAAGTCTCAGGTAGTATAATCTCTGCTGGGCCCTTTTGATCAGTGCTGCAAATGTGAGCACCCCAGGTCAGGTCCTCTTTTATGGTAACACCCAGAAACTTAAATATAGGCAAACCACTATTACATTATTACAAACAAACAAAAACATAAAAATTCTTTTTTTGAGAACAGTGTGTGTCCAAACCTTCCCTTTTCCATACAAATATAATTTCAATTTTTAACACACTTCATGTGTTCTATCCCAATTATCATAACAATTTATACTATTTTCCTTTATTCTCCTGCAATATTTTTCATTCAGTTTTTAATACACTTTTATCTATAATGTTTACAATCTTATATTTCTTATAAGACATATTTTACCCTGTAATTATTACTTCAGAGGATAATACCCCATCTTTCTTTTACCCATCATTGTTTAACATTTATATTTCTACTTTAGCATTATTGTTTCTATTACACCTCAATTTTAATAAAATCTCTATTACCGATCCATTTCTGCTTGGCACATTCATTTTTATTTATTATGCTTTTTAACAGTATAAGGTAAAGATATTATAAATGTATATAACCATTGTAAATAAGCTAATTATTCCCATTTCAATTCAATTCAAGTGCTAATTAACATATCTATCTTATTTATCCATTTCCATAAAATATTTTTATCATAATGACCTTAAAAAAGGAAATACACATCATATTAATCCTCTAAAACTTCTAGCTTCTATCTGTTTCTAAAATAACCCTGTAGCTCATGTAGCCTTGCAGATTTCTTTAATTAATTTGATTTGTTTAACCATTATCTCGGTGTCCAAAAAAAAAAAAAAATTCTCTAAACCTGGTATACTTCTCTTGTTTCTGTATATCTTGTTTCCATTTACGGCTTCCCCTTTTTTTCCTGCCCCCTTTTCCTCCCTTATCTTGCTATTCACTTTTCTAATTAATTCTCCTTCTGGAATCCTGTCTCTTGGTTTTCCTTGTAGCATTGTAATTATACTTTTTTTAATTGTTGCTTCAAATCTTAAAGTCTTAACTCTCTTCCCTCTTTTCCCTTTTTTCCCCTTTTGCTTTTTAACAATTGTTTGATTCTTTAAAATGGCTTCCTCTTCTTTGTTCCGCCCTTCTTGTTCCACCGATATTTCCTGTTGTTGCATATATTTCAGAACCTCCATTTTTATCAATTGTAGCTCTTCTTTAAGTTGTTTAAATAACATTCTTGATTCTTCCATGGGTATTAACATTTTAAAAGGGGTTTCCCCCCCCTTTTTTCTTCAAAACAGTTCCCAGTTAGCTTTAATCAGCTTAGTATCTTCTGTCCATAAAACAAAAGTCCCCAAGTATCCAAAGTTGTTTCTTATTTCTTTAAAACACTTTCCCTTTTCAGGGGCTTAGGCTTGCAAGTTCCAAATAGAATGTATTTTAAAGTATATCTTTCCCTGTTGCCAATCCACTCTCTGTTCTTTTAAGTCTGGGTAGTATCCTCAGTCTCCAGACACACCCTCCTTTCACTTTTTCCTCTCTTCCTCTGTTGCTTCCTTTCTCTTCTTTTATAGAAAAAAAACATTAAAGTCTCTCAAAAGGTCTTTAACACTTGGCAGATTATTTCCAGCTATATAAAAAGCCTATTAATGTCCAAGTGTATTTGTATCCATCCAAGCCATCTCAATATTCTTTGTCATTCAAAACTATTAACATCAAAGAGGAAGAGAAAAAAAAAGCGACAAACTGGCTTTTCACTTTCACCCGCCGCTTTTCTTCTCTTTTTAAAAAAGTTGTTACTGTTTCCCACTGTTCAAAACCAGGTACCTTAGTAGATGTTTCAATATCAGCCTGGATCACCACACTTTCTCTTAATCACTTCCTCCTGCACAAACTTGTCCACTTGAGGTCTTCTTTGAAGTGGCCATTTCTGACCATTGCTGTGCTGCCTTCGGGAAAGGGAAAGATCGGCTGAGGAGGAGAGATGCGGCTCTCCTCACTCCTGCCGTCGGCTCCCCCGTCTTCACCACCTCTACGGGGTGGTTTTAACCCCTGAGCCAAGCGGCTCAGGGTCTCCAGCAACGAGCATGGACTGAAACTGCGCACGATCGCGGATTTCGCGTCCGTCGCCGAAGAGGCTCAAACCGGGTATCTCCAAGCTGAGCTGTTTTTTAGCTCAACTGAGGCATGGCAATCCATGCTGCCGCATGAAACAAGGGAATATAGGAGAGGAAATGGCGGAGGCGGGTGGGCGGGATTTGCTGGTTCTCCAAACTACTCAAAATTTCTGCTACCGGTACACCAGAACCAGTCCGAACCAGCTGAATACCACCTCTGTTGGTGATATAACACCAAATACACTTGGGAAAGACTCTGGAAGATTCTAATTTAAAACAATATTTATTATATTTCTCATACGTTACTTATTTATACTGCTTGTAATCCATGGTTGGATTCTCTTCCAGAACTGCTGTATATAAATTTTAATAAATAAGCATTTAATTGTTCTAATAGGTTGCCTGCTGTTCCCCACCCTTTACCAATTAAGGAGATACACTGCTGAATCAATTGAAAAGAAGACCAAAGAAATCCTACCTAATTATGAAACTTTAGAACTAGCTTAGTCTTCTATTAACAGGCTAACATTTAAGTATCTGCTGAACTTAAGAGCAAATAGATTCAACATTTTATTTAATAATTTTAATACTTTCCTTTAATAATATCCACTATAGAGGATTTTATGTATTGCATGCATTGTTACTAATCTACAAGTAAATCCGATATAGCCATCTACAGAATCTTTTATTATAAGCCAAAAGAGACCATGGTGTTGAGAATGACATTTTCATTCATTTTCATTCTCAACACCAGTTGGCACTGCAGTTCCTCTAGACAACATTCAATCCATGATGCCATTGGGTGGACATTATTGATGACATTAATTCAAAGCCTCGTGATGAGGGCCACAGCCTGAAAAGGATAGCTGATTTGTAGTATTTTGGGAAAAGACCTTACCCTCACAGAACTTCTCATTGGTCCTTGCTCACTGTTGTAAGCCTCCACCTCAAGAACATGGGATGAATTTTGTTCTCTATCCAGGGGTCGTGTACCCCGCATGACCAGCCCATTGCTGGGATTGATCCTGAAATTGTTGAAATTGTTTCCTGTTGGTAAGAAAGAAAAACTACCAAATAATGCATATCAGGGTAACATCACAGTGGAAAATTTACTACTCCATTCAGCTCAACCTCAAGAGATAGAGACATGGTAAAATGGCTAAGGTGAAGAAACACTGAGAGAGAGAGGGAGGGAGGGAGGGTGAGAGAGGGAGAGGGAGGGAGAGAGGGAGGGAGAGAGAGGAAGGGAGGGGGAGGGAGGAGAGGAGAGAGATATTATAATATTACAAAATGTCTTTGGTAGGGCATTTAGAAGTTGCACAAGGACAGCACCTCTATGATGTACTTTAAAGTAACCCAACGTTTTTCAGGCTTCCTTTTCCATAATCCTGGAAAACCAGTGTTTCTGCTTTAAAGAACTGCTACAACATCATTTTCCTCTCGTCCAATTCACACACTTTAATTAATTGCACAGAGATCCTGAGCTAGCAAGAAGTCTACAGTACTTTCCCCAATTCTTCCTGCTTATTGCAACCCTTGGCTTTATTCTTAATGATGAATACACTTGGAAAGGAACCTTGTGAGGATCATGATCTCAGATGTTAATGTTAATATGTTAAGATAAGTAGATATAATAACCCCAGTTTTTGGCAGTGCACATAATCCCTGAGCTACAAGTATCTCAGTATCTCAGTTGAGCAAAGTGGTCATTCAGTGAGATATCATGTGACTGCTTTGACTGCTCCTTCATTCAGTGCCATTGTAATTTAAAACAGTTACTGAACAAATGGTTATAATTTGCAGAGTACCCACATACCTCTATCTGAAAAATGACAAAACATGGACCATCAGGTTTTAAAAAGGGAAGTTTATTGCAATTTCATTACACAGTAAGGTAGATATATTAGAAATGGAATCCATTTCTCTCAATAATTAAGTCTGGAGGGAAATAGCAGAGCTATACCAAGGGTCTTCAAACTTGGCAAGTTTAAGACTTGTGGACTTCAACTCCCAGAATTCCTGAGCTAACATGCCTGGAGGAGGAATTCTGGGAGCTGAAGTCCGCAAGTCTTAAAGCTGTCAAGTTTGAAGACCCCTGACCTATACAAACAAGGAAACTGGAGTTAGGCTGCATGGGAATCAGTATGGTTTCAAAGTATATATGAGTCCTTACAAAATATAGATATCCAAAATATCTATTTACCTCTGACAATTCTGTACCACACGCGTCCATTCACACCTTCATCTGCATCCATGGCTTTCACCTGTTAGAAACAAACAAACAAAAAATAATGGAGCTGTTTTCATGTTGAATGAAATGCCAGTTGCTTCAATATGTTTATTTATTTATAATGCTGGCATCCTCCCCTTGTCATTCTAGTCCTAGGGCAGCTTATATTTGATAAAACACAAACTTGTTTTAAGATTTAATTAAAACTGTAAAGACAAGAGAGAAAAAAAATAAAAAGTGAGTTCCTGTTAGGAAAAGGATAAATATTGTCAGTCACAAGAAAAATATTTTATTATTCTGCATTCTGTAAAATAGCTGCAGTGGAAACAGGTATAGAAGAATCAGGCTCAAAATGGAAAATATTATTCTTTAGGGCATTATCAAATATGAATACATTAAGTCTGCAGTAGATGTTTGTTTAGCATGCATAAATCACATTGTCTTATTTATTTTATTTTATTAATATCCTACCTTTATTATTTCGATAAATAATAGGTGGTGAACATACCAAATATACTCTTTCCTCCTCTGGTTTTCTCACAACAATAACCCTGTGAGGTGGGTTGGGCTGACAGAAAGTGATTGGTTCTAAGCCACCCAGCCAGTTTTCATGGCTAAGGCGGGACTAGAACTCACAATCTCCTGGTTTCTAAGCCAGCACCTTAATAACTAGACTAAATATAAAAAGTTCATGATGAGATATTATTGAGGTAACAGTTGTATAGTTGGTTGTTGCAAGTTAAGGTTGAGGAACCACCAGCTGCCATTTGACACATCTCCCCACCTGGCTTCTCTCCTACCGTGGGCAAAGAAATGGGAGCAGACTGCAGAACCAATTTCTCAACAGAGTCTTCTACTATTCTAGCCACTTTTAGCATTTTCCTTTCCCACTGCAGAAGGCCAAGTTTCTAATCTATACAAGACACTCTTTCAAAGTGGGAAAGAAAAGAATGAATGCAGATTTCTTTGGCTTCATATCAATAGGTGTGATTAATTATATGTTATCAAGTCATTTTTGGCTCCTAGCAACCACACAGATTGGTGATGGTGAACCTATGACCGTGATGGCAAACCTATGGCACACGTGCCAGAAGTGGCATGCAGAGCCATCTCTCTGGGCACGCCAGGCATCACCCGTTACTCTTATGGGTTCTGGCGTGCACCGGCCAGCTGGTCTTTGCACACATGGGAGCACCCAAAACTGGAAGAGCAGCTCTCGGTGCACGCTCCTGGCACACGCATGTGCACCAGCCACCTGGTCTTCTGGCTTCTAATGTGCATATGCGCATGAAGACCAGCTTCCCAGTGCAGGCATATGCGTTAGAAACCAGCTGGCCAGCATGCATGCACATTAGAAGCCAGAAGACCAAGTGGCTGGTGTGCATGCACATGCCAGGAGCTGCTTTTCCAAGTGCACGCACGTGTTTCAGCACTTGGTTCCTTTTTGGCAGCATGCGCTCCCATTTTGGCACTCGGTGCCAAAAGTTAACCACCACTGACCTATGACATACCTGTCACAGGTGACATGCCATGTCATTTTCAATGATATGCTAGCATGCCCCATACTTGTTTGATTTTCTGAGGCTGCAGAGTAACAGAAGAGAGTGGTGAGCTCTGGTGCCTCCAAAAATTATGTGAAAACAGGATTTTTCCATGCTTTTTGGAGGCTGCAAAACTACTTTTTCTCCAAAGTTACTTCCAGAGTGAAGGCCTCGTGCAACCTGGAGCTGTCCTGCATAGGCATTTCCACCCCCTGAGATTTATATGGAGCTGGGACAGAATGTTTATTTGACCAGTAGTGGAGCAAATGATCATTTCAAACAATAATACCAGAAACTTTCAGCACCCTTAAGGATCTAACAGTGGCTTTATGCATATTTTTTCCTTTATATAAATTTTGCTAGATATTGCTCTTGGCATTAGACAATATTAAAAACACACAAAAGGAACTGGCTGACAGATGAGTACTAATTCTTGGGTTTGAAGTGTACAAAATACCTACCTTTATTTTCAGACTTATCTATTAAAATTCATGGATGTTAATCCTAATAAAATGCAACGTCCCACATTTTTTTTCAGCTCTATTCAAAACTACTATTAAAAGCAGAATAAATGTTTTAGCACACTCTTTTAAGCCCACCTATGAGGGTGCATATTGTTTTTATTGTTAAGTCACTGCTTTTTCTTTCACTTTTTCTTATGTTATACTTCTGCATAATTGCACTTTTCGTTCTGTATGATTAATATGCTATATCAGTGGTTCTTAACCTTTTTGAAAGAATCGCCCCCTTGAGCCATTGAGGAAGTTGTCATCGCCTCCCCCCAACATAAGCCCCCTGCCACCTCTTAGCATCCCCAAGGGGGCCAGCAGAGGGGTGCTAAGAGGCGGCAGGGGAGCGTTCAAGGTGCCGGCCCTGCAGGTTCACCCATTGACTGTAGTAATGCTCCAGAGCCGACGCCTCCAATGTGGCGCATTATGTGCCGCCACAGCGGCGTTCGATGCACTGCCCCCTGCCAACTCTTAGCATCCCCAAGGCCAAGGGGGCCAGCAGAGGGGCTAAGAGGTGGCAGGGGGGCCGGCTCTGCAGTTTCACCCATTTTGGCACCGGCTCTGGAGCAGTGCTACAGTCAATGGGTGAGCCTGCAGGGCCAGTGCCTTGAACGTCCCCCGCCACCTCTTAGTGTCCCCAAGGGGGCCAGTAGAGGGGCGCTAAGAAGCAGCAGGGGGTGGTACGAACGCCGAACCGGCAGCAACAGCACTGCTTCTGCCACCGCCCCCTGTTGCCTCTTAGTGCCCCCTGTTGCCCTCTGCCAGCCCCCTTGGGGACGCTAAGAGGCGGCAGGGGGGCGTTCGAGGCACCGGCCCTGCAGGCTCACCCCATTGACTGTTGTACCACACCTGAACTGGCGCCTCGAATGCGGCAGCATGTTGGGGAAAGCCGCCACCACCGCTTTCCCAAGCCGCCATCACCGCTTTCCCTTTCTGTGCTGCCGCTCTCGCATTCTTTCTGTCTGTCCATCCGTCCGTCTGTCCATCCATCCATCCAAAGGGTCTGTCTGTTTGCCTGCCTGTAAACAGGCAGTCTTTCTGTCTTTTTGTCTACCTACCTACCTACTATCTTCCAATATAGATATCTTTCTCTCCCTCCCTCTCTCTCTCCCAATATATCTTGCTCCATCACCCCCATATCGCCCCCTTCCATTCCTTCGCCCCCATGTCGCCCCTTTTTGTTCCATCGCCCCCCTGAAAAACAAAATCGCCCCCTGGGGGGCGATATTGCCCAGGTTAAGAACCACTGTGCTATATGATACTGTTTTTAATAATGAAACTGGTTTAATAACTGGTTTTTCCCATTATTTTAAGTGTATCTGAGTTGGTTTTACTCATATTTCATTTTTGTAATTATTTGATGTTTCTTTATGAAATACTCAAGATCACACATAGCCAGACTGCATTTAAAAAAAATACATAAAGAATTGCTTTTCTGTTTCCAGGGGGAATGGGGGTGGGTGCATACAGCAGATTTGTAAGGTATTTTCTAAAGTTTGGGCATCCCGAGTCTAAAAGTTTTACATCACTGACATAGATTTTCTCCAGAATGATCTGTCCGCAGCCTAGTCTTCCAGCTCTTTGAAGAATGCAATCTTGATTACTGATTACCATTGACCTCATTGTTGTTTGTCCTTCTCTTCATTTTCCTTTCATATTTTCCAGTATTAGAGCCTTCCCCAGGTAGCTACATTCTTCACACGCTGTTGTGGTCAGCCAGCAGCAGGTGCAGACGGCTGAGGAGAGTGAGGACTCAGATGAGGGGCCAGGACCATTAGGGAGTGGACTGCTGCCTTCAGAGATTGTGGGAGCTGGCAGCAGCGATGAGGAGGTTCCCAAGGAGCCTGTGCCAAGTGCGTGTGCACACAGGGCTGCTCGCAGGAAAGAGCAGCTGCAACAGCACGGGCGACTTTGGAGTAACGCTGCAAGGTAATGGCCCCTCCTTCAAGAAGATAAAAGCCAGCTGTGAAGCGAATATTCTTTGCAGGAAGCAAAGACGTTTTGAAACTCAACTTCGTGGACATTACAGTATCTTAAGTTGGTATTTGAAGACTCTTGTGTTGTGAAATATTTCTGATCTGTGATTCTTGGCAGTCTCACACAGTTTTGACGAGGTTTGTGCTTATCAAAGTTAATTAGTTTGCAGCAGCCTTCTAACAGGGATTTGTAAGACTCATTAAAAGGTTCCTGTTTCCCTTGGTTGTTTGTTTTATTGGAAAAGGGTTTGGGTCAGAACACACACACACACACACAAATCTGAAATAGAATCAGGGCTATGGAATGGAGCTGAGCGTTTACTGGCCACTTGCCCTTCCTGATGCCTATGTGGAGTTTGCAGCAGATATTTTCTCTTTGTGCCCAGAGGATCGAACTCATAGCCTCCTGATTGTGAGGCAAGAGCTCCCTTTCTAGGCCACCACGCTAGAGGTACAGCAGGGGTGTCCAATTGGCGGCCTGTGGGCCGGATGTGTCACATGCAGGCCACGCTCACCCCAGCTCCACGAAGGGGGAAAATGTCATTATATGTAATGTGACAGCAATATGATGCTGCGAGTGTGACACCCGTGAGGTAGAGGTAGAGATAGATATATATATTTCTGCGCTCCCCCCTCCATTTCAGATAGGTAGTATAATCTAGTCTACCTATTAACACAATCTCTATTATATATCACTGGTTACTAAACACGAAGAATGAAAAACACACAATATGACCATATTTAAGAGTTAGGAAAATTGCACTAGAGAAGATGGTGGGAAAACTAGAATCCTACCACTTTTACAGGTGTTCCTCACGAAATGCTTCCGAGCAATATTTCCCAAGTAGGATTTGCAAAAGCCATTGAATTCACATCTAGCGTGCCGGTAAAGGGAAGCATATCTCCAACAACAAATCTATCGCTGAAGCTTTGGAGGTTACAGAGGAAGCAAGAGATGAATACACAATCACTTCTGTATTTAGCTGCCAAGTTTCATGTAATATTCAAAGGGGAACTTATTCAGGTTCTGAATCTCCTCTGTGTAGGGGAACCTCCTCTGTCAAAACTTCACTCCAGACATTATAAAAGTGCACTTCGCCGAACAGAAAAACAACTGTGCTTCTGGCTGGTGGTGATTTCATCACAGCAATTTGAATTACTGTAGGCCGTGCAGAAATCTAGCAGCTTCTCCTTTTACACACCATCCTGAGAGTTTGGTTCATTGAGCACAGGAATCAATAAAGAGTTGAATTTCAGTTCAAAAATCTTTGAAGAGGCTGTAAGTAGTGATTAAGGCTAACAGAAAGAATAAACAAACCAGAATGACAGACAACAAGAATCCAAGTTCAGGAATTCCTGGGTTTAAATAAATTATGTGACTTACACTACCCTGAAATTGCTATTAACACTCAGGTGTCACTGACACCAGTGGTTGTTTTAGAGGTTGAGGTAGGACAATGTATTGTTTCCTCAATTCAGTGACAGTGTGCACAATAGGATATTTTCAGATTTTTCAGGAAATATAACCCAATTCCGCCACCTGGTGTTCCTATGGCTTATTGCAACCATCTTCCTAATCTCTCCTTGGGAGAATGGAAACACCCACTTTTTGGGATACTTGGTTACAAGCATTCTGCAAATGTTATTCAAAACTAGAGGAAATATAAAAAAACAGGGACAGTGCCCTTTGAAAAACAAACAAACAAAAGAATGACCAAACACTTTCCCCAAAAGGTGGAATAACAGAATATTTTAACTGCCTGAGAAAGTCTTGAAAAGGGGTTAATATGTGTGTGCCAACTGAAATAATGTGTGATAACTGGTGGAGAGTAAAAAACACTGGCAAAGATCACATCTTGAAAATTGAAATTATATCTCCTGGCAGAGGTCTCCAAACTTGGCAACTTTAAGACTTGAAGTCCACAAATCTTAAAAGTTGAAGCTGGCTGAGGAATTCTGGGAGTTGAAGTCCACAAGTCTTAAAGTTGAAGCTGGCTGAGGAATTCTGGGAGTTGAAGTCCACAAGTCTTAAAGTTGAAGCTGGCTGAGGAATTCTGGGAGTTGAAGTCCACAAGTCTTAAAGTTGCCAAGGTTGGAGACCCCTGCTCTAGGACATGCTGTGACTGACTGTGGGGCATCCGGTTAATACCAAAATATCCAACACAGGTAGTCCAATGTTTCTGTTGTTGAGACATTTATGAAGTGAGTTCTGCCCCATGTTATGACCTTTCTTGCCACAGCTGTTAAGTGAATCACTGCAGCGGTTAAGTTAGTAACACGATTGTCAGAAGGTTGCAAAAGGCGAGCATATTTGATCCTGGGAGACAACAACCGTCACAAACATAAGTCAGTTGCCCAGTGTCTGAATTTTGATCACGTGGCCATGGGGATGCTGCAACAGTGGCTGTAAATGTGAAAAACGGTCATAAGTCATTTTTTCCCCAGTGCCCTTGTTAACTTCGAATAGTCACTAAAGGAACTGTTGTAAGTTGAGGACTACCTGTATATTATGTGGCTACCCACAGGTACTCTGCCTATCAGAGGTGGTATTCAGCAGGTTCTGACTGGTGCTGGAGAACCAGTAGCGGAAATTTTGAGTCCCACCCCCATCTATTCTCTGCCTCCTGAGTCCCAGCTGATTGGCTGGGTCTTCTTTTGTTGCCCTGCACAGGAGAACGGAGCTGGAAAGCAGGTTAGTGGGGTGGGGAAGGAATGGGGATTTTGCAGTATCCTTCCCCTGCCACGCCCATCATGCCACACCCATCAAGCCACACCACACCCACCAACCCACACCCACAGAACCGGTAGTAAATTTTTTTGAATCCCACCACTGCTGCCCATCCTTTCACACCAAGTCCTGTCTGAGCAGTTCAGGCTTCCATCGCTCAAGAAAAAAAGCCCTCTGGAAACGTGCAGGGAATTATTCTGCATTTGTCCTCTTGGAAGGAGAAAAGGAGCAAAAGTAAAGCAAAATCTATAGGGAACCTAGATGGAAGATGGCAGCCTTGAGGAGAGTAATATTCAGTTCAGGGAAATTTCTCTTCTGTCCCAGGAGGAAATCTTCCCTTCGCTTCCCCTCTCCCCTCAACCGCTGGTCCAACCTGAACTGCTAACTCGGTGAACAGACTCCAGACCGTACCATTTAAACTTTTAACAGGGGATTGGATGCACTAGAGGTAAAAAATAGGAATTCCCTTACAAGTTCAGATCTGGAAAGCATTTTGGTCCATGACATGATCTTCCAGATTGAATACGGTGATAAGCGCCTCACGTTTTGTACTGCTGGGAATTTGCAATAGCTGTTCATTATTTACAAGCAAGACTTCCCCACCCCTCTTTTCTTTCCCCTTCCCACTTCTCTGAGCACACCCCTCCCCTAAATTGCCAGGGGGCTGGAAAACAACAGAGGCCAAAGAAGGGGATGGTGAGCAGGAGAACAATCAACAAACCAACTTTAAAAGCTGAAGGGACACGGTGAGAAAAAAAAACACAATGCAGTGAAATAAAGTGTTTTGAGAGATAAAACGTAGCCAGGGAATCTAAGGCGTTTGCTGCTGCTAAGGTGGTGCAGTTCTCCTAGGAACACTTCCAATTAAAAAGGTCAGTGCATCGATGGGTTCTTTATTTGTTCCAGTTTTGTTGCTTTGATTTCCAAGAAGAACATAGTGGCTAATGTTTGAGGAGGCTTAATTATCAACAACTAAATGCTTCTGGAAGGAACGAATAAATCAAGGCCTCTTTTTACAAGGCAGAGAAGCACATCTGGGTCTTAAAATGTATCATATATGTAAAAAAATGAAAAGCAAACGAATTGCTCTTTAATAAACAGAACTTCTGACCTGTTTATTAAAGTGGGTTGCATAACAGGGTAACCACTGACAACGGATAACATTCAAGAGGCTTACTCAATGAATGTGTCTCCACTTATTTTCACCTGACTCCATTTAGTTTCAACTTACTTCATCAGAAATGTACATGTGACATAAAAACACTAGATAATTCTGTACATACATAAATATCTAAAATTGATCATTGAACAGGATTGGTTCACTTTTTTCTTTAAGCTGGGAGAAAAGGGAAATCCTTGTCTAAATGTTATTCAGTAGAAAAAGTACTGGGAAAAAAGTTGATTAAAATATCTGTATTCATCCCATTGGGAAGTGACATTGCAGTATCTGTAAGGCTTTTTTTGGTCTGCATTATTTGCCAATATCCTGACTTTTGAGGGGTCCATAATTTATGCAGCAACTGTATTTCCTGTCTGTTGTATTATCTGACAAGTCTCTAGAGAGTAATACAGATGATTGGTTTAACATCATCATAGCAAATTTATCAGATTACTTATTCAATATATGCACATAAATTGCTGTTTTGAGTATTTTGATAGACCTGATTGCCACTTCTGCAGACAACTACAGTTCTGTATATATATTTACTAGATAGACGCTTGAAATACCTTGCAAGAATCACTGCAAACCTCAAAGTGCATTATGTAATAGTTTTGTCTCGAGGGACATTTTAGCTACATTGCTTACAAACATTTAGACTCAGTGACATGAAACTTTATTACAAAATAAATAAATCCAACACATACCATAGATTTTACAGTATGTTTTTTTTAGAAGATGAATACTTCTGTTTTGCTCTGTAGCAAGAACTGTACTCTATGTTGGGGATCTGTAGAAAATTATTATTTCTTACATTTTATGGCAACTAGCTGAAACTTGACAAATGAAAGAGATTAGTCTGGGGTCAGGAGAACCAGCCATATGCAAAGCATGCTATTTCTTTTAATTTGCAAAAGGATTTAAAGAACGCGAGGAGACACTGGATTTTCTACTTACATCCACGGATGTATTGAAAGAAGATTTTCCATCTACATTTGAAACTATATTTATTTACTTAGGCATTTTTCACATTTCTGAACCACTCACCTCCCTCAAAGATTTTAACCTTGAAAACTACCACTTTGACGGCACTGAGTGATTACCACAAACCCAGACATATAGGAAAATTGTTGCCATGTTAGAAGGAATCAGAGTCATTGCTGAATAAAACAAAAGTGATCCCATTGAGATATACTAAGATAATGGCTATTTACAATTGATAACTAAACAAAAAGAGAAAAGGTGGAGGGGGTGGGGAGAGGATTGAAATACTTAGAATAATCTCATGGAATCTTACAGATTTACAGAACAGTGTTGGAAGGGACCTTTGCGGTCTTCCAGTCCAACCCCTGCTCAAGTGGAAGACTTTTTATACTTGTTTATACTTGTTGGCTATCTAAATTTTAGGGTATTCTGAAAAGTAGAATCAAAGGTTATTTTTTTATATATTTCATTCAATGTCAAATGTCTGGTAAAAGAAATAAAAATTACAATATTTATGTAATAAAAAATGGCAATTAAGATTGATTCAGCCTGGAGATGTAAGATGGGCTCACATAATCAGGGACTTCTATTCTGGAAATAATGAAGTATGTATTGTCCTGAAGTCTGCTTTGATTTGCATAGTTATTTCACTTTAATTCTGGTTT
Source organism: Naja naja (assembly GCA_009733165.1). Lineage (NCBI taxonomy): Eukaryota > Metazoa > Chordata > Lepidosauria > Squamata > Elapidae > Naja > Naja naja. The sequence goes on from CM019151.1 coordinate 101,549,977, forward strand.
GTTCTGGTGCATTGCTCTTCTGCTTGTTAAATTTGTTTTCTTCTGACCTTTCCATATAAACTGTATGTTGCTAAATTTAGTGATAATTTTTGTCATAATATCTTTCTGTTTTCTTTAGAATTGCTCTGAATGGATTATTTAGTTCAGTTCATCTTAATTTTCTAGTTCTTTTTAAGGTTAAATTTAGAACCTGGGTGAACTATAAATGATATTTATATTTCACTCTTATAATAGCATTTTACTTTTTTTACTTGGTAAAACATTTAAACCCAGTAAACTTGGTAAAGAAAAAATATTGTCATGAAAGTAGGTGAATCTCAAAAAACCCTAATGATTGTGGAAATTTACCATTTAAAAGAGAGGGAGAGAGGGCGGGAGGGAGAGAGAGAGAGAACAGAACAGTTCATGAAAGCACACTTAACACTGCAGTTGAACTAAACAGCTGCAAATGGTCAATTTCATGTTGATAGTTGTGTATCTGATGACAAGCATTGGGATTAAATTCATGTAGAAAAAATTAGCTGCCAAACAAGCAACCAATCTATCCTATCTCTGCTTTTTACAACTTTAATAAATCACTGTGATACAATATCTGAAAGCCCATCTACCTTCCACCTAGGGTTGTTTTCATTTAAACCTTCTTCTTCTTCTTCTTCTTCTTCTTCTTCTTCTTCTTCTTCTTCTTCTTCTTCTTCTTCTTCTTCTTCTTCTTCTTCTTCTTCTCCTCCTCCTCCTCCTCCTCCTCCTCCTCCTCCTCCTCCTCCATCATCACCTTCACCATCACCATGTTTTTCTTCCATTTTCGTTCATCAACTAGGAAATTGATTTCTAGAGGTTTGGTTGACAACCAACACTGATGCCAAGGATATAGAGTCATACAGTATAAGCAAATAAAGCGCTAGAATGCCAAAAGTAGTCAACTGTGCAGAGTATCTCCATGCCAAGCAATCACAGTGTCTGGGTTGTGGTGAATAGAGATTTTCTACAATATAGAGGCAATCCAGATGGTGATTAGATCTTGTTAGCTTCAGATGTTTGTGGAGCTGTGACTTCTTTCCTAGCAGGCAGTATATGGTGTCACGTGGCATAAGTAATAGCATTTAATCTATCAAAACCATGCTACAGCCGGGATTGATGACGATTCTTCTTATTTTTTATTTTGGATGCAGCTGTTGAAGAACTTTGGACAGCTCTGCCAGAGAGCCTGTCCATTAAAAGGACAGTATCATAAAAAATGTGCAATATTGTGACTTTAAAAAACAAAAACACCCATCTTCTCTAATCACTAATCTGCATGCCTTCTGTGTTTTAACATTTTGTCTTTACAGGGAGAGAATCTGGCTTAAGCAGCTGGCACTGTTTTCTGTATCTGGGTACACAAAACAAGCTAATCTGTGAATGTAGAGGGAAGAATGAATATTAATGTCAGCATCAGAAAAACTAAAAACAAGCCTGCAGGCATATATGATTTCATCTTGTGCCTTTACTATACAACTCTCAAAACCTAACCATAGAAGTTTTGTGAGGTTTCAGTGAGCATCAAAACACCCAATTTCTCCCACTGTTTCCCCAAGCTGGTTTGTACATTCCCTTATCTCAAGAAACCAAATCTTAGTCAAAGTAGATCTGATCTTGGAGGAAGTCTTTTCTATAATCTGAATCCATAACCTCACAGCATGAATAATCCCCTACCCCCCAACAATTAAAAATCTGCTCCATTTCTGAAATTAACTGTAATTAATAATAATAGGATCTGGCTACAGAGACCACCGTTCTTGAAGATGGAATGCAGTGAACCAAGCCAACTATTCTTTATTGTTTTTCCCTATTACATTCCCATTGTGTGAATTTAGAGTAATTATATTGTAATTACAATTCGACTGACAGAATATCTAAATGGATAGACCAATAGATATAACTAGTGATTCTCTAAGTATGACATTAGATTCTCCTTGCCATGAGTATATGCTACACCAAGTGTTTATTAGCTAACTATACCAAAGTTGTGATATAGTAATAACATAAATGCAAGGTTTACTTGCAGACTTTAAAGGATGGTCCCTAATTCCGTAGCCCTATAGAAATGATTTCCTGCATCATATAGGCCAGGGGTCGCCAACCTTTTGGACCTCAGGGACTACCAAACTCATAATTTTAAATCCCAGGGACCACTAACTGGTTCTGTGGGCATGGCCTAATTTGTGGGTGTGGCTTGGTGGTCATGTGACTGGCTGGGCATGGCTTGTATGTAAATATTATATTTATATAAATATGGAATTTTTTAATTAAAAAAGAGCAACTTTTACTCAAAATCAGGCAAAGCAGGCAGGCAGATTCAGTTGCTCACAGAATCACAGATTCATTCAGAGATCTATCTATCTCCCATCAGCTAGCTCAGTCTGTCACATAAAATTTGCTTGCAAGGAAACTCATAAAATTTGCTACCAAGCAAACTCACAAAATTAACTCACAACACACCATGTATGTAAATATTGAATTTTTTATTTAAAAAAGAGCAATTTTTACCCAAAATCAGGCAAAGCAGGCAGGCAGGTTGAGTTGCTCACAGAATCATTCAGTGATCTATCTATCTGCCATTGCCCAGCTCAGTCTCTCAAATTTGTTTGCCGTGAGTCTGCCCTGAATTTGCTTGCAAGCAAAACTTCAGTCCTAAGGGAGGTTCGGCTGTACTTAAAAGCAGAGCCGAAGATCTAAAGACTAGCTAGAAAGCAAGAAATCCAACCATTTTCTGCTTCTTAACTGATCTAAATCTCCCGGCACAGCAGAACAGATGGTCGGAAAAAGGAAAAATAGAAATTTAGCAGGCAAGTTTGCCAGGTAAGGAGTGAGTGGGAGGGGAGGGTTCCCGCGGGCCAGGTGGGTGGTGCAGCCTTGTGTTTCTGTGCAGCCTGGATTAATTGCTTTGGGGGGATGCTCTGGGGTGTAAAATTTCTCTGCGGCCCACCAAAATTTTCTCACAGTCCACCAGTGGCCGCAGCCCACCGGTTGGCGACTGCTGATATAGGCTATGAGGTCTGTAGATGCTCTGATTGTCAGGGCTCCAACAAATCCACCCCCATGAATTATGTATTTGAGTGTCAGCTGGCTGTCAGGGCTCCAACAAATCCACCCCCATTCAAATCATAAGTCTCTAGCCACATCTCTCAGAGTAAAAAAAAAAGATTTATTAGGAGTGGCCATGTTGGCTGGGTGCAGCCGACACTAAAATGCATCATTCATTTCCCCCTTGACTCTGGTCTCCCCTCCCACGCCCTGAATGTATATTCTCCAATGGGACACATCCATAGCCAAGAGTCATCAATCATGCTCTCCAGTAATATTCTTGTGCGCCGACAGCTTTGGGCTACCAAGGTGATTATCTGAGGCATTTAAGGAATGCACTGCTTTTTCCCACTCCCTTTCTGCTGGCAACTAAAAAGACCAAAGGAGCATTTTTTAGTTGACACTGATGCTATTCTGTGGCTTGAGAAGAGGTTTATTATTTATTTAGCATATGGCACATCATACATGGACTAGCAATATATCTCAACATTCCATCTAGATTACTAGAATCCAATAAAATATAAATGATAAAAAGTGCTATGTATAAACACTAAAGCCTAGGCTTTAACTGGCTGGAGAATTCTGGGAGTTGAAGTCCACAAGTCTTAAAGTTGCCATGTTTGGAGACCTCTGGTCTAGGCCATCTAACCATTGAAGCACAGCATTGTTTTTATTTTAAAAAAAGATACTGGACTAGTATATGCCCTCAGCTTACAGCCAGGCACTATGTTTGACATAGACTCCCGCAGTCACACTAAGGGGAGGATACTGTGCCCCTGTCAACTCATAAAATATTTCTATGGTCTTTTTAGAGTTGCCAGTGGAAAGAGATGTAGAACTGAAAGTATGTAGCACTGAGAGGGAAGAAAATGGCTTGCACTTGGTCTTTTGTCATCCCCATTAGTTTTGCATAAATGTCAATGCATACAATTGTCAGAGCTGCCTGATCTTTAACCCTGTTGTCTTGCAGGAGAGAAGGATGAGTGCGAAGGATGAGACCCTGCCAAGTACAGGTGTCCCTGAATTACTCAATGCAACCACTGAGCTGGCTCTCTTGAGCTCAGAGCCAACTGAGCAGAACCTGGATTCCTTGCCTATCATCATTGCTCTCATCTGTATTTTTCTCCTCCTGACCATCGGCCTCCTTTTTGTCACTTTGTGTAAGCCAGCAGCACTTGATCCGTCTTTCCACAGACCACACGAGTGCATGCCCTACCATTTTGAAGATGCCACTGAACCACAGCTTAAGCTCTGGAAACGCCTGGGTTCCTTAAGACGATCCATATGCAGTGTAAAGCGCAGCCAGCCCATTTCCCACGGACGTGAAACATGGCCAAGAAAAGGGACTATTAACCAGGAATGGAGTATCATGGAATCTACTGCAATGTGAATGAACCTCCTGTGGAAAAAAGACACATTCTTTCTTGATAGGCTTTCGCAAACTGTTTGTAAGGTCGGTTAACCTACAACCTTTGGGAAAATCACTGTCTGACAAGGATAGAAATAAGCAGAAATCAGATCAACTTCACATACCTCCACTGGTATTCACCAGAATTTTGGGAGTTGAAGTCCACAGGTCTTAAAATTGCCAAGGTTGGACACACTGGCTATAGACTTTCATGCATCTGAGCATATGCAGTGAGATCACCACGAAAGGCCCATCTCACAGCTGTATCACAATCAGACATGTAAACGATGGGTTGTATAATAATGTCACTGGGGCGGTGGGGAAGTTACCATAACTTAGTCCTACTTGCTGAAATTTGCCAGTGTTTGCTAATTATTTTCTGGGCCTTGTGCATTGGGATAAACAACCCCTGACCATTTGCAAGTAGCTCGTGACTACATTCTTCACTGTAGCTGGTGAAGTTCCACAGCTGCCTCTGATGTGCCAAGACTCATGGCTGCCTTCCCCATCAGGTATGGCTGTTTCCTTGCTCAGATTCTTTGATGTCTTTTTCATTCTCTCCCCATCCCTTTTGAAAGGTCTTGCTCTCCAAAAATGGTAAGGGCAGGGCCCTTAAAAGGAAACAGTTGAGGGAGAAGTATGGACAATCCCATTTGCTGCCAACTTTCCTTCCAAAAACCATTACCAGGGAGCAAAGGGTTTCAATTTTCTGAACCCTTCTGCTGTCATATAATACTGTAGTTATGCAGATTTTTGCAGCTCAGTTCTGGTAGCCCAGCATTAAACATTCAATCAAGAGGGGGATGATTACAGCCAAGTAAGTGCATGGAAACATCCAATGGAGTTTACTTGGCAACAGCTAAACTGGCAACTGTTCAACAGTGGTTTTTTAATTGCCTCTTCCAATAGCTTCTTCCCCTTCTCCTCCCTCCTTTTCCTTCCTATATTCTGCTGCTCCTGGATTTCCTGTAGGTATCCCAACCAAGTAAAAAACCCCTTTCAGTGCATTGTGTTTATTAGATCTTCCTAAGGAGCTAAGCAACATCAGAATGTGTTATTGGTTAGAACAGAGTTATCTGCAATCATGTGGTACTTTATTATTAATTGAACCTTACTGTGATCTCAGAGCTCAGCTGATGGAATTAGCAGTCATAGTTAGGGTTAGATTATTATTATTTTTTTAAACAAGTTTTATTCCATTTTTCCAAAACAACATAAAAAAAGCTTTTTTCAGTGTACAACATAATTCCGAGTCACTCTTTTTACATGCAAATATGACAGTAATTATATATTTACTTTTAACATTCAACATCCTATCTTATCCATTAAGTAATGTTGCTTTCCATCTAAATATCTTCTCAATTAATTTCAATTTATTTCGAATATACTTCTTAAACATTAACATTTCTTTTTCACACGTCCTTTTCCAAAATATTCTTTTCTCATTTTATCTCTCCACTTTTATTTGAAATAAATTGAGAAGATGTGTAATGATTAGAATTAACTTGTTAGTTCTTTTTCAGGTAAAAGGAGTTAGATTATTATTAGATGTACTGTAGACATCTACAGTTATGATTTTCTCAGTATGTATGTGTGTGTGTGTGTGTGTGTATTTAATATTGTGTTTGTACTTCATTTTAACTGATTTTATGACTGTTTGCCAGCAGAGTCACTTGCCTGAGATGGGTGGCTGTAGAAATTGATTGACTGACTGACTGACTGACTGACTGAATGATTGATTGAATGAATGAATAAATGAATGAGTCTATGAATACATGCATACATGCAAAAATGTTCATAGGTGCATAAATACATTCTGAGGGTGGGGTGAGGATAAAAGAGAAGGGTATGATTGTATTAGTATCAGGCTACTGAGAAATTCAATATAATCTTACTGAAACAAAAGGGATAAGGTTACAAAAGTCGAGGCACCTAACACTTTCTCTTTAGAACCTGCTTTCCAAGACTTGTAATTTTATGTATGTATGTATGTATTACAGTTTCCTTGTGATGAGGCAGCACATCTCATGGCAGATAAATCTGTAAAGAGCCCATCCACAGAGTCACGTTTTGAATTCTTATTGACCTGAGCACCAAGCATTATGCTTAGGAGGTCCTAGTCATATTTGTCCTTGGTCCCACCTATGACTAACATGCATCCAGATGACCAGTTGTGTAGACATTTGGAATGCAAAGAGTTCCCTATCCAATCATAAGTAATAAGATCATTTATTCAAATCAAAAGAAGTTATGGAATCAGCAATAGAAGGGAAAGCTGCAAATGTTAAGATTTCTCTTATTTTAGCTACAGTATATATGCATTATTAGCTTGTGTGTGTGTGTGTGTGTGTGTGTGCGCGCGCGCACGCACACACCACACTTTATTAAGAGGAGGCAGAACTTTAAGTCCTTCCAGTATAATTACATGATTTGGCACCCCGAAACACACACTATCAACTGGGTTTTTTTTCTAAACAGGTGTGTGCCAAAATGATTTGATTATGCTCCCATCTTCTCTGTGTGCAATATAATAACACAATGCCACCAATGTAAAACACCATGCCATAAACCCCTCTGTAACAATAAAGTACTCTAGTGCCCATTGGAGGGAATCGCTTAAACAAATAAGCAGCAAAGATTTTCACAAATACATTTGTAAATGCATTTAGACAGAGGAGGTGTTCTCGTGCTTCTAAGCTGAGATATAATTATTGTGCAGCGTAGTCATAATACGATGATACAACTGGATAAATTAATAACAATATCAGGCAGATGTAAACTGTTTAGTGGTTTCCCAAAATGCTTTTCATGTCTTCAGTTGTGTTCTGAATAACAACCTTCTAGGATTGGGCCAGGTTCATACTCCACCTTGTAAAGCCTGAGCCTGAAGGAAAATATTTTCTTAATTGGATATGATAATGGGAATGTGGGGTAGTGATGGGATTTTCAAATTCCAATGAAGAATTACGGAAATTATTGAAATAGATGTATGTTTGCTTATTTGTATTCTATACTGGTCTATGACCAAAATAATTTGTTGTTGGGGTGCACACACACACCCACACACACACACACACACACATGCATGCATACTGTAGTGATGACTTGAAATCAATGGGAGAATCAGTACAAGATGTGTTGTCCCCACCTCTGCTCCCAACACAACTATGGGGGAATAATTACTGGACAAGCCACATCTTAAATTTGCCATGGTGGATAATATACACTAAAGAGGCCCAAAGACCACTCCGAGCTCAGCTTTAAAGGTAGTTCTTACATTGTGGTGGCCCAGTGGTTAAAATGCAGTATTGCAGGCTAACTCTGCTCACTGCCAGGAGTTCAATCAGCCTTCTGTCCTTCTGAGGTTGGTGAAATGAGGACCCAATTGTTGGGGGCAATAGGTTGATACTGTAAACTGCTCTGAGGGTATTATAAAGCACTGTGGGGCAGTATATACTGTAAGTGCTATTCCTAAGTGTTATTGCTATTGCTATCATAAAGGTAGTGATGTAACAATTGCCTTTAAATCTGACCTAAAAGTGATCTTTGGGCCTCTTTAATGTATTAATAGTATGTGCTATTATTCTATATAATGCTTATATATAGAAATATATACATTAATAAATGGCAATTCCTCACATGAATCAAAGAAGAATGCCAAGTCCAGAATATGAATAGTTTATATTGTCAGCCACTTAAAAGAATTCATGACATACAGTAGATGGCAAAACATAAGTTTAATCCAAAGGACTCCCTTGGCTCAGTTGTAAAATTGATTTTGAACTAAAAAGTTTATTGAATTGTCTGTTTCTTGAATTTGACTTGTGAGAATGTTTTTTTGTTCATGTTAATATTTTTGACTTTCTTTTTTGCCAGAAAAGCAATATTTCCAATTTATTACAGAGAGTTTCATGGGAGATTCCCTATAGGCACGCTTTCTCTCTTTCTTCTGGAAGTGTACCAACTTACAGTCGCCTGAACCACGAGATGGATGGCAAATAAATTTGATCAATCAATCAATCCAATAAATCAATCAATTTTCCTATAATGTTTCAGAAGATTTGGCTATTTGGGTTCAATTTAGTTTCCAACTACATGATTCTGTATCAGAAACTGTCATATATTGAAATAGCACCGTGCACACAAAACCAGCACTGAAGCACTGATGTCATTCTTAAACCAGATAATATTTTGAAATGTCAATTTAAATTTTGAAAACAAAAGAGATTGATCAATATTCTGAAATAGCCATCTTGTAAGTTTTATTTGGGGATGGAAAAAAGCACCTTGCAGATCATAGAAGTTCCTGAAAATCAGCAATGTGTATCTCAAATATCCTTTTTATATATGAAAGACCCCTTAAACTTCATCATCATTCACAAGCTTCTATGTGTTCTGTAGCAGTTTTAACACCATATGGTTCAATGTTTTGATGCAATTTTTGTTCCAGACAACTAAAGTCTTCAGTACATTATCCCAAATATTGTAGGCTTCAACCCTTGCTGTCCAAAAAAATTCTGTGACAGGAACACAGTGATACAATTTTATTATTTCTTCCTCTGATTAGAAAAGGGAATTCAAGAAAAAGCAGGCTAACTCAAAGGACTACCTCTTACAGGAGAAATGTTTGGTTTGAAGAGAAACTGAAAATACCACAGAAACTCTGTGAATGTATGCATTCATTCTGTTAAAGGTTCAATTCAAAGAGGAATAAAAGGAAAAAAATGAGATGTGAAATCTTCTCCCTCAGTCCCCCCCCTCCTTAAAGCTGCTTTGTATGCATAGTCAGAGATAAATCCAGACAGCCAATATCTTCCTGAAAGCAGATCTGTTTAGGAGAACTTGACTTACACTCAAAAACCTAGCCCCGAGACACTGCTTGATTCAAGGTAGCCCATGAACTAGTTCAGGGATGCATTTAATTTCTGAATCAATAGAAAATTATTATTGTGTTCTACGTTTCTGCAATTTAGGGCTTCTAATAGTATAATGCTGTTAGCTTCAATGCCTGGGTCCCAGCTATTGGACTGGACCTTTCTTTCTGGCATTATTAAAGTTAATTCTAGATCTCCTGGCTGCTAATGCCTCTAAATCATTACCTACGCTTAGGAGTTTCCAATGATAGAGGAAATGAATGATTGTTAATTGCAACGGAGTTCATGCAACAGCATATATCTGACACAGAGGCCTTGGCTAACATTAACACCATCTAGCTGATCTGAGCTCTTTGATATGATTACAGCTAACAGCTCGACTGTGGTGAGACAAAGCTGTTGCTTCTCATTTGTCCTCCCTCCTCTTCTCTTTATGCACCAAACCTTATTGAAAAGTTTAGTTGCATACCTGTACTATGCTGCTGTAATCGGGAATGTCTTCTGGCACAGTAGCTTCGTAACTGCTCTGAAGAAAGATGGGTCGGTTGTCATTAACATCCAGCACTGTGATATGAACAGTTGCAGTGCCAGTCCTTCTTTTTCCCGTTGGGCCATTATCTGTGAGAACAAAACACAAGGTCTGGGTCATGTCCTCAACATTCAGAAGAAAAGCCCTGCCCATTCCACTGACTGCCGTAATGATCAATCATAGGAAATTCCAAAGAAAATAAGGGTGAAATGGTTCATACCTTTCTGTCTACCATCTTCATTTAAAATAATTTCTGAGCCATTATTTTCTAAGAGTTGTCGCAGGCTCCTAGAGCCCTAGCAATTAACTTTTCTAGGCAGGTAGGTACTTACTTGGGATTGGACTAAATATTTATGTCTACAACAGTGTTTCTCAGTCTTGGCAACTTTATGATGTGAGGACGTCAACATCACATCTTAATGGTTACCAAGGTTGAGCTGGTCTATGAACTCAAGGAAAGTTTTAAGTCTGGTTGGAATGTCAATGAGTGACAATATCAGGGAAAGGGAACAAAGATAACACAGGATGAAGGTGTTCTGACCCAGGCTTCATCAAATGTAATTAAACACAAACTTGCTTTAAAAGCAAAACCTATTTTATTGCAACGCTGGGAATTGCTTTCATTCCCAGCCAGAACTAATCTTAAACAGTTCCCCAAGATAAGCACATGCCTTTCAGTGCTGTGGAATGCTGCCAAAAACAGAAGTATCCAATTAATTATAACAGAAACCAACCAAGTACCAGAAAAAACCAACCAGAATACATAGAGCTTCAAGGAGGACTCGGAATCTATCGAACTATTTTGCTTCCTGCAAAGATTTTTAAATTTTTATTCATATTTATATGCTGCCCTTCTCCGAAGACTCAGGACGGCTTACAATTTTTGGAGCGCAACCCAATGAGCTCAGCAATAGCCTTCATTCCATTGTATATACCTGCTTATTACTAAGTGGCATTTTTACAAAGTCAGCTTATTGCCCCCAACAATCTTGGGTCCTCAATTTACCTATCCCAAGAGGATGGAAGGCTGAGTCAACCTTGAGCCTGGTGGGATTCGAGCCTGCAGTAACTGCAGGCAGCTGGAATTAAGTGCTAGGCATTTAACAGCCTGCACCACCAAGGCCCTCATTGTCATTGAGGTCTGATTTTTATCCCTTACGGGAGAGGCAATCACCTCCCAGCCTGAGTCACTCCTTCTGCTTCAGCTGCTCTCACCTTTTAGCAGCCCGGCGCACACGCGCATTGGGAGCAGGCTCCCTTGGGTCCTCTGCTTTGCTGCTGCCAGACTCCGAAGGCTCCAAAGGCAGCACCCCACTCCCAGATGGTCCTGGCCCCATCCCTGCATTGAACACAGGACCCTCATCCAAGTCCTCTCCAGACTCCCTGACTGGTCCCCTTTCTTATCCACTGTCTGATTCCGCTGCCGTCTGCACCGGCTTCTGGTGAACCACAACAGAAGGTGGTATCTAATAAACATTGCAGCTTTTGTTTAAATTGTATTAGATTATATCTGAAGTACAGTTGTTCAATTACTTCTAAATCTAAGAGGCATCATTAAATCAGGATTGATATTGTACAATGTAGTAGCCACTTCTTTGAGTTCTTATAAATTAATGCTTGTGTCATCAAGACATGGTTTCTGGCAACTTATTAGCCTTTTTTTCAATGGCTTCTGTTTTTGGAGTGCAAGATCTCTATTTTACCATGCTTTTGGTTACGTTTTTATATCTTACTTGATGGAAGACATTTATATTTTGTGCAGTACACTTTATAAGCCACCAAATGTCCTTGCCACATGTTTGCTGTATAACAATCTGGTGCTCAGAATGGTAAACATTGTTGAATAAATATTCCCCTGCAAAAATTACTGCATTGTGAATGGTTTAAAGTAGTTCATAAATATGTGTTATCATGTATCATCTAATATCATAGAGATTAAAATAAATGCTTAATTCCTATGATTGTCATTTTTTCCTAACTAATCTACATTTAAATTTAGTGCATGGCAGTAGTTCACTTATATTTCAGCCCACAATATGCTGAAGAATGCAAGTTCATAAAACAGAAACTACACCTTGTAGAAGTCCACAAAGAGGTTCCTTTCCAGAATAATAGATAAAAATTCATGGCTCATGAAGGATAGTCTGAAGATCAGTAAAAGCCAATTTTCTCTTTCTGAAAACTTCAGGCGGGAAAACTATACTACCAATCTGCAAATTAGGTCCTTTAGACCAGAGGTCTCCAAACTTGGCAACTTTAAGACTTGTGGACTTCAACTCCCAGAATTCTGAGAGTCGAAGTCCACAAGTCTTAAAGTTGCCAAGTTTGGAGACCTCTGCTTTAGACAAATTCCTTACCCCAAAAGCTGAAATATGAGTTCTTAAGAGAAGGATGAAGAATAGACATGCTTACCAATGGCTTCTAGGATAAGGCTGTAGAATGGCATGGTTTCTCTATCCAGGTTGACAACAGTTCTAACTATACCATCTCTAAAGCCAACACTGAATTTTCCATCCTGGTTCCCACCTGCAAGAAAAAACAGAAAGAAGAAAAGGATGACATGATTTATATCTACATAAGCATACATACAGATGCATTTTATTTGGAATTATGAACTGTGGAACTAAGAAATTGAGATATTAACATGAAAAAGGGTTTCTCCATGCATATGCTTATAACTGTAGGACTGACACTGTCACTGCATATAAATGGGGCTTAAAAATATCCAGGATTCGTGCTCTCAACCAACTTCATGTGAGCTGGCTTCAGTGGTGGTATTCAGCCGGTTCGCACCGGATCGGGCAAACCAGTAGCAAGAATTTGGCATGGGTCACCAAACCGGTAGTAAGTTCTGGCTGGCCACGCCCCCGACCTGGTCACCCTCCCACCCGATGCTCACTTACCTGCCCGCCTGAGATTTGCCTAAGGCTGTGCGGGATTCCCTTGCTGAGGCCCAGGAAGGCAAAAAATGGAGGGAGGATCTCAGCTCCCCCTCCGTTTTTTGCCTTCCAGAGCCCCAGAGGAAACTTAGGGGAGCAAAAACGCCCCCCCCCCAGGCTCCTCTGAGGCTAGGAAGCTGCCAAATGGAGCTTGGGGCTTGCATGCCCCTCCCATGCTCTGTTTTTGCCTTCCTGAGTCTTAGAGGAGCAAAAACACCCCCCCAGAGGCTCCCCTGAGGCTAGGAAGCTCCCAAAAATGGATGGGGGCAGCAAAAAAGCAACAAAAAAAGCCACACCCACCCAGTCACATGGCCACACTCACCAAGCCATGCCCACAGAACTGGTAGTAAAAAAAATTGAATTCCATCACTGGCTGGCTTCAGTTTTCAAATGTTCAACCTTCAGCCTTCTGTCTTTCTGCCCTACAGCCTGTCCTTTGCAACAAGAAATTGGCCTGAAACATTCTGCAATATCAACCCTTGTGAATAAAATTACGAAATATTTGCCTAAGAAATACAAAGTCATTTAATGGTGAATTATGTGGGGAAAAAACGAACTCCCAAACCATTTTCAAGCTAATACTAATAATAGGTACATGACACGGAAAGAAAATTCAGCCTGTAAGCTAACTTCTATAGCCTAAATTAGGAGGAATCTCATTTTAAATAATGCATCTCAAAATGAATTGTTTTAGTTAGACAGAAGGGGAACTGCAGATTTATTGTATTAAACAAATTTAAATTGTCATGGGTCAGGAATTGTCATGGAAATTACATTCTATTGAAATCAAATCATTGACCCATTTAATCCATGAGTACGGATATTAATTCTAATTCACAGGAGGAATTTCTTAAAGCCTTCCTGGAGAAGCTATGGGCCGAATCTGGGAATTGCAGATGCTCTGTCTCATGCCTTTTCCCCTTTTCATCCAAGTTAACCCTTTTGATCCCTGAATTTATATAGTGATGAAGAATGTGACAAAAATTCTAGGTGTCATTTGGGGATCTGGGCAGTAGAGGGCAAAACCAGACAACATTTCAAGACTTTAAGAATAATGAATTTATAATTTTAGAGTTCTATTGTCAAGCACCAGCCAGTTCTTCAAAGGTTTAGTAACTTTTGCTATTTTCTGCTGTTCAGGAATGGTGGGAGTAGCTGGGATTATCAATTAACATTGCAGGTAGCAATAGATAATAGCATGCAATACTTAGTTTGGTGGATCAAATTTGGGCAGAATAGAACTACATTCTTAAATCTCTTCCACTAAAAACACCAGGGATTAAAACTTCTTTTAGAATATGTCATATTAAATGTGAAGCAAATAATCTTTTTAATGAACATTATGCAATTAAAATTCAAGGTATTTGAGATTCAAGGTATTAGTGATCATATATAAAGTCCTACATGGCTTGGGTCCGGAGTATTTGCGGGAGCGTCTCCTGCCAGCGTCGACCTCCAATCACCCTGTACGCTCCCACAGGCAGGGCCTCCTGGGGGGGCTGTCGGCCAGACAGTGTCGGCTGGCAGCACCCAGGGGTAGGGCCTTCTCTGTGGGAGTACCCACCCTGTGGAATCAACTCCCCTTGGAGCTCTGGCTGGTCCCTGACCTCCATTCCTTTTGCCGCAACCTAAAGACTTGGTTGTTTCAACAGGCCAGCCTGGACTGAATGGGGTGGGGTGGGGTTTTATCGTTTTTATTTTTAATTGGATTTTAAATTTTATTGGGCTTACTTGTTCAGTTTAATTGTATTTTAATATTTGTATTCTTGTTTTTATTGTAAGGTGCCCTGAGTTCCTCGGGAGAGAAGGCGGCCTATAAGTCCAATAAATAATAATAATAATAATAATGATAATATGTGGAATAGATAAGATCTTAGAAGAAAGTGCTTTTACTCAATAGCTCAGATCCTATAACACCTGGTTTATTATCCTAAATTCCTTGTGACCTTATAAAATTACAAATTAAAATATATGCATGATGAAATTGTACATAGTTGAGAGAAAGTCTCTTTTATTATTCACTATCCAAAAGGTTAGATTAAGAGGCTGTGCATCTTTCAGAGAGATGCAGTGTGTTGTATATATTTAAAAAAAATTTTTTTCAAATTTTTACAATGTAGAAAGTATCATGACCAATCAAAACTATTTCATGCATTCTGCAATGGGAATCACACAAATCTGAAAGAAAAAACTGCAGGCCTAAAATCAAACTTGATCTGCTGTAAGAATGCATGTTTATAATGGAACTTCAGGTCTTTTCAGCATGTACATCTGAATTTAACATACCTGGCTACACTTCAACAAACACGGCAAATGGATTCAGCCACAATGCCTTTTTCAAACTGTCATATTCACATTCAGCAGGCATAAGGCAGCTGATGACTCTTTCAGTCTGATGAGGCATAGATAATTCTCAGGAGCAAACAACCCAAAACAGTTCTGCTATCATTTGCAAAACATTATAGGAAAATGTATGCAAATCTCCATGCAAATTAGCCTTGAAAATGGCAGGATGAAAGCCTCCCCTTGCTGAGAGAGATTTACTTCCCCTACTGCTTTGCACCGATGCTCTCACGGTTCGGGTGGGTAAGAAAACAGACTATTGTCCACGGAAGACTTTGCCTCCCCTGTCAAGTTACAAGAGAGGAGATGGATTGGCAGAAGCTTCACTTTGCAAGAAAAGAATCAGAGGATGGTTCTCTTGGAAAGAAATTAAGGCACACATCTGGGGGAAAAATAATATAAAATTGTGCATAAGCGCACAATTGTGCCTACCGTCCCTGTCCTATTGGCCCCCATTATTCATACCTATTTCCTGTATTCATACTTACGTTTATTCTTATATCTATTATCTTGTAAGCGATTGACAAATCAAATCAAATCAAATCAATAAATAAAAAAGTGTCCTTAACAATCAAATCCCTTGCACAGCCTGTTGACAGGCTGACTGTATAATTTCATATCTTTTTCTCTTTAAGTGTATGTGTGTTTTCCCATTTACATTCTTTTTTCCCTCTTGGATCTTTGTATTGTAAACCTAATAAACATTTTTAAACAGACTGAATAACTTGTCAGCACCACACCCCAAACCTTTGGGATATGGCCAGATATAAATCTGAAAGGAAAATAGCAATAAAGACAGAAGTGGTTTCTATTATTGTGTCACCTATGAACCAGGTGGCTTTTAACCCTGAAGTTGTGGAAATTCATACCTGTGATGAAATAACTAAGTTCAGCATTAAGGCCCATATCGGTGTCGGTACAATTCAGACGGACCACTTTGAAGTCACGTGGTACATTTTCCAGAAGTGACACATTGTAGACAGCTGGGAAGAAGGTAGGGTTTTCATCATTCACATCTAAAACTATAAGAGAGAATTTGATCAAACTTTATTCTGGGGAACAATAGAAGCATTCTCTGGACTTCCTTAAAGAACCTACAAGCAACCATATAGTAATTACTGCCAGTTACTTTATTAGGTAGGTATGTCTTTATTATTTACGGTAAAAGACCAGGAAATTGGCTACAACAATACATAAAAAGAAGCTAAATTAAAGGAAGAACAGATGTGTGGACTTATAACTCCCAAAATTCCCCAGGTAGCCTTCATCTTAAAGTTGCTAGGTTTGATAAACACTTAGCTAAAGAGTTGAAAGGGGAAAGAGAGGGAATGAACTGACATAGATTGCAATCTTTTTATGCCATTAAACTATTTGGCTGCACTAGAATTTCTGGAGTGAGAGAATCTGAGCTAGAGAGAAATGAGAACTAAGTTGGAAAATACAGTGATAACACAGGAAAACATAATAAACATATTTATGTTTATATTAGTAATATTAACTCAGATGGAAAATGATATACTGCATATGATTATGATATGATATATGCTATATATTATTCCAGATGTTGGAGACAGTTTGGTGCAGTGGTTTTGATGCTAGACTAGAAAATGGGAGACAGAATTCATCCTTAAGAATAGATGTTGGCTGGGTAAGTTTGGGCCAGTTACTTTCTCTCAGCCCAGCCTATAACTCAAGGTTATTTTCCTGGGGAAAATAGAAGGAGGAAACATGAATACTATACCTTGCAAAAAATAAAGGCAAGACAGAAATTTAATGCGTAAATGCAAAGATTATCTTCCTTTCTGGAATGGTCTGGAGTAACTTCCTGCCACAATTTATATTGGTGTTTCTCAACCTCAATTTTAAGATATGTGGATTTCAGCTCCCAGAATTCCCCAACCAGCATGAAGTCCACATATCTTAAAGTTGCCATGTTTGTGTATGATTTCGTCATTCATATCCAGGCTAACTCAGGATACATGCCACATTTGATTTCTCCAAAGTCTGGCCTTATTTGAGCCAGCTGAGAAGGCACCAACCTACTGATGATGTTCTACCAACCCAACTAATGCACAGAACTTGATTTAGAGCTATTAGAAGAAGACATAAATCCCTGTGCAAGCTTTGGAGAACCACCCTCCCCATTCACTCATGCATATTTAAAATATGATATAGTCATGACATTGAGCCAGCCTTCAAAGTGTCTCAGTCCGTCAATCACCTCTGACCGTGAGGGTGCTAGTAGAACTTTTGGATGGTTCCCCTGCATCGCTTGCTACTACCCTCAGGTAGTATTCAGCAATTCTCTCCCTGTCTAGAATAGTGGTGGAGTTGATAAGACCGGTCTTGCTGTTGATGACAAAGTCCATCCTGGGCATGCCCACCTGCATGCGATATGTGACTTGGCCATTCCAGTCCTTGTCAAGGTCTATGGCCACCACCTAGGACACAAAGCACAAGACTTTGAGGAACTCATCCCGATAAGAGAGAAAACCAGTTTTTTTTTAAATTCTCAGCAGAGTTAGCAATTTATTTTCCTGAGATATAGGTAGCAGTTTTCGATATTTTCCTTTATGGAGTCATTACACCAGCTGTTGTGGTTCGCCAGCAGCCTGTGCAGACGGCAGCAGAATCAGACAATAGGGAAGAACAGGGAGCAATCCGGGAGCCTGGGGATGATTCAGATGAGGGTCCTGCGTCCGATGCAGAGGTGGGGCCAGGACCATCTGGGAGTTGTGTGCTGACTCCGGAGCCTCCAGAGTCTGGCAGCAGCCAGGGAGAGGAACAAGGGAAGCCTGTTCCCAGTGCACGTGCGCACAGAGCTGCTAGGAAGCAAGAGCAGCTGAGACAAAAGGAGCAACTCGAAGGCTTGGAGGTGATTGCCCCTCCCCTAAGGTATAAAGGAGGTGCAAAGATAGAGAAACCTTTGCAGGAAGCAAAGTTGTTCGCTCTGTTCGGATTAAACCTTGAAGCTCTGGGTGGACTTTGTACTCGGTTGTTTTTTACAGTTAATTTGGCATTTTAGTTGTTGGCAGCAATTCAAAGGAGAGAAAGGTGAGTGCTTATCTCGAGGGACTGTTTGGGACTCATTACGGCCTGGGAATGAAAATAATTCCCAGCATTGAAATAAAACAAGAGTTATTTTGACTAAGTGTGTGCTTAATTACGGTCTGAGGAAGCCTTGGTCAGAACACCAGCACTGAATATTTTTTGTGGAGCATCATGGAAGCCAGCTGTTTCAAATACTGTGGTACCTTGGAACTCATCAGTAATTGGTTCCGGGAGATGTGATGAGTACTAAAAAGGACAAGTACCAAGCAAGCCATGTGACTCATCACATGACCCTTTGTTTAGGCTGGGGAGAACTTTCTGCCTGTCCCTTTTACTATGTCAGTGATCTTCCCAGCATGGCTGACTTCCCATCCCCCCTCTGGGACCACTGCACACTTCCTTTTGCAGCACATCAAGTAGCAAACAAATGACGAGTACTGGGACAACATTTCTGCATCAAAATGAGTCTAGTACCATGAGTTTTGAAGCAGTTGAGTACCAAAGTATCACTGTATGCTTAATGTAATCTTGGCAAACAAGAGTGAACCTTATCTATCACTAGATATAAAATTCACATCTACTTTTAATAATTTGTCCGGCTAATTCACAGTATATTTACTTACATTAAGCATAATAATGATACTATTAAATTATTTTTATCTTTTCCCATCCACTCCTATCATAGTCAAATTTTGCATTACAAATCTTAATGCAATGGTGTTCAGATAGGTTGGAAGGCATCCCGAGTGGCTTTTATAGATTATTACTGACATTTAAATCTCTTGCTTATTTTTAAATATAGGAAATAAATTGAAGTGGAAAGTTAAATGATAATAAAAGACACAATTAAGATTTGTAATTCAAGTATGATAGGAAAGGGGATATTATCCAAAGCAAAGAAATGACAAAACAAACACTAAATGTTGGAAGTGCTGGCTCCTGACATTTAATCAGATTCTCCTGAATAAAGACGAGAAAGCTTTTCTTAAACTATACTCCCTCCGGAGACAGGACCAACTCCCTTTTTGGCTGAACATGGATGATACTATCCTAGTATTTTTCAACCTTAGCAACTTTAAGATGCATGAGCGTAAACTCCCAGCATGTTGACTGGGGAATTCTGAGAGTTGCAGTCCACACACTTAAATATGGTTAAGGTTGAGAAACACTGTACTATCCAACTGCTGTTTCATCATTATGTTTAACTCTCCAAACTTCTTCCTGGTCTTACCATACAAAATGGGAAGATGATATCAAAAGAAATAGCATTTGATCACTTAATTCTGAAAGGGAAGGGTTGCCTTTTGTAGAAAACTGTACAGGTAATCCTCGACTTACAACTGTTTGTTTAATGACCATTTGAAGTTACACTGAAAAAAGTGACTTGTGACTGTAGCAGTCATGCAGTCGCATGATAAAAATCCAGGCCCTTGCCAACCAGCATGGATATATGATACTTGTAGTTCCCAAGATCATGCGATTGCCATTTGTGACTTCCCCAGCAAGCAAAATCAACGGGGAAAGCTGGATTCACTTAACAACCATGGCAATTTGCTTAATGACCATGGCAAAAACATTATAAAATCGGACATGACTCACTTGCTTAGCAATGGAAATTCTCATCCCAATTGTGGCTGTAAGTTGAGGACTGCTGTAATCAAACTGCTGAGAAGAAAATGCCATGAGACATTCCCATCACTAAACCAATTTTAGCATAGATGAAAACTATGTTCTTCAAAGTAAATGCTCTTCAGGTTTTTTTTTTGTTAGCATATACTTAAGATGAAAAATAAGACTCACCTGGAAGACAGATGACCCTGCTGGAAGACCCTCAGGAATCTCGGTGATAAAAGGCAAGTTCTGGAAGGTGGGATCATTGTCATTGAGATCCAGCAAGTTTACAAACACAGTGGCACTGCTTGTGGCCCGTAATGGTGGCCTCCCACCTGCAGGGGTCAAATAAGTCACAAGATCAACCCACCAGCATCTTTTCCATTGAAACCTGTCAGAGACTCTCTAGGACCGTGTTGGCGAACCTAGGGCACGTGTGCCGGAAGTGGCATTCAGAGCCACTTCTGCTGGCACATGAGAGCTCGCCTGGAAGAGCCTCACTATGCATGCGTGCGTGCCACCACCTGACAGCTGATTGTTGGTTATCTGGTGCACATGCGTGCAGGGTGCATGGGAGATGTGCACACATGTGCAGATGTGCAGTGAGTGGGGGGATCACACACATGCACTGAGATGTGTGGATCATGGGGCATCGCACGCGTATGTGCAGATGCATGGTGTGCAAGGGAATTGCGCAATCCCCATGTGCCATGCATATCTGTACATATCCCCCACGTCATGTGCAGATGTATGACATGCATGGGGGGAATTGCACATGCCTGCACAGATGCATGGTGCAGGCAGGGGGAACACGCACATGCACAGATACATGGCACGTGGGGGAAATTGTGCATGCATGCACAGATATGCATGGCACATGGGGGATTGTGCATGCATGCACAGGGGGCGTGGGGGGGACCCAGCACACATTGCCTTCTGGGTGCTGGCACATGAGCACAAGCGCAATTATCAGGACTGGACCTGAAAAACGTTAGCCATCACTGTTCTAGGACATCGTCATGGTGAACTATCTTAAAATGAGGTAGAAATTTCAAGGATCAAGTTGTCTTGGGAAAACAATTTAGCAGAATTTAAAAAGTAGCACTTTTAAAGAAATACCCATTTCAAAACCCTATGATATCTGAGAGAAAAGTCAAAGTTTTATCAACAATATACAATATAAACCAATATGGAAATAAATCCTAGCAAAAACATAATGAAGCACCTAATATAACTTAAACAAACGTACGATCAGTGACAGAGACCACAATCTTCCTCATAAGCTCAGCTTCTTGGGGGTTTGGATTTTCTCTGTCCAACACAACCCCTGTTGTCCGAATCTTCCCTGTGGTGCTATTAAGACTGTAAAACTTATTTGGTGGTCTGATGCTGTACACAAGGGAACCATTTTCTGCGAGATCTGGATCAAAAGCTACCACCTACAGAAATCAGAAAGGTGTGCTTTATTGGCATATGAAGACATTTTAAACAACCTTTTTCATTTTCTGAGCATGACATTGAAATACTTAGGATACAAGCATCACTTGCAATCCAGTTGAAAAAATAAGTCCATGCATATTTTGTATTGCAACAGCAATCATAATAACGTAGCATCAGTAATACAGCCAATCTCATGTTGCACTCTGACAATAAAGATAAGTAATAACAACAACAACAACAACAACAACAACAATAATGTGTAATATATAAAGTGCTGTAACACTCAAGTCTACCACTGGATGGCCACAGAGATGAATAGAGAAAACACTAGTTGTTTGACCCCATCTACTGGCCATCCAATTTGTGCAGTCTAAGATCAGGAAAGTCTTAATTATAGAAGAAAAACTAAGTTTTGTCCCACCTTATTCACATTCCTTCTGAAATTTGGCAAAGCACAAATTTAAAGAGTTCAAGTCCCTTGGGTGCGCTAGATATATTCATTGCCAGTCCAAAAGCATTCTACAGCTATTCTTCCTTAATGGCTTTTTAGTAGTGGGAAAAGGACGTAAGAAGGGTTGAAGAAATATGGAAGAATTATAAATGAAAGATGAGGGCATCTAAACCTTTCCTAATATTCAGTGATTGGAGTGAGGCAAATGCACAATGAATGTCTTATCCAGAATCACTCTCACATTATCAGGAAATATTAGAACATTTCTTTTATGATTTTAAAGGCAACAATGCTAAAAATCAGGAGAAGAGAAAATACAACCAAGAATAAAAACCACAGCATTTTAGTACCAGCTCATCTGACAAGAAACTGTTATTCAGGATACTAAAAGGCATCCTTTAGTTATATATTGCAGTGTATTTAAATATTCATCAATTTGCACTAGCAGTGAGGACTAAACAAGCTTACTCATCAAGCAAAGATTTGCTAAACTGCATTTAGCAACTGTTTTCTAGTGTAATATAATACATTCACAGCAGGTCCACTGTTGAAACTTATACATGCATGATAGATCTGATTTTATATTTGCACAGATCTTCAGGCAGAGTTTAAATTAGGGAGTGTGGCAGGCTCACTTAAAAGCTCTGAAATACAGCTGCCTCTTGTAAGGAATGGTAAACTTCTCAAGAATGAAAATTAAGGCTCTTTTGAAATAAATGAGTACATTTTTTCTATTGATATTTATTTTTAACTATGGCATCATCCTGGACAATGGGTTCCATAAATTAAATTCATAATGGGAGATGTAAGTCCCAAATAACTGATTTCAGGGTGGATTCATTCAATCCCTTGCAGATTCAGGCTGGAGTCCAACAAGATGTTATGCAGATATATGCAATCCCGGGATAATGTAAGTCTTTAATGTTTTTAATGATATTTATTTTATGGTTTGGTCAGGGGTGGGATTCTACCGGTTCAGACCGGTTCTATACAACCGGTTGTTATAATTCTGTGCAGTTTGGAGAACTGGCAAATCATGCCCCTGGCTGGCCCCTCCCCTCCCTCCTCATTCAGTCAGTCTTTATCACGCATGTGCAACATCGGGCGCATGACCAACATCACTGACTGTGTTCTCCCCTGCCCAGTCACTCCTTAAGGTATTTCTTTTTTCCCCTCTCCCGACAATCAGCTGGTCCAATGATCAGCTGTGCCAGGATCCCCCTCACTGTCTTACTGCTTCACCCAGGAGGCAAAAAGGGGCGCATGGGGGGGAGGGCAGGCATGTGCGTGCGCCCTCATGCTCCGTATCATGCTCCAGAATCGACTACTGCAATGCTCTTTACATGGGGCTGCCCTTGCGGATGACCCAGAGGTTACAGCTGGTGCAGAATGCAGCCACGTGGGCTGTGATGGGAGTATCCCGATACTCCCATGTTACACCCCTCCTGCGTGGCTTGCATTGGTTGCCGGTTGTCTCCCGGGTTGCCTTCAAGGTGTTAGTAACAACTTATAAAGTCCTAAATGGCTTGGGTCCAGGGTACTTGCGGGAACGCCTCCTGCCAGCATCACTTTCCGATCGCCCTGTTCGCTCTCATAGGAGGGGCCTCCTTGGGATACCATCGGTCAGGCATTGTCGGCTGGCGGTTCCCAGGGCTAGGGCCTTCTCCGTGGGAGCGCCTGCCCTCTGGAATCAGCTCCCCGTGGATTTCCGTTTGGCCCCTGACCTCCGCTCCTTCTACTGAGACCTGAAGATGTGTTGTTTCAACAGGCCGCCTGGAATGACCCGGGCTAGGGTTTTAATCTTTTCTTAATGTTTTAATGTATTCGGCTTGTTTTATTTAATTGTTTTTTATTGTAAATTTGCTCTGTTTTAATGTTCGCCGCCCTGAGTCCTTAGAGAGTAGGGCGGTATACAAGTCGAATAAATAAATAAATAAGTATTTTGCCTTCCTGGGCCCCAGGGGAGTCTTCTAGGAGAAAAAACATCCCCAGGAGGCTTCCCTGAGGCCCAGGAGGCAACAACAACAACAAAAACAGGGAGTGTGCTGCTGCAAAAAAATAAGAAGCCATGCCCACCCAGTCATATGGCAATGCCCACCTAGCCATGCCCACCTAGCCATGCCCACCTAGTTATGCCCACCTAGTCATGCCCACAGAACTGGTTGTTAAAAAATTTGAATCCCACCCCTGGGTTTGGTTTATTTTTTAAATGTGTTTTCCACTATGCAGGGTTGTTGTTACAATATAGTGGCTACATAACTTACTTAAAATAAATAAGCAAGCAATTTTTTAGCGGTTGTACTAAAAACATGCCAATCTTGGTTTTTTAGGTGTGGGAAGACAAAGGGTTTTAAAACAATTTTTGCAGGGTTTGTTCACTAATGTAAAAAAAATAACAAAATGAAAACAGGTTGTTTTCAAGAGCAGACCCATTGCCACCGTCTGCTCATGAGCTTCCTGAGGTAGTCAGATCCAGAAATCTCTCCCCACTGTCATGGCTACAGCTTCTACCAGTTGTTTGAACACCAGCAACAGGATTCCTCACATGCCAGAAAAGTTTTTTTAATGATTTTTTTAAAAAAAACATCTGTCCCAGATTCACAGATTGCTCCTGATTTAGATTCCATTAATTTCTTATCAAATTCACATCAGCAAGGCCTACTTTTTGTGATTTTTTGCTTTACAATGTCTCTCAAAATCTACAGTGTTGCAACTTCCTGATGATAAATTAGTTTGCTGATCTCCCTGTGAATAAATAAAAAAATGCTTTCACTGAAGAATGGGGATGGATAAGAAATGAATACATTTCTTGTAAGAATTAAAAATGAAATATCTTTACCAGAAGTGGTATTCAGCAGGTTCTGACCATTTCTGGAGAACCGGTAGCGGAAATTTTGAGTAGTTCAGAGAACCAGCAAATACCACCTCTGACTGGCCCCGCCCCCATCTATTCTCTGCCTCCCGAGTCCCAGCTGATTGGCTGGGTCTTCTTTTGTTGCCCTGCACAGGAGAACGTAGCTGTAAAGCAGGTTGGTGGGGTGAGGAGGGAATGGAGATTTTACAGTATCCTTCCCCTGCCATGCCCACCAAACCATGCCCAACAAGCCACACCACACCCACCAAGCCACGCCCACCAAGCCATGCCCACTACGCCACACCACACCCACCAAGCCATGCCCACAGAACCGGTAGTAAAAAAACTGAATACCACCACTGATCTTGACATATCACAGGGATTCCCAAACTTGTAGTTCTGCACTGAGGATTAAGAAGGCTGTAAAAAGCTTTGATAGAGCCAGTCTGATCAGTTTCTTTAAAAAACAAAAAACAAAAAATGAGGTCCAGACTCAGTTTGAGAACCCAAACGTACCTCAATAGGGATCTATTCAGAGTTTTGCAGCATTAATTCAGTGCCAGAAAAATAAACACAGATGGCTGATGTTTCATTTAACATCTTTATAAACATAATAAGTAGATTTTACAAACCAGTTGTAGATTGCTCCAACATGGAGCAAACTCAGACAGAAAGATGTTGCAAGTAACTCTAGTAGCAACTCAGGAGCTCAGAAAGAGGCATCAGTTTCACTTTAGTTCTGTAGGCAAGCATTATACACAGAAGAGGAGATAAGCAGTTTCATTTTCAATAGACAGACTCAGAGCTTAACATAGCTGCAGAGTTGCAGATCCTAACATAGAGCCATGCCTAGCCTACTTCTAGTTTCAGTTTCCAAACAGTCCCCATTGGCTGACTTAGTTGCTATGCCTATTCATTGGCTGACCTTGTTACCATGCTCTATTCCAGTTCATGAATATACTCTGACAGGATCTGTGGGACAAAACAGGAAGAAAGAGAGCTATTTGTATCACAGGTACTCCTTGACTTACAACAGTTCGTTTAGTGACCATTCAAACTTAACAACGGCACTGAAAAAATGACTTATGACTGGGTTTTTTCACACTTATGACTGTTGCAATGTCCCCATGGTCACGTGATCAAAATTCAGATGCTTGGCAAATAGCATGTATTTATGGCGGTTGCAGTGTCCTGCGGACACATGATCACCTTTTGCGACCTTTTGACAAGCAAAGTTCATGGAGAAGCCAGGTTCACTTAACAACCGGGTTACTAACTTATCAACTGCGGTGATTCACTTAACAACTGTGGCAGGAAAGGTTGTAAAATGCAGCAAAATTCACTTAACAAATGTCTCACTTAACAACAGAAATGTTGGGCTCAGTTGTCATCCTAACTTGAGGACTACCTTACAGTGGTGGGATTCAAAAATTTTTATTACCGGTTCTGTGGGTGTGGCTTGGTGGGTGTGGCAGGGGAAGGATATTTAAAATCCCCATTCCCTCCCTACACCACTAACCTGCTTTCCAGCTACGTTCTCCTGTGCAGGGCAACAAAAGAAGACCCAGCCAATCAGCTGGGACTCGGGAGGCAGGGAATAGATGGGGGTGGGGTCAGTCAGAAGTGGTATTTGCCGGTTCTCCGAACTACTCAAAATTTCCACTACTGGTTCTCCAGGACTGGTCAGAACCTGCTGAATACCACCTCTGTACCTGTACCCCCAAACAAAAAAGATGGGTTATACATATAATAAACACACAAATGACTATCAGGCTCCAGGCTGACTCAGCCTTCCATCCTTCCGAGGTCAGTAAAATGAGGATCCAGGTTGTTGAGGGCCATATGCTGACTCTGTAAACCGCTTAGAGAGGGAAGTAAAGGGCTGTGAAGCACTATATAAATCTAGATGCTATTGCTATAGCTATGTGTGATGACCCGGGACAAGGTACGAAGGTCACACAGCCAGCTGAGAGATTAGACTCCCCTTTAATGCTCCAAATTTCCTCCCAAACGTTCCCACATTCTTGGCAAGTCTTAAAGAAAAACATGTGTGTTAGGTTTCTGTACACCAACTAGTTGGATTGGCAATATATAAACCAAAAATGTATGTTTGTAAGTTTAAGACAAAATCACTGTATTGATTTTTACTATATTCCGATTGGCTGATTATATTGCAAATTACCATAAGAGGGCTAGAGATCATAGTTTGCTCTCTCTGACATTTTGTTGCTATCTAAGGTTCTCTGTTGTATGTATGCTGTGCTTATACTTCGATATCTTTGTTTACTGTAAATGACAAAGGCAACCGGTAAAAAGACTTTGTAACTGGATATTATTTGGACTGTTAAACGTATATGACCTGGACCGTTTATTGGACTGTGCTATTTCTTAGAGTGAACTTTAACTCAATTTAGTATATCTGTGTGTGGCTGAATAATTATGCATAACTACTCTCACAAACGTTTCCTGTGAATATCCTTGTTACTCAAGGTTTATTCTGTACATATCATAACATTGTGTGCACACACATGGCAGTCTTTGGGTGCACACAGTCCAGCAAAGCAAAAGAACAGGGAATGAGTCCACGAAGCAAGGAAGAAGCACTGAGTCCACAAAGTAAGGAACAAACAATGAGTCCATGAAGCAAGGAACAAGGCACTGAGTCCACACAGCAAGGAAGAAGCAACACACAGCGTCTCCTTAAATCTCAGAGTGGGACGCTCTCCTCCCAAATCATCAGGTTGGCTTGCACTGTTCCCATCTTCTCTCCACTCTCTGTGCTCATGGATCAGGAGGGGGCAGTCCTTGCTCATCACTTGAGTTCCATCGCTCCTCATTTCCACTGTTTGCCCTCTCTCAGTCATCCTGCTCCCATTCCTCCCTGTTAACCAGCCATCCCAATCCTGAGGGGCCCTGGGCTACCTCCTCCCCACATTCCTCCAAAGCCAATGAAGCTGCCCCTCTTGATCTCCATTGGCTCCAGCTCTGGCTTGTCCTCCTCCGTAGATTCAGGCTCCGACGTGGGCATGACAGTATGCCTAATAAAGCCGAAGAATACAAAGAAAATGCAAAGAAACAGCAAGTTCTATGAATAGACTGAAAAGAAACCACTCCAGTCTGAAAAAAGACGGCTGGAACCTAAATGTGATCTGGGCTTCTAACATATTATTTTCAGGACACCAAATCATGACATACACTACTGCATGTGCTGAGTGTATGCTTCAAGTTGCAACTGAAATGAAACGGAAGTTTAAGAACCTACAAGTAGAATCAAAGGCTGATGGTGTATCCAAAAAAACAAAGATTATCCCGAGATGTGGAAGGAAGGGAGCCTCAAAGGCTACTTGAGGTAACTGAGAGTTAATTTGCAAAGAGTGAACTTGGACTGGAGACCTCTGCTATTTCCACACCTCCCCAGAAGATTAATGTTTCATTATGGGCTTTTTTAAAAAGCAGGCTCTTCTTGTTTGATGATTTTGTGGATTCTCTTCACTTTCCCCTCATTTATTTTCTGTTTCACACCCGTCATTTTTCTCCTAGCGTGATGGAGAATAATTCTCCCATCTCCCCCTCTTTTATTTTACCAGTGGGATTTGAAGGGCTTTAAATCAATGCCTTTCAAAGAGGTCCTTGAAGGAGGTCGCAAACTAGGTTGAAAAAGTTGAAATTGGTCATTTTTTAAAACTTTTTTTTTAAAAAACACCAACTGTCAGCTTTGGAAGCCATATTGAGATCCGATGCTCCCACGCTGCCACAATTGAGCCTGGGAAAGTGGGAGTCGGGGGAGTTCATTGGAGTATATCTAGTTAGACATAATAACATTCTTTTTCTGATTCAAGGTCAGGTCGTGTTGCGCATAAGTGAGGGGAAGTCTCAAGTTGGGACGGATGGTGATTGGCCCATGTGATGTGGTGATGGGTGTAGGAGATGAATTTTAGTTTTTACTTATTGTGAGGAAGCCCGGAACTTTCAGATTCGGGATTCCATAGTTGTGCCAGTTACTATCCAAATAAAAGGAACTTTTGAGAGATGTCTGTCTCGGAGTTATTGGGTGGAATGGAGGTTTGCTGGAACGCTGACAACCACCACCACAGACCCCTAACACATGGACTCGCACACACAGAAAGAGAAAGGCCAGGAAGGCTTGCAAAGTTGGGGACTGTAGATGCAGTTCAAGGGCTATGCATGTCTGTGGTTTATGTTTATCCAACCAAGAGAATGGCCACAGAATTTGTAGTGCGGGAACTGGACATGAATGAATTCTAGCCTTAAAACAATAGCATGTAGCACTTAGACTTATATACCACTTCATAGTGTTTTACAGCCCTCTCTAAGCAGTTTACAAAGCCTCCAAGAGTCTGGGTCCTCATTTAACCAACTTCAGAAGGATGGAAGACTGAGTCAACCTTTTGAGCCAGCACAGCTTCTTATGTTGCAGGATACACTGATAAAAGAACATTGCAAGGAGTGTGACTTTTCATATGCTTTATCTGCTGTTGGCTGCAAGGTTCAGCCACGGGAGACACTGGGACAATTGGATGAACTTTAGTGCTCCTCAATCTAATGAAAACTTTCTAAGGAATCCTGGTGTTCCCTGTAAAAAGTGTGAAAATTTGATTAAATTGCAAGCATGAACTGGGCTAGGATTGGTTACACTAGAAGTTTTTCTTGATGCCATACTTCTTGGACATGGATATTTATTACTGCACAGTGAAAAAGTAACGTGAGAGCATCCTTCATGTAAACTTTTTATGATGGGCTTTAAAACTGACCTCTGCCATTTTCTGCAAATTTATTGCAATTTGTTTTAAAAGTTTCTATCTTGAGCCTTCATGGACAGTTACAGACAATTCAAGGAACTTTACAAGACAATAAACAAGAGTTTAAATCAGTGTTTCTGAACCTTAGCAACTTTTAAGATGCATGGTCTACAACTCCCAGAATTCCCCAGCCAGAATTCTAGGTTTTGAAGTCCACACATCTTTAGAATTATTATGTTTGAGAAACACTGCTTTAAATTTCAGAAAATCCAGTTATTACTTAAAAGTAACTTATAATAATTTAACATCCAACCAGATAAGCCTGCCTCCTAAAATTGATAAGCAAATGACCAGGTTTTTTTACATGGGGCAAGTTCCATTTAACCCTTGATGTTCCCCACTGAAAGTTTTACAGTTCAAATAAAATAAAAAAGACACAAAGGCAACCCTAACGTACAGTTGCAGCTCTAGAGTGAGATTTTAACCAGCTGGGTTACCTTCACTGCAACTGGATTTATTTCTTAGAAAATTTACTTAAGACTGCTGAAACCCAGCAGGACTCCTCCTACACTGATGCTGAGACACGCTGCTATTAAACTGCACAAACCAGCAGAAGGAAACACTGAACAAATCAGCTGCAGCCACTACATCATATTCAGAAACAATAAACCAGGCCTGGCAATTTATAGCCTGCAGATGGCTTGGGAAGGGCGGCAGTCTGTAGAACACACAAAGAATAGACAAAGGCCAACCTTTTTGGCCTGTTGGAAGGTAGAGATTTAAAGAAAGATATTAAGCTTCCCATCAGCAAGATTAGCCAAAACGTACGGAAACCAATCACTTAACTGTTGGAAATGTCTGAAAGAACTGGGCACATACTACCACATATGGTGGTCCTGTAAAAAGGCTCAGGAGTTCTGGTACAGAATTTGGTTATGGAAATGATGGGGTTAAAATTTTGTTATAAACCTGAGATGTTCTTACTGGGAATAATGGAAGAGAAGTTTAGCAAAGCTGATACTTATCTAATAATACAAGTTATCACAGCAGCAAGAATGATATTTGCCCAAAATTGAAAGGCAAGAGAAATCCCTAGGGAGGATGTTATGATTGATAAGATACCACAATGTGCCAAAATGGATAGGTTGACATTAGAACTGAAGGAGAAAGACAAGTCAGAATACCACAAAATATGGAACAAATTCTACTATTGGAGGGATATGAAAGGGAGTTCATAAAATTGGAATAAGAATTAAAGGTGAAATAGGGTGGATGTGAGGGACCACTTATTCGAGGAGTAACTAAAACTATAAATTTCAAATGTATATATGTATATACATGTATATAAATGTACATAATTTCTTTCTGAATGTAATATGCACTGACAAAAATGTATGTCAAAGAAGACCACCACGTTCAATCTTTTTAATGTGTACACTCAATAAAATTTATTTAAAAAAGAAAAAGAAAAAAAAGAAAGGTGTTAAGCAAAATCAGAGAATGGCCAATTCTTTCTCCTCGCCTCCTCTTGTAATGTATTGTCATTCATGTCCAAGAAGCAAATGAGATGCAGGAGACACCTGGGCTTCCCTGAATAGATGTGTAGGTCCAGAGGTGGGATTCAATCAGCTTGGTGAGTGTGCAGTGCATTTGAAAACAGCTCTAAAACTTACCTTCTCCTGCAGCCCCAGTGAGTAAAGCAGCTGAGGCGCAGTAATCCACTCTTCTGCACCAATCAGCACGGCTTCGAACAAAGGAAATAACTCATTGCCAGAACTACCGGTTCGTCTGAACCGATCTGTACCGGCTGAATCCCACCCCTGTGTAGGTCTTAACATGGTGCCCCACAAAAGCAGCAGCAGGAAAAAACCAACAATAACCATTTGTCATATGAGCAACAGAACTAGCTAGATAACATTCATGGTTGAAGTGGTACCTTAACAATATGAAGGGACAAATATTGGAGTCAGGAATGAATTCATGAATATATAAAAGAAATTCTAAGTCAGCCTTGAAGCCAGAGTAAAGATCACTATAGACTCTGGGTAGGCTCTATATATGACATCAGTTCAAACATGTCTTCAGTGAAAAAGTTGGTACACGTGCTAATTATATTTTTCCATTAGCTCATTTTCTTTTGTAAGCCCCCTTCCTCCAAATAGCTTTCTTGTAATAGGCTAGACAAGCATTAATAAATGTATACATTTTTTTGGATCATGTAGTTTAAAGCAGGGGTCTCCAACCTTCGCAACTTTAAGATTTGTGGACTTGTAACTCCCAGAATTCCTAAGCCAGCAAAGCTGGCTGAGGAATTCTGGGAGTTAAAGTCCACAAATCTTAAAGTTGCGAAGGTTGGAGACCCCTGAACTGGACAAAATAAACAGCGCTCTCTCTCCCCTATTTTTCCTCTACAATAACAATACCCATTGAGCTGAGACAAGATGATTGGTGTAGAGCCCCGCAGGGAGATGCTGGCTGAGGAATTCTGGGAACTGAAGTCCACAAGTCTTAAAGTTGCTAAGGTTGGAGACCCCTAGCTTTAAAGTATTTGTGGAATCCTGTTTCAATTCTGTACTCCATTCCCTCCCTTTAATATTTTATAAATACGTTTTAAATATTTTAACCAACAGGCAGGGCAAAGCTTAAAGAGAGTTCAAATTGTGATTTTTGCATATGTGAAACAAAGTCGCAGCACAGGAGGGTGTGTGTTGCATACTTGGACACCTACTGTTGTGACATCAGAGTTGGGAGGGGTCATTTCCACTAGGTTGATAAAGTACGGCTCATCTTTCCACACAGGATAATTATCATTGATGTCCAGCAAAGTGATGTTTACCTGAAAAGAACCACAGTTGTAAATTCACATTTTTTTCAGGTATTCCAGTCAGATTCTCCCAGCATTATTATAGCACCTTTACAAAGGTCTTCTTCATTAGAGAAGGAAGATTAACTCCCTTCCTCTAATCTCTAAGCTTTAACTGTCAACTCATAAAACATTTCCATGGTCTTTTTAGAGTTGCCAACAGAAAGGGAGGAGGGGAAAGGAGTTTGAAAGAACAGTGCGGCAGCTTGGAAGTCAAAAGTGCATTCCATAAATAGTTTTCAAAGATAGTAACTAGGTGACTGAAGTTTCTGCCCCGCAAATATCTAACTGGAGAACATGATTGATGACTCTTGGCTACGGATGTGTCTAATTGGAGAATATGAATTATGATACACACAGGGTCAAGGGTGACGATAAATGATGTATCTCAGAATCGGCTACACCCAGGCAGTGCCAGACCTTTTAACTCCCAATAAATCCTTTTGAAGTTTTGGAAGTTTGGCTCGAGACTCATGATTTAATTGGGGTACCTGCTGGAATCCTGACATTAACTCCAGGAAGCTTTTCAAAATTCTCTGCTTAGTTTTTTATGACAATGTCAGTACCTCTATCGATGAATGCATGAGTCATGAAACAAACATACTTGACTAATTTTTCTCTCACCAGTTTCCCATACCGGTTCCAGCATTGTCTCTTAGTTATACACAACATGCTGAATATTTCTTTCACAGACATTCTAACCATATTTGGAATGAGTCTGTTAGTTTTAAAAACTTGTATTTTCTTTCTATGCTTTGATTAAATCAGGAAGCTTAGATGAAGTTCTTGTACAAAATAGTGTGATTAAGTACTGTGCTTTTTTTGTGTGCCTTTGGTGTCAATCTGGACTCCTGGAAACTTCAGAGATAAAACCA
Source organism: Naja naja (assembly GCA_009733165.1). Classification (NCBI taxonomy): domain Eukaryota; kingdom Metazoa; phylum Chordata; class Lepidosauria; order Squamata; family Elapidae; genus Naja; species Naja naja. Next base: position 101,583,038 of record CM019151.1, read on the forward strand.
TTCAGGATCTTTTTGGCAAAATTTTAAAGATGATTTGTTGTTGTTTCCTTTCTAAGGCTAAGAAAGGATAACAGATAACAGATAATCAGAGTTGGAATGGACCTTGTAGGTCATCCAGTCCAACCCCCTGCCCAAGCAGGAGACCCTACACCATTTCCGACAAATGTCAGTCCAATCTCTTCTTGAAAGTCTCAAGTGATGACGCTCCCACAATTTCTGAGGGCAAGCTGTTCCATTGGTTGATTATTCTCACTGTCAGAAAGTTTCTCCTTATTTCTAGGTTGAATCTTTCCTTGTTCAGTTTCCATCCATTATTCCTTGTCTGGCCTTTGGGTGCTTTGGAAAATAGCTTGACCCCTTCCTCTCTGTGGCAGCCCCTCAAATATTGGAACACTGCTATCATGTCTCCCCGGTCCTTCTCTTCACTAGACTCAAAGTCACCCAGCTGGTTTCCATCTTTAAGGAAGGACTAGAATTTGGGTTTTTCTGTTTGTAATTTAGCATCTCAACCAGCAGAAGTTCATTTTTAAATGTTGCTTTGCTCTTTGTTTCCTAAAATTATTTGGGATTTTCAACAATCAGATAAACCAGTGAATGTCCAGTTTTAATGAAGAGTTCATACACTTTCTTTAGCCTATGTAGATAAATCAACAGTCAGCCACAATAACTTTTAGACAATATGCAAACTAAATATTTCTAATTTAAACTAAAAACCTAAATCCTTTTATCTGAGAGTCAGTTCATTTGAACATAACAACTGATACAGTTTTCTCCCCTCATACTGTAATTATTTCATGACAGTGGATTTCAACAAAGAAGAGAATTGAAGTTACTACTGGAAATAGTGTTAAAAGGTTCTAGGGAAGAACATACAGGTAGTCCTTGACTTACAACAGTTCATTTAGTGATCATTTGAAGTTATAACGGCATTGAAAAAAAGTGACTCTTGACTGTTTTTCACACCTATAAGCATTGCGGCATCCCTATGGTCACATGACCAAAATACAGAATTGGCAACTGAGTTGTATATATGACCATTGCCGTGTCCTGAAGTCATACAATCACCTTTTGCGACTTCCTGACAAGCAAAGTCAATGGGGAAGCCAGATTCACTTAGCAAACATGTTATTAACTTGAGGACTGCAGTGATTCACTTAACAACCATATAAAGATTGCAGCACTGGTCAAAAGGGCCCAGCAGAGATTATACTACCTGAGACTTCTGAGAAAACAACAACTGAATGAGAAACTGCTGGTGACCTTCTACCACTGCACCACAGAGAGTATCTTAATTTACTGCACCTCTGTATGGTTTGCCAATTGCACATTGACAGATAGGACAGCACTCCAGAGGGTTAACGTCATTGCCCAGAAGATCATTGGTTGCCCTCTTCCCTCTTTGGAAGAGCTTTATAGGTCCCGCTGTCTTAAGAAAGTTCAAAACATTCTCAAAGATCCATCTCATCTGGGGCACCCTTTTTTTGAACTATTACCATCTGGCAGATGGTACAGAATAATAAAAACAAGGACAAATAGGCTGAAAAACAGCTTCTATCCCAGGGCAGTAGCTCTGTTGAATTCTGCTATATAGTGCAGTGTTGGTGCGGTGTTGGGGGTTTCCGGTTCAATGTGTGGAGTGTGAAGGATGTGTGTTTGTGTTTATTTTCATGGTTATGATGTGCACTGAAGATGGTGTTTGATTTTGTTATACATGGTGCAATGAAAATAAAGTAAACTAAACTAAAACTAAACTAAAATGGGGCAAAGTTCACTTATAACAAATGTCTCACTTAGCAGCATAAATTTTGGGGTCAATTGTGGTCATACATTGAGGACTACCTGTAGTCAGTCAACTTGATAAACAGGAAGTAACTGCTTGCAGGATTGGGATTCAAATTTTTTAACAACTGGTTCTGTGACTGGGTTGGCATAGCTTCTTTTTTTTTGCAGCATCCCCCCATTTTTTGCCTCCTGGGCCTCAAGGGAGCCTCCTGGGGGGAGCATTTTTGCTCTCAGAAGGCTTCCCTGGGGCCCAGGAAGGCAAAAAACGGAGCGCAGGGAGGGGCGCAGCTTGCCCCTCCCATGAATCCCCCTTTGCTTCCTAGGCCTCAGGGAAGCTTCCTGGGCAAAGCAGTAAGGCAGCCAATGGAGATCCTGGAACAGCTGATCATCGGAACAGCTGATCGTTGGGAGGAGAAAAAAAGAAATACCTTAAGGAGTGACTGGGTGGGGGAGAACATAGTCAGCAATGTTGGGCATGTGCGTGATGTCGCGCATGCACAATAAGGACTGATTGTGCAGGGAGGGGAGGCGCTAGCCAGGGGCATGATTTGCTGGCTCTCTGAACTGCGCAGAATCATAACAACCGCTCTATAGAACAGGTCCAAACCAGTAGAATCTCACCCTTGACTGCTTGGGTTGTACTGTGTAGCTTGGACTCAGGTAATTCATCATCATGAGTAGAAATGGAAAATGAATAACGCTTAAGAAGGAGAGCATTCTGTGCCTACTGTTCCCACACCACTTGATCCATCTGAATTATTAGATGAGAACATGGGCCTGTTCACTGTAGAAAGTATTGTGGTGCAGGGTAATATATGGAGTCATAATGCTGAAGCACAATAGATATAAATGCTATTTTAATTTGGGAGAACACAATGCACTCTGGAAAAATTCAAGCAGTGCAGATGTCTCAAGGTTAAACTGCTCACCAAAATGTGCATGCTGACATGGACAAATTCTTCTTTAGCCCCTCAATCACTATCATAACATGGTAGCAAATGATAAATAGCCTTATTTAAACCAAGGGATCGGGGTCCCTTTGTATTCTCAGGGTATGCACAAGTGAAACTCCCTCTTTAAATGATCTTCTTGACTGTGGACAGTGATGAGCAAGAAAAAAGTGAAATCTATTGCTAGTTAGGGCTGACTTTCCCTGCTATTCTTACTTTGGAAAGATAGTAGTGGGATAGTCAGACATGAACTGAGGAGACAGATTCTAGTTCCCATTTGACCAGAAAGGAATCAAATGATTCACTTTGGATGACTCTGTTTCTCCCTCTCAGCCCAACCTGCCTTACTGTGCCTGCAGGAATTAGAAATATCTGCAGGGTTTTTGTTTTCTATCATATTGATGCAAACATCATCACATTATTAAAATATAAGGTCCAACCTATTTGGGATGTATAATAGCCCTTGACTGATGGCTGCTTAATGATGGGTCCAAGTTACGATAGCCTCAGAAGAAGCCATTTACAATATGTCCCGCACCACCCCAAAGTTACGTGATCACAATTTGAGGACTTGGCAACTGGCTTTCATTTATGACAGTTGCAGTGTCTTGCAGTCATGAGATTGCAATTTGTTGAATAACTGCAGTAAAAATGATTGTAGAATAGGATGCAGTAATGTGATAACTTGCTTTATGACTGCACCAACTTACAACAGAAATCCTGTTCCCAATTGTGGTCAATAAGTTGAGGACTACTCTACTGGTAATGTCATAACGTACAAGCTGTCGCAACACACAATATGTAGGAATGACCTTGGAAGAAAGGAGAAAGAGCCACCTAACACATACATAGTTAACAGTCACAATCTAGGATTAAATCTATCTTCTCTTATCAACATCAGTTGAATCTGGTCCCTAAGAAAGGAGGAAAACACAAGGAGAGGTGACTGAACAGCCATTTGCCCAGAAGAGCAATAGCATTAGCAATAGCATTTAGACTTATATACCACTTTACAGGGCTTTACAGCCCTCTCTAAGCAGTTTACAGAGTCAGCCTATTGCCCCCAACAATCTGGGTCCTCATTTTACCCACCTCAGAAGGATGAAAGGCTGAGTCAACCTTGAGCCTGGTGAGATTCGATCTGCCAAATTTCAAGCCGCTGGCAGTCAACAGAAGTAGCCCGCAGTACTGCATTCTAACCACTGTGCCACAGTGGCTCAGAATGGCAAAGGGTCTCCTGCTTGAGCAGGGGTTTGGACTAGAAGAATTCCAAACTCCCTTCCAATTCTTATTATTCTATGTTCAAGGTGCTGGTAATTGCCTATAAAGCTCTACATGGCTTAGGGCCGGGGTATTTACGGGACCATCTTCTGCTGGCAGTGATTTCCCAGCATCCCGTGCGCTCCCACAGACAGGGCCTCCTTAGGGTGCCGTCAGCCAGACAGTGTCGGCCGGCGGCCCCCAGGGGAGAGCCTCGGGGAGCCACCCTGTGGAACCAGCTGCCCTTGGAGTTGCGGTTGGCCCCTGACCTTCGATCCTTCCGTCACGACCTGAAGACATGGTTTTTCCAGCAGGCCAACCTGGACAGGTGGGGGGGGGGTTATTGGCTTTTACTGGTTTTATTGTTTATTGTGGGTTTTAAATTTTGTTGGGATTTAATACTTTTTAATAATTTTAATATTTGTATTCTACGTTTTTTATAGTTGTGAGCCGCCCCGAGTCCTTCGGGAGAGAGGGCGGCATATAAATCCCATCAAACAAACAAATAAATAATAAATATAGTTATGTATCTTATCTGAACTACCTTGAGGAGCTAATACAAGGGGAGGTGCTTGCACTGTATTCACACATTGCTGCTTTTGTTGTTTGCTCTCTCCTCTCCTCCAAGGATGCTTCTGGTGGTCAAAAATTAGGGGAAGCTTCCTTATAAATGTCTTGAGTTCCCAAAGAAATGGTGGGGTATAGACGCAAATAATAACAATAAAAATAACAATAGTCACCACCACACCACCAAATTCCCTTATGTCAGTGTTTCTCAACTTCAGCAACCTTCTGATGTATGGATTTCAACTCCTACAATTCTCCAGCCAGCATAGTTAGAACATTCATTGTAGAACATAGAATAATAGGGTTGAAATGGACTTTGGAGGTCTTTTAGTGCAGCTCCCCTACCCATGGTAGGACAGCCTACATCATTCTGGACAAATCTCTGTCTTCTTAAAAACCTCCAGTGATGAAGCACCCACAGCCTCTGGCCATGCCACTGATTAATTGTGCTCACTGACAGGAAATGTCTCCTTAATTTTAGGTTGCACCTCTCATTGATAAGTTTCTATCCATTATTCTTATCCTGCCCTCAGGCGCTATGGGGAAGAGGCTGACCCCTTCTTCTCTGTGACAGCCCCTCAAGTACTGGAAGCCTGCTATAAGGTTGCTGTTCTTTCTCCATGTTAAGAAACACTACCTTATATGAACAAAGCATAAGGACCAGAGCAGATTTATCATCAGAAATTTTGCAATTCTTCTTTCTCCATGTAATACTAAAGGCTGCAGTTTTTACTGATACATGCTACCCTGAAATGAAATAAAAAATGACACGAGGGATGAATTTTTCTACAGAATTCACAAAAGAACCTTGAGGCAAATTAGAATCTGGATCGAAAGATATATATTTGAGATAATGCAACTGAATAGCCAATAAAATGACAGTCGCATCTAAAACTATACACATCACAGCAAATCATGGAAGCAGTTTGCAATGGAAAAAGAAAGAAAAAGCTTAAGCATGCTGCCTTGATCTCTCGCTGTCCCTTTAAATTATTTAAAGCATTTAAAATTCCTATTAAAAGTGTGCCCTGGGGCAGTGACCTGACAGAAGAGCAGTTGCTGATTGTTTACAGGATATCTGGGAAGGAGGAGGAGGAGGAGTTAAAAAGCAAGAGAGAGAAAAAAAGAAAACAAATATAAAAAAATATAGAATAGAAAAGCGAAGGAATTTGTGATACTGTATGGCAGAGGTCTCCAAACTTGGCAACTTTAAGATTCAACTCCCAGAATTCTTCAGCCAGCATAGCTGGCTGGAGAATTCTGGAAGTTCAAATCCACAAGTCTTAAAGTTGCCAAGTTTGGGGACCTCTGCTGTATGGTAAAGAAAGTGGTTATGGCAAACGACAGACCACACCAAATGAGAATATTTCCTTAATTTTGCAAAGTTTTTTTTGTCATATTGCTTTTTCTCTAAGTAAAATATTAGACCACATTATATAATATGGCCTAAAATATGTATTTTCCTCACACATACCAAGCCAGGGAGAAAAAGGAAGGGAGAATAATTATAAAACAATTATTGCTACACTAATGTCTTGGCATGCTGATTACCTTATGTGTTAAGAGGCAGAAGTTAACATATATAGAATTTTCACATCTCATTTGAAAATGAAAATGTGGGTTTGACTCAATTGAATGATAATAACTGGCCAAAATAATCCAGAAAGTATAATAGTGAGGCAACAGTATGAACTCAGGTCACCTAAATCAAAATTCAGATCTCCATATTGTCCAGTCAACCCACAGAAGGTTTGTCATTGTTCTGACAAGATAAAATTCACAGCTTCAGAGAACTCCTAATGAGTTGAATGAAGACTAATAAAAATGTAAGCAGTGAATTCAAAATAATTTTTCAAAGACATCCAACCTCTGGCATTTTGCTTACACTGTACAGGAAGATAAATACTTCAGTTTGAAAGGATTTAACCAGCGGAAAAATCTCTAAACATGGGTGAGCATATTTTTCTAGGTAGGGAGTAACCTTGGTCTGAGTTCCATACAACCAGAGGTGGTATTCAGCAGGTTCTGACCAGTTTTGGAGAACCGGTAGCAGAAATTTTGAGTAGTTCGGAGAACTGGCAAATACCATCTCTGACCCATCTGTTCTCTGCCTCTTGAGTCCCAGCTGATCGGCTGAGTCTTCTTTGGTTGCCCTGCACAGGAGAATGGAGCTAGAAAGCAGGTAAGTGGGGTGGGGAGGGAATGGAGATTTTGCAATATCCTTCCCCTGCCATGCCTACCAAGCCATACCCACAAAGCCACGCCCATCAAGCCACACCCACAGAACCGGTAGTAATTTTTTTTTGAATAGCACCACTGCATCCACCACTATCACAGCCTCCCTAACTCTATAATCTTTCCAACTATTCCTGGTCGTAGCTTCTCATTAGGCACAAAAATAATACAAGTGGAAATATGGAAGATGAGGATTTCATCATGACAGAAGAAAAAGGGAAATAAAATGACCATCTCAGCTATATCTTGCAGATGATACAGAATCCCATCTTCCTCTTCCTCCTTTTTAAAAAGCAAAATAACATCTTAAGGAAAATCCCTTATAGTTAGCCTTTCCCCCCTTATTTTCTTAAAATTGGTGAAAGGACTATTTTGGGTTGCTTTAATTGTATCTAAATGGGACGTGATGGCTCAGTAGCTAAGACGCTGAGCTTGTCGATCAGAAAGGTCAGCACTTTGGCAGTTCGAATCCCTAGCACCGTGTAACGGAGTGAGCTCTCGTTACTTGTCCCAGCTTCTGCCAACCTAGCAGTTCAAAAGCATGTAAAAATGCAAGTAGAAAAATAGGGACCACTTTGGTGGGAAGGTAATAGCATTCTGTGTGTCTTCAGCATTTAGTCATGCCGGCCACATGACCATGGAGATGTCTTCGGACAGCACTGGATCTTCAGCTTTGTAACGGAGATGAGCACCGTCCCCTAGAGCCGGAAACAAGTAGCACATATGTGCGAGGGGAACCTTTACCTTTACCTAAATGTACCTGGATGGTAAAATCAATTTTTCTATATTAAGCTTTTATGGAAAACTATTAAGGTTCAGTCACTTGCTTAAAACATCTATGACGAAAAAGCCCATCAGCAGAAAAGTAAGTTCTTCAATTACTAAATACATCTATACAAAAGTAGAAGATACATTTGATGTAGTATAATGACATATAGTAATTTAATATGGGAGACCAAACTGAGATGACATTTCAACAAGCCTTCTACAAAACAATTCCACCTCTTTGATGTTTTCTTAAACTGCTGACCAGGTGGGCATCTGAAAGTTTATATTTCATGGAAGAACAGTTCTGTTCTGTTCAAGATAGAGAGGCCAATTATTGTTAAAAGGATCTAGATACATTTGTTGTTACAACAACAAATGAAACCACTACCGTGAAACTCACAGTTGCAATGCCAGTTTTCTGATTGTGACCAACACCACCATCCACGGCTCGCACAATGAGTATATATTCTGATTTAGCTTCCCGGTCCAGTAGAGATGTGGTGGTGATTTCCCCTGAAGCAGGTAAGAGAGGGAAGTGAAAAAGAAAGAAGAACTTATAAATTGGAAGCCAGAGGCTCAAAGGCATTTAAGTTATAAATTATTTTCCTAAGCTTATAGAACAACATGTAAGCCATGTTTCAAGTATATCCAATTAACATTGGAGGTGCATTTGATTAGTAAATCATCCAAACATACAGTTGACCTGTGATTTCTATATTCAATTATAAATTCAGTTTAAACTATGATGCTATGAAGCTCATGATAAAGTCTATAGGTTTGAAGTGCCTGAAAAAGCTATCTAGGTGTGATCCACTACCTAATACTTCTTTAATAGGTTTCTGAAGCTGCCTGATCTTCTCTCTTATCGCTCCAATAATGAACTGAAAGGTGCCCAATTGTCTTGTTTATACAGTAGGCTAACCAAGATGGAACTGTCCATTGATTCCTCTATCCCATGGCCCCCATATTCAGCCTATACACCAAAGTTCAATTCCCTGGTCAAACACAAATCACTTTAATTTTAAGGGGCTGTCCACAGCAGATTATCTGGGGGAAACGATTAAAAATTGATCTTGAACTGCAAGAGGTCAAAAGATTCATTGAAATACATTTGCCTCCCAAGTTCCTGTGGTACCCATTAATCTGTAGTCTGGGGAAAAAAAAGTCAGCAGGGGACTTAAAGAAAAAGGACACGTCTCAGTGATGAATTGCTCCACTTTGCCCACAAAGTTACATCCAATTAGGCACACCTTCACAGCGCACGTTCAGCTAATTTTAGCGATGCTATTCCTGCAGAGTTCTTCTCGGATTCTCTCTTCCCCTGCACCACTTCCTGGCGTGCAGGTTCATCTCCCTTCCTACAGAATAGCACGGAATAGCACGGCAAGGGACTGAAAGTGATGCCACATCAAAAACACTGCTATGCCTTTTTCAGATTGTTTGACAATTCTGTAACTTGAAAAATGACAAATTGGGGAAAAATATAGGCAAGGAAACAAGAGTCAATCAATGTTTTTAAATCCTTGCATTACATCGTTGATATGGAATGGATTCTATGCTCCTGCTGTCTAATGCTTACAGATGTATAAGGGACTTCTAATGCCACAGCCCCATCCAACATGCTTATGATGGCTGGGAGTTATGGATGTTGATGCCTCTCTTGAGAAGATAAGAGTGGGAAAAGCAAAATTAATATTAATGCTACTGTTAGATTTGCATGAAGAGTCAGACGCGGAGTGCTTCAGTGAAGAGTTTATTAGTGACTACAGCTCATAACAGACCCAGTTTGGCTGGTCTGCGGCTGCTACTTATAGCCAGCAGCCGCAGTTGCCAGCCAATCAGAGTGCAGGGTTTTCCCGCACTTTTTAAACCAATCATTTCTGACATTTTACAAGAACAGTTCAAACTTAACCAATGACATTCAAACCTGCATACATAACAGCTACTAATGTTATTATCTGTTTGTTTGTTTACCTATTTATTTATTTATTTGCCAGCCCTCTAGTCTAGAGACAACTCTGGGTGCCTTACAAACAATAACAATACTATACTGCTCCCACTCCTTTTTCTGCATTATTTCTATTGCTAGCTGCCTCCTCCTCCTCCTCCTCCTCCTCCTCCTCCTCCTCCTCCTCCTCCTCCTCCTCTTCCTCCTCCTCCTCCACTCTGCCCCATCAAGCGACATTTTAAGGATACTTATAATGAAAATAACACCAACCATTAAAATAGCAAGCTTAACTCTATGATTTACAAAGAAAATTTGCTGTTTTGATCAACCTGAAAAGAGATAGGCAGGTTAAAATGAAAATGATAAAAAATAAATAAAACTGGAAGAAGACAAAGAATATACTAAATTAATACTGAAACTCAAATTGTCTAGAACTTTAGATGAGAAGCAGATTTAAATTATTACAACATTCAAAGCAAAATTTATAAAAGTAAAATTAAACAGCTCTGGCAAACAAATCTACTTTTACTTGATATCTGGATTGGTGCCAAACATAAGAACATTTAAAGACAGTATAAAGATATAATTCTAGTACTAGTGCAGGGACCTGTTGGTGCACTTCATCAGATGATCTTAAAGCACAGCTATCTTTGTAAAGAAATACATAAGGAGGTGTGGAAAACATTGCACTATTTAGCACAAAGTCTCTATTATGCATAAGCATCTTCTTAGTATTTGCTAATCTGATAAGTTCCTCAATTCAGCAGAAGAGAAACACAAAAAGAGTGGAGCATGACTAACTAAGCAGAAGTCCTTTCCATAAAACCTGCAAAAGTATGTCTCATGAGCTTTGATTGGCAGTGGTGGGTGACTGATGGCTTCCTCCTGAGATGGTACGAGTGATAGAAGGCAGTCGAATTGAAGAAGTGAACTCACTGAATCAACCAGGAGTCTGAGTAGGAGTTTTTCAGTAGAATTTGCTGCGAGATTCTAAGAAAAAAGTCCCCAACTAATTTTTTATGTAGGTGGTTAACTTGAGGGTCTAAGAATTTAACAAGATATTTGTAGTGCTTTGATGAAACAAAATGAAGATGGACAATCAGGACTTGCTCGTTGCAACCTGCTTATGGCATTGTTATATTTCTGCCTGTAAACAATTTGTAACAATATTTAGAGTGCAAACTTGTAGTGATGTTTGAAAAGATCAGAGGACTCTGACCATACCTAGCTCATGAGACAGGATGAAAACTTATTAGAACAAATAAAGGAGGCACTACAAGAGATCATGGAAGAAGCTTCTCTCCATATGGAAGGCAATCAAACAAGAAAGGTAAGCTCAGAAGACCAACTTATAAAGCTCATCAATAGCTTGAAGAAGAAACTGGCTTTGCAGCTTCAGGGAGAAAAGGAATTGTTGTGGAATGTAAGTTAGGACAGTTGAAAAACAAAGAAGTAGATACACCTTGCAAGAAAAGAATAACTGTGAAGAATTGCCACAAATGTGTGGAAACCAAATCTGCTAGTGATATTTGCCAGAAGCAAGAATCGGGATGGGAGATGACAGAACAACTCCTAAGCCTGGTAGTTTGCAAAACATTACTGGGCAACACTTTCCATATCTGCAAAGCAAGTAGCAACCTCTCCACTGCCTTAAGATGTGGTCATCCAGACAGCTAAAGGATCCTCATCCTAATACACTTACAGATAAATAGATTGCAAACTACATACAAGATTCTGTAACTTCATCCTTTCCTTCTGTTTCAATCTACCTGGTTAGTAGGATGTTGTTAAAATCTAATCTTTCTAATTGTGAATAATAATATCTATTGGGCATTTGTAAGTGAGACTGGATCTTGCATGGGTTGGAGATGAAAACCCTGTGGTAAAAAACTCAAATAAAGATTTGTGGTCTATAGAAGAAAGAGAAAATGCTGCTGAATTGAGGTCTATTAAATCATTCAGTGACAACACAAAAAGAAGATTGGCTCCCAAAGTTCATGGCCTTCATTGTCTGTAGCTCTGTAGATCAGCATATGGGAAGTAAGCAATATTAGTTTGAACTCAGTGCAGGAAGGAAATATGATTTAATAGCTATAACAGAGATCTGATAGGATGAGTCCTATGTCTGCAGTACCACAGGTAGAAGATATTGTTTGTTCAAAAAGGTGCAGTAGAGAAGGAGGAAGACTAACTTGTGTTAAAAGTAAAGACATCTGCTCATAAATCTTAATGAATAAACTTGGTAGTGCTAGAAAGAGATTTGAAATAAAATAAACAAAACTTGTACTGCCATCTATTGTTAGTTCTTGCTATTAACTAAAGATATTTATTTCTTTGCTACACGTACTTGTGTATATAAATTCTAACAACTATTGGCGGTTTACAATAATAACATTTAAAAACTCCAACAATAAAAACAATAAATATAGTATCATATATACATGTATGTATACACATACAAAAACATATCTCCAAGTTAAGTTTGACCTCTGTTAACTCTCTGGACAACTCCCTGAAATTTTCTTGGCATTATTTTTGGGAAGTGTCCCTCCTTCCAAGGGACTGAGAGAGAGGGACTGGTCCAGCTGGCTTTGTACCTAAGGCAGGACTAGGGCTAACAGTCTCCTGGTTTCTATCTTGATGCTTTAATATATTTTCCACAAGCTACTTTCTTTCAAAGACAGATGAAATAGTAATATAGCAATGGCAGGACTTGATATCTAGTGGGACATAAACTCCACAAAATCTGGTCTTTCCCAACTTGCTGAAATCTTTCTCTCTCAAAAAGGTTTAAGAAGACCATTTACTCTTGGTCTGATACCTAAATGAGAAGATATGGCATGTAATAAGAACATTGGGGAGAAAATGACTAAGTAACATGAGAGTTGTTAAGAAATTTAAAATCAAATTCAGAGATGTAAGATGAGAGATACTTGACTTGATAGTACATACAGAAAGTTAATGGAACAGTAGTTGATCGTAAACTGAATATGGTTGGAAAACGTGATATGGCAGGTATAATATTGAGATATGTGAACAGAATTATAGTTCGTTTGAAATGATTGTCCCATTTTTGTGTGCATTGGTCACAGTCTACTTCAAATAGCGTGTCACAACACATTACATTTTAAGACCAGTTCAGATAGCCGTTATTAACCTAACCCCAACACCTTTCTATTCTGATGCTCATAGTCAAGAGAGAATGTAGAAGTTGGAAGTGCTTAGTCATTAGAAAAGAAGAATTTGATGGGGATATATTTGAGGTCTATATATACTGGAAAGTATGTCACCCAGTAGGAAGATGTTTTGTCAGTTATTATGGACTTTGGAACATAGAATACAGGATTTAGGTTAAAGAAAGATGATTCTGACTGAACATTAGAAAGATATTCCCAAGAACAGTGTGACAGTGAAACCAATTTCTTAAATAATCTGTGACCTGTATTTCATTGATGTGATCAGGTGGAAGATAGTCAGACAGATATTTATTTTGGATTTCCACAGTGGGCAGATATAGTATTCAGTGTTAAGTGCCACTTCCATCACTAAGACCTGAGAGATGTTCATATTTCTAGTGAAAATGAAAGAAAACACCAGGAAAGGCATTTTAAGAGTTTCAACTTGTGTTGATTCCCCCAAATCCTTGGATGCCATGCTCCACTCCAAAAGTTTGTATTATAATTGAATTGTAATTTTTAATACGACAGTGAGAAATGATTACATGTAGAAAGTGATATTATTAACTATATTTAACTAATTAAAATTAAATTATAATTTTGTCTTGGCTTTATTTTCTGGAACAGGCCATTTCTGGCATACCATTCAAAAACAGATTACACACCTGAGCTTTAAGGCAATTTACTCTGATATACAGGAAGTATGTAGCCTTGAATTCTGGGCCATTTGACCATTCATATAACACAAATGTTTCACAAGAATTGTACTTATTTTGTTCTGGTGTTATGCAGTGTGATCTTCACATTCATATCTGTATTTTTATTTCTCTTTTAGTGGACAATTTGTTAGATGGGTGAAAACAAAGCCATTAAATTAAAAAAAAATCAAGAAAAGTGAAAAGTAAGGAAATAGTCATAGTTGCACTTACCTGAACGAGCATTAATGCGAAAATGTGATGATCCTTCCAAGGAGTATATAATAGATTCTTGGCCATATTCTCTTGATCGATCAAAGTCAGTCGCATTTAGAAATAGCACTGTTGCTCCTTGAAGAAAGCAAGAAGACAGTTTACAAGCCAAATTTATTTATTTTTTATTTTGGAAAATGTATATTACACTTGTATGGTTTACTGAAAATTTGATTTGCATAATTTGTAATCCAAAAGTCTTTTTTTTCCTTTGATATATTTTGTTTCCTTTTAATTTTTATCTATAAGCTGCTCAGAGCTACTACAGAGTCAGGCACTTTGAAACTGAAAGTATGGTACAGGGTAAATTGGTGATCTGTAATCAAAATTTACTGTGGGAGAAATGAAAAATCAGAAAAAAATATAATAAAGAAATGGAATGATCAAAGCACTGTGTTAAGTTTGCATGAAGAGTCAGACGCGAAGAGCTTCAGTGAAGAGTTTATTAAGTGACTACAGCTCGAATGGACCCAACTTGGCTGGGCTACGGCTGCTACTTATAGCCAGCAGCCGTAGTTGCCAGCCAATCAGAGTGCAGGGTTTTCCGACTTTTAAACCAATCCTATTTGACATTTCACAAGAACAATTCAAACTAAACCAATAACATTCAAACCTACATACATAACACCCCTCCCCACTACGTTCAGTCCATACTCAAACCCCAACCTATCTAATGTATTCTTTTAAATAGGTGGGGCTCTTACGTAATGCTGAGACCTCCGTGGTTCAGAAGTTTTAACATTCTCACCCAGTGAGAGAGGAAATGTGTCTGCTGACATTTCCCTTCTGGGACTCCATGTGAAAGAAGACCCTGTTTGACTGTTAGAATCTGGTCTCTCCTCCCAACCCATCTCCAGCCCAATGTCAGCACCCAAGTCAGGTAGTGATGTACAATCTTCCACTTCTAAGGATGGAATTTGGCATTGTGACAGGTTTTGGGATGATTCCTGTCGTAATGGCTCGTTACACATGGGATGGATTCTTGCTTGCTGATTTTCCTCCTGTTCCTCCCCTTCCCCTAGAATTGACATCAGGTGAGGGAACTAGAGAGGAACAAGTGCGATGTTCCTGAGAGAACATGGATCTAAGTTGATCAATGTGCCTGCTCCAAAGGAGTCCATCCTCTGTTTGTACCCTGTAAGAACGAGGGCCTGTGATTTGAGTTATCTCAGCAAGAATCCACAAAGGTTCACCCATAGGGTTCTTAGCATAAACAGAATCACCCACACTGAATGTGAACTTTGGAAGTGGAATCTAGTGGTGCATTGTGCGTAGTGGGATGAAGGCGGTCAAGGGAAGACCTAAGTTTCCTACCCATCAACAACTCTGCTGGGGATAAGTTATTAGATGGGTTAGGAGTGATGTGCTGAACACTAAGAAGTTTTTCAACTTTATCAGTGATGTCCCCAGGACCCAGTTGCTGAAGCTTCTCCTTGGTAAAATGTACCATGCGTTCAGCCCGGCCGTTAGCAGAAGGGTGCCCAGGGGCAGTCAGGGCATGTCTGATACCCTGTTGTGCTAAATAGGATTCAAAAAGGTTGGATGTAAATTGAGGGCCATTGTCAGAGACAAGAACATCAGGTAACCCGTGGGTTACAAAAGTTTTTGAGCTGCTTGATGACAGCATCAGTTGTGGTGGATGCCATAGGAATTACCTCTAGCCATTTGGAATATGCATCTACTATAATAAGAAAGGTGTGCCCTCTGGTAGGGCCTGCGAAATCAATGTGAATCCTAGACCATGGGCCCCTAGGACATTCCCATTCCTGTGTAGG
The DNA here is from genome assembly GCA_009733165.1 of Naja naja. Lineage (NCBI taxonomy): Eukaryota > Metazoa > Chordata > Lepidosauria > Squamata > Elapidae > Naja > Naja naja. Next base: position 101,598,467 of record CM019151.1, read on the forward strand.
GGCGAGAGGTAGTGCAGGGCTGACTACCTGATAGTTGGGACAAGATGCAACCCAGTTTTCAACCATTTTGTCAATACCTGGCCACCATACATAACTCCTGGCCAATCCCTTCATTCTGACAATACCTGGATGACCCTCATGTAACATTTCCAAAACCTCTTTTTGCAGTTTTGCAGGAATAACCACCCTGTTACCCCACAAAATACATCCTCTTAATACAGATAATTCAGTTTGCCTGGACTTAAAAGGTTGAGCCAGGTGAGGTAGATCTTGAAGAGGCCAACCTTTCTTAATCCAGCCTATAATAGGAGCCAATAAAGTGTCTTTGGCAGTCTCTCTGGCAATTTCAGCAGCATGCACTGGAAGCTTGGCAACAGTCTCTAGGAAAAAGGTGTGTGTTTCAGGTTCAAAGTCCTCCTTGGGGCAAGGAAGTGGGCAACGACAGTGCATCAGCATGTCCAATGTCCTTGCCAGGCTTGTGAATAAGTTTGTAAGAATAAGCAGCAAGAAATTCAGTCCACCTCAGCATTCTTGGTGACAGGATAGTAGGTGTAGGTTTATCTCCTGCCACAATGCCTAACAAAGGTTTGTGATCTGTAACAATGGTAAATGTTCTCCAAATACAAATATTCATGAAATTTCTTGACAGCTGCAACAATTGCCAATGCTTCTTTGTCCAATTGGCTGTAATTCCTCTCTGCTTTGGTCAAAGTAGAGTAAAATGCAATAGGGGCTTTCTCCCACTGGGAAGCCTGTGGCTCAAACCCCCCACTCCAAAGGGAGATGCATCACAAGTCAGTACAACAGGCAAATTCTCAGAGAACTGTATCAGTACAGCATCAGACGTGATTAGTCTTTTAATACTGTTAAATGCTGATTGTTCCTTCCTCCCCCAGATCCAAACAGATTTTTTATCAAGTAATCTGTGCAATGGTTCAGCAATGGTTGCCTTCTGAGGTAGGAACATGTGATAAAAATTAATGAGTCCAAGGCAGGCTTGCAAATCTGTTTTGCATTTTGGTCTAGGGGCTTCTTTGATTGCTTGAACCTTGGCATCTGTAGGGTGGATGCCATGCTTGTCAATCATGTAGCCCAGGAACTCAACCTTGTCAGTTTGAAGAGTGCATTTTTCTTCCTTGACTTTTAACCCGGCTTTCCTAAATCTGGTAAGAACTTCTCTGAGTCTTTCTTGTAACTGAGTGTCATTTTCAGCAGAGATTAACACATCATCAAAGTAAGACACTACCCCTGGCAGTCCTTGGAGCATTCTTTCCATAAGGCTTTGGAAGATGCCTGGTGCCACACTTACTCCAAACTGTAACCTTTTACATTTGAAGGCACCTCTATGACTCACAATGGTTTGGGCCTCTGCAGTGGCATCATCAACTGTTAGTTGTTGATATGCCTGGGCCAGATCCAATTTGGCAAAGACTGTACCCCTGCCAAGTGAATGTAACAGATGATGCACCACTGGAACTGGGTATGCGCTCTGCTGCAGCGCATGGTTCAGTGTCCCCTTATAGTCTCCACAGATTCTTACTGACCCATCAGTCTTGACTGGTGTGACTATGGGTGTCTCCCACCTGGAGTGGTCAGTGGGCTCTAAAACCCCTTGAGCTATTAATTTGTCTAATTGTGCATCAATTTTTTCCTTTAAAGCAAATGGGACCCTCCTGGGCTTTAAACGAATTGATGGCACCCTGGGATCTAGGTTGAAAGTGATAGGGGTCCCCATATACTTGCCCAATCCTTTGCTGAAGACTTCTGGAAACTCAGACTTCAAGGCCTCCTCCCATTCAGTGTTGCTCACGTGATTGATGCCAGTCACCTCAATGCCTAGTGGATTGAACCACTCAAGTCCCAGCAAGCTTGGGCGATCCTTGTCCACGATGGTCAGGGGTAAACGTTTGGTGTGGCCTTTGAACTTCATGTTGAATTCTCTTGTTTCAACTACTGGAATCTTGTTCCCTTGGTAGTCTTTAAGAGTCAGTGCTTGCTTCTGGAAATGTTTCTTCTGAATGTTGGGAAGTAGCCTGTGAATAGTGTCCCATGACACCATAGATAAATAGGAGCCTGAGTCCACTTCCATTTGGCAAGGCCTTCCTTCAATGAGTACCTTCACATGTACTTTTCTGCTTCTTAAGGGTGAAGAATGACCAATGGTGACTGTTTGATGAGTTTCATTCTTCCCATTTGCTTCTGAGTTCCGCCCCATTTTCTCACTGAAGTTGTTGGGCTTGAATTCTTTCTCAGGAAATTTCTTCCTACTAGGTGGAGTTCTGGATGATTTGCAGACTCTTGCTAGGTGACCTCTTTTCTCACAACGTAGGCAGATGGTGTCTAAAACTTGCATTCAGTGGGGTGGCCCCCCCCACAGCCTCTGCAATAAAAGTATTGCCTCTTTCTTCCAAGGTCTTTCCTTTTCTTCTCCATTCTGAGTCTATATATTCCTTCCTCCACTTCACTACAGTCTGAATCAGAATCTATTTGCTCGCAATGGGTTGTTGTGGACTTTTCCACATCAGAATGGCTTGAGGCCTTGTTAATTTTCTTCATGGCTGCCGCTGAGGACTTAGTGGCTTCTGCTGAGGAGGCCTCTTCTATGGCCTCCTTCAATGTGATCTTAGGTTTTAATAACAATTTGCTCTGAAGCACCTTGTCTTTGAGGCCTAGGACAAACCGCATGGCCTCCTCCAAGCTGTTAAACTCGCATGCACCCCAATGTCTCTTAAGCTTGCCACGAAGTCATTAACGTTTTTGCTTTCTCCTTGACCCCGATGGTAAAACTCGTGTCTCTTAATGAGGCACGATACTTGTGGGGCGAATGGGCTCTTAAAAGCTTTTCTAAATCAGGCCATTCCATTACCTTCACGTCTGCAGCTCCGCCAATGCCTTCACCATCTTGAAGACTGCCGGACCGCAGTGTGAAGAAAGACCGCCCTCTTCGGAGATGTCGGCGAGGTCGTTTCCTTCCAAATACATTTGGAAGCGATCCGCATACGATTCCCAGACTTCTGCCACTGGATCAAACGGGCTGGGGGTGTTCAGCCACCTCGCTCTTCTGCTTGTCTTCCGCATTGTCTCTTCTTCAGGGCAATCCCATCCTCATCGCCAGTGTTAAGTTTGCATGAAGCGTCAGACGCGAAGAGCTTCAGTGAAGAGTTTATTAAGTGACTACAGCTTGAATGGACCCAACTTGGCTGGGCTACGGCTGCTACTTATAGCCAGGAGCCGTAGTTGCCAGCCAATCAGAGTGGAGGGTTTCCCCGCACTTTTTAAACCAATCATATTTGACATTTCACAAGAACAATTCAAACTAAACCAATAACATTCAAACCTACATACATAACACACTGAATTAAAGATCCATGTAGCTATACAAGAAAAAATTCCATGCATTTCCCAGGAAAGGGCTAGTACAGAAGCAATCTAAAGCCTGCTTTTTGCATTCTAAGTGTCCTCTTAAGATTCATACTCCTTTCATTGTACGATTTACATATGTCACTGAGAAAATGACAAGTTAAACTGAATTCCAAAGGATGGCAGCCAGTTGGGAAAGGTTGAATTAAGGATACAAAGTGAATCTGAGCTTCATTCAATAAGGCCATGTGTTCAGGATAACTCCTCCCATTTAGGTGGCAGCACAATGGCTCAGCAGTTAAGACACTGGGTTGTCAGCTAGAAAGCTGGCAGCCCACATTCGAGACCCAAGGTGCATGTGATGGGGTGAGCTCCTGTCCTCATCCCAGCTCCTGCCAACCTAGCAGTTCGAAAACATGCAAATGCAAGTAGAAAAATAGGGACCATGTCCATGAGAAGGTAACAGCATTCCTTGACATCATGCTGGGCACATGACCATGGAAATGTCTTTGTACAGTGCTGGCTCAATGGCCTTGAAATGGAGATGAGCATGCCCCCTATAGTTAGCAACAACTAGCAGAGTAAAACCAACAGGGATTCCTTTACCTTTATTTACCTCCCATTTAGTTACAGTCAATAAATGTCTTGTGATTGACTGAGATTCTGATTTAGAATATTATTGAGAAAACTGTTAAAAATAACAGCTTTGAAGTCTATAATAGGTACTATCTTTATTCGGGACACCAAAATAACACACAAGAATGTGTAGCATCAGTTAAGATACTGTAATAGCAAGCAACAGCAGAAAAGTTATAAAATTAAGTCAAGTATGTTAGTTGTAGAGTTTACAGCTAGTTATTTCAAGAGGGAGATTAATGCATACTACCTGCAATTGGTATGAAGTATGCAGTACAAGTTAACATTTTTAACTTGGAGGATAATGATTGATATCCATGGTGACTGAAGAGCTGTGGTGGTGCAGTGGTGAGAATGCAGTAATGCAGGCTAATTCACGACTCACTGCCAGAAGTTTGATTCTGACCAGCTCATGGTTGACTCAGCCTTTCATCCTTCTGAGGTTGGTAAAATGAGGATCCAGATTGTTGGGGGTTAATATGCTGACTGTCAGCATTGCGAGTAATGCGCCCATTATAAATTGCTTAGAGAGGGCTGTAAAGCATTATGAAGTGGTATAGAAGTCTAAGTGCTATTGCTATTGCTATTCATTCCACTTCTAAAATAAAAACCTGTAGATATCTTAGTCTAACTCCTGCTATGGGTAAAGTAGACAAATTCCTAGCTTGAAAAGTATGAAAAGTAAGAATTTATTTGTAATTAAAAACACACTTAGGGAAGTTAGATGAACTGATATGCCTCCAAAAGACTGTAGATGATGACTATGGCAAAGCCCAAAGGACTGGCAAGTAAACTGTTTCTATGGAACCTCTCTAGATGAGGAGAGGATGAGATTACCCATATGTGTTCTGGGTGGCTGACCCCCACAAGAAGACTGCCAGGAGAAACAAGAAAAGGAAGTTATGAGGGAATAATAAGGATTAGGATAGAAACTGATGTCTTACCTGCCATGATATCCTCCATGACTGTGACAACATAGGAAGGCTTGCTAAATGTGGGTGGATTGTCATTTTCATCCTACAAAGATAAAAAGAAAATAAAAAATTGTTTCTCACAGAGATAACTTAAAAAATTGGGACATACCAGAAACACAAGGAGATGAGAATATATGCTAGTACAATTTTTCAGAATGTAGTGGAATTCTGTTTTTTTAAAAGTTTTGGAAGAATGTAAAATATGATATAATCTCTAATTAAGTCTTAAAATGTTCGACGCAACTATCTCCCCCCCCCGGTCTTGAATAATATCATTACACCCACAAAAACAAGCCTAGACTACTTTTTTTTACTCAAGTATCTCAGCAATGGTAGTCCCAAATTAGATCCTTTACTTACAAACAAGAATTTGCAGTTTGTTATACCCACAGGAGACCCCAGCTTAAAAATCACTGCTGCAATACATTCACTGCCTTTTAAAAGCTGAGTTGTCCAAATGCAACTCAGTATTCATGTTCAGCATTCCTATCTGTTGGAAAAGGTGCTCCTCGTGTATTATTTATTATTGTGCTTTCTGTTTCCCACCATTTCAGTACCTTAAATAGTGTTTATAGAACTATTAAAATAGTATATAAAAGTACCAAACTGCAATTACAATTATACCATATTGATTAAAAACAAGCTGCCCAGGAGGTTTTGTAAAGCTAAACACCTGGATTATATGTGTTTGAATATTAGTAGCTTGGTGTGATGACCAGGGGCATGGCACAAAAGCAACAAAGTCACAAAAGTAGGTAAAGTCCCTTTAATACCTCCAACTTGGCCCCAATGTCCAGTTAACATCGGCTGGGGAAAAAACTCTCCCAAGAACAGTTTTTAAAGGGAAGAAATTCAGTCCATATAAATTATAAATAAAAACCAACACAAACCACAGCTGCAGCAATTAATGAGACAGGGCAGGATAAGGAATAGCAGACTTCAAAAGATAATGAAACACACACAGTTGGGAGGATCCCAGAACCCAGATAAGACTTGACAAACAAAGATAATGCACGCTTTGCTTCCTGAAAGGTGCTGTGCACAAATACCTCTTTTAAATCCTGTTTTCCCAGCTGCAGCTAATGAAGGGAATCAGGGCCCTTTTCTCCCCCGTAACCCATGTAACTCACGTTGCTCCCTTCTCCGTTCCTCCCTGCATGCCCTAGGATGAAGAGGGGTTGGTCCTGGAGCTTCCTCTGAATGACCAGCCAGACTGTGCCCTTCCCCAGTTTCTTCCACAGCCACCAGAGCCACATTCCCACTCGCTATCAACTGCTTGACCTCTCCCTCAGACTCAGATTCCAACAGGGGCATGACACTCAGGTTGGTAGTTAAGCTGTTGGTTTGACTAATTTGCATCTCATAAAAAGGTATTTAAAGACCTGTATTCTAATAGACAAGCACAATTCAAAAGGCACTGACGATGTTTCCTCGAACGGTGATGAAACGTTTGCAACCAAACTGCCAAGCTCGGACCTCACAGCCTAATCTGGATGATAGGCAAGCTGCAATTTCACAGCATTATTCTAATTTTAAAAGTGAATACAGGTAATCCTTGACTTATGACCAGTTGTTCAGATTTATGACAGCCTTGGAAAAGGTGCTTTATGCTTTATAGAGCACTTCTGGCTGTCATAAAATGTGCTGCCCCTTGCCTAGTTACAGGCCTGTATTTTGGGTGCTGGCAACCAGTTCATATTTGCTGTGTTCCCACGGTCACATGATTGCAATTCGCAATGTTTTTTGCTGGTTTCTGGTGGTTTTGTTGTCAGTTTCTGGCAAAAATATATTTATGACTGTGTGATTCACTTAACAACCACCGTAAAAACAACTGTCAAATCAGGTCCAGGCACATGGATGCCTTGACTTATGACTGTCATGATTTACAACCAAAATTCTGGCCTCAATTGACGTTGTAAGTCGGGGACTACCTTGGATATCCTCATCCAGCTTAAATGGGAGCAAGTACAGGTAGTCCTCAAGTTATGGCCACAACTGAGGCCAGAATTTCTGTTGCTAAGTGAGACAATTGTTAAGTGAGTTTTGCCCTATTTTTCAACCTTTCTTGCCACAGTTTTCAAATGAATCACTTCAGTTGTTAAGTTAGTAACATGGCTGTTAAATAAATCTGGCTTCTCCATTGACTTTGAGTGTCAGGTCACAAAAGGTGACCACACGACCCCCGGGACAATGCAATCGTCATAAATATGAGCCAGTTGCCAAGTATCCAAATTTTGATCACGTGACCACAGAGATGCTGCAATGGTCATTAAGTGCAAAAAACGGTCATAAGTCACTTATGGAAAGAAATTATTTAAACTCCCTGCAAACTAAACACAATGGACCCAAATTTGATGTGGTGGATAAAGCCGCCAAAAAAACCAAAAACAAATTAAGTTTGAAAATGAGCTGAATCCAAGGAAGGGCTCCAAAAAGAAAAAAAAGGAAAAGCATTTTCTCACAGCATCCCATTTTTTTTCCCATTCTAACTTGTGTCCTCTTTGTCACGTCACCTAAAGGACAGCTTTGGTTAAAGGGCCGCAAAAAAACAACAACAAGCCACTCAGAATCCTTAGCTTTGCATACTTTGTTTTTAGAAAAGAGGTCAAAGAAGCAGCAAAATATGTTACACTGCAGTATCTGATGAGGGGAGTCTTTTGCTAATTTATATAAATCTTAGGAAATTTCAATATTGTTGAATTACTTATTAGACAATCATTAAAAAAAGAAAAGAAAGTAATTTTTATCCTTTGTCTTGGAAAGCACCCAGATCATACAGCCTCTGTATGATACCAATACAGTATCATACAGATGGTTTAGCATTGACAGACATATCTTGTGAGTTCTAAAATACAGACAGAATATCAAGTTCAATATTACAAAATATTTATATTATTAATAGAGATGCTGTTATACCAACATTTTAAGTAGTTAAAATACTTAAAATGAATAGTAGTAATAATCTTTAATCTATTGTCACTCACAAGTGTTTTGCAAGGAGTATATAATTAAGTAATTAACTCCTTCACTTTTCACACGCTAATTTAAAAAAAATTAAAACAGGGATTATTCTGTTCTTTTACAGATTAAGACATGAATAGTGCTGTCATAGGCAGGAACACAATTGCGTGAACTGATACAGTTTTCAGCTTCCCTCAATTATGCATCTTTTTTTTCCTTTCCCCTTCTGGTTAATTCTTGGGCACTTCTGAATTACTTTGTGAATTTGCGTTTTCAAACATAATTTTCCAAGAGCTTTCCCCCCGCAAATAATACATACTTCCTTCTATAATTAATCTCTGAACTCCATCATAACATTCCAAAAAATATTCCAAATCTTACAGGTTTAAGAGTGCAAATTGAGTAAATTTGGATAAAAAGTAACCTATTTTTAGCCATCTTCGAAATAGGTGAATGTAGGACTGTAACCTTAATATTTTCACCAATATTTACACAAGGCTTATTAATTAAAAAAAAGGAAAGGAAAGAGCTTCATGAATGATCTGCAAGTAGATTAAAAATGGAAGTAAGAATATGGCTATTACTACATTCTCATTTTTTTTGGATAATCTGCCCTCAGGTTGATGTCATCTCAGATGCAGTGATCCAGCCTCTGCGAAAAATCATGTTACAAAGAGATTCAGCATTACGAAGAACCTTTCTTCTTTCTGATGTAGCGATTTTCATATCCTTTCTTTGCTCTCGCCAGAGTGTCCCGAGATTATACTTCCACAATTGGGTAGCAGAATGAAGAGGTGTTTTCAACAAATAAGAAGCAAAATGGCTAATTAAAATCTCTGATGTCATAACAGGTAGACAATCCTCTCAAAGCTACCCAGAACTGGATCTGGTGAATATTTATTTAAATAGTTTAAATAACCATCCATCTCCCAAAATGACTCTAGGCAGTGTACAAGGTTTTTTTTTTAAAAGGAAGAAATGTAATAATGTCTGAGCCCACAAATACAATCCAACTTGTAACAACATTAACTAACTTTGACCACAGACTCCACCTGTATTTCCTTGGGACAATACCAGCAAATTTCAAGGCTGTCAATTAAATTGGGTAGTTGAAAAAATATCCCAAAAGAAAGCAGATCCTCATATTATTGCTGAAAAAAGGAACTGAGCTAAAATATACTTTATACTGTATATTCCTAAAGTCTTTACTTAGTAACTCCAAAGCACCCGAAGGCCAGACAAAGAATAATGGGTGGAAACTGAACAAGGGGAGATTCAACCTGGAAATAAGGAGAAACTTTCTGACAGTGAGAACAATCAACCAATGGAACAGAAGTTGCCCTTGGAAGTTGTGGGAGCTCCATCATTGGAAGTTTTCAAGAAGAGACTGGACTGCCATCTGTAAGAAATGGTGTAGGGTCTCCTACTTGGGTGGGGGTTGGACTAGATGACCTACAAGATCCCTTCCAATTCTGTTAACCTGTTAAGCTATTTACAGTTTTAGAAATTCCACTGCCTTCCAATGAAAGCATTTAGTGGCACCAAATCCTTACGGTGTTTTGAACAACACAGAACATGGGTGTCAAACTCGCGGTATCACGTTGCCGTCACGTGACGTTTCACGATGTTCTTTCCCTTCATGGGCATGGTCTGCTCGTGATGCTTCCAGGCTGTGGGCTGCCAGTGTGAAACCCCTAATGTAGAATAACAGAGTTGGAGGACTTCCAGTGTAACGCCTTTGCTCAAGCAGGAGACCCTACACCATTTCAGACAGATGCCTGTCCAGTCTTTTCTTAAAAAGCCTCCAGTGATGAAGCACCCACAACTTCTGAAGGGAAGCTGTTCCACTGGTTGATTGCTCTCACCGTTAGGAAACCTTTCTTTAGATCTAGATTGTTTCTCTCCTTGGTTAGTTTCCATCCATTATTTCTAGTCTTGCCTTCAGGTGCTTGGAAAATAGGTTGACGTCTTTGTGGCAACCTCTCAAATATTGGAACACTGCTATCGGTCTTCGCTAGTCCTTCTTTTCACTCGACTAGACCTATGTAATTCCTGCAACCGTTTTTCATATGTGTTAGCCTCCAGCCCCCTAATCATCTTTGTTGCTCTTCTCTGCACTTTCCTGATTCCCAATCTTTTTTTAATTTTCTTTTTTATTATTATTTGGGAGGTGGGGGTAGGCTGGAGTGATTCACAGCCAAGAAACAGTTGTATAAGCGCTATGGACTTCCAGTGTGAAAGAAGGGTTAGAACCCTTAACCAGGGGTGGGCTGCTGGGGGTTCGCAGGGGTTTGGAGAGCCCCTAGCTAAGATTCTGTCCAGTTCGGAGAACCCCCAAATCCCACCCCCGGCTGGCCCCGCCCACCCCGCCCAGCCCACAAGTCCCCACATGGCTGGTTTTGGATGCAGATAAGTGCAGGGTGTGCGTGGAGGCTCGGAGAGGGTGAAAAACAGGCCTCCTGGAAGTTTGGGAAGGCTGGAAATGGGCCCATTTCCGGCTTCCAGAGATTCTTCGGAGCCCAGGGAGGCCATTTTCGCCTCCCAGAAGCTCAAGGAAAGCCTCCGGAGTCCAGGGCGGGCAAAAAGATACACACCCCACCGTGGTGCAGGAGGCCGACTAGGCCACACCCACTATGGCCACGCCCACCCAGCAACTGGGCAGAGAACCCGTTGCTAACATTTTTGAAGCCCACCCCTGCCCTTAACCAAAACAAAATTGCAATCTGATTGGTGCTACAGCCTGGAAATAAAGTTTTTGTGTGACTTTCAAGAGAAGCACGCCTACAGGGATCTGTCAACATTTGAAATCACCCTGAGAACTATATCAGTGAGGAGTGGCTGTTGTTATCCGTATGAACAAACTAGCTGACTAGACAGAGGAAAAAAATTCAGAACTGTATACCTACAATCCAGCAACAAATTTATGATAATTAAAGAAGAAAGAAAAATATTCAAATGTCATGGGTAAAGATCAGTGCATCTGAAAGCAGGCATAAACCTTTAAACACAATTTTTAAATAGTCTGCAAAGGAGCCATTTTAGATGGCCAATTAAATATTTATTGTCAATAAATTAGGTTCCACATTCCACAGCAAACAGTTTCACAATAGGAAACATCTTTTTTTAAAAATTACAACGAAGAAGTTATTCAGCAGAAAGTACATTGACACTAGCAACGATTTCATGTGCATTCTGCAAAGTATTCTGAAACATTATTTTCAAAATTTAAAAAAAAGATTTAAAATAGGGACTGAATTAATTTTTTGTCCAATTGCAATACTTATTTCACTTATTTGCTCCTCTTCTCCTATTTTTATACTCTAATGGTTTCTCTAAATGGAAATAAAAACAGAGAAATACATATAAATACTATTTATTTATTTATTTATTTATTTATTTATTTATTTATTTATTTGACTTGTATGCCGCCCCCTCTCCGAATAGGACTCGGGTGGCTCACAACTAAAAACAGAACAATAAATTAATTACTAAAACAATATTAAATAAAACAAGCCAAATTCATCTAAAAAACCCTTACAAATTTAACATATAACCCCCCCCAAGAGGTCAGCACAGCCCGGCCTGTCCAAATAACCAGGTTTTCAAATCATGGCAGAAGGTGAGAAGGTCAGGGGCCAAACAGAGCCCCAGGGGTAATTGATTCCAGAAGGTGGGAGCTGCCACAGAATAGGCCTCCCCCGGGGCACCGCCAAACGACACTGGGTCGTAGACGAGACCCCAAGGAGCCCCTGCCTGTATGCTTGTACAGGGTGGTTGGCATTCGATGCCAGCAGGAGACGCTCCTGTAAATATCCCGGACCCATGCCTTGTAGGACTTTGAATGTTAGTACCAAAACCTTGAATCTCACCCGGAGGGCAACTGGTAGCCAATGCAGGTCGCGCAGGAGGGGTGTAACATGGGAGTACTGGGAGGCTCCCATCACAACCCACGCGGCCGCATTCTGCACCTGTTGAAGCCTCCGGATGGTCTGCAAGGGCAGTCCTAAATAGAGAGCATTGCACTTTTCAATATGCATTTTCATCTGGATGGTTTAAAGGAATCCAAGCTCTCATATATTTTTCTGCATAGAATCAAATTACTGGCAATCAATATACTTAGAGGAAGGGGAAAAAACCGAAATACACTAGGAACGATTAAAGAAATTCAATAGTTTTCAAGTCTCTATCCAATTAGTCAGTATTCTGAACAGCACTTGAAGTTTTAACACACACACTTGTTGGAAAGGAATCTTAAAATGCTTGATCTTTTTTTTCCTCTCTGTTCCAGAAAAAAACCCAACATTTTTAATGTCACTGCTTTCCTTTTCAAGTCATCCGAACACAATATGCAAAAATTGTATTATGTTAAAGTATGCCACAGACAAAAGTTTACATTTAACCACCAGTTTCTTGATTGCTGTTTAAGATAAATGCCTGATTGGAATGAGAAAGACAAAAAAAAGGCTGCAGCTGAACAAACAACCCCAAACGTTTTGCTATAATTTATATAAAAAACTTTCTAAACTAGTTTTAAATCCTGACTGACTCTTTTGCTGTCAAAGTCAGTATTTGAGGTAATTTCACATGCCATTGATGTCTACTATAATATATAATTATATCACTCTTCTGCATTTTTGGATTTTTGTCAGAAGAGAGGACCTGTTGTGGCCCGCCAGTGAAGCTGGTGGCAGACTCGGGCAGTGAGGAGGTTGGGGAGGAACATGGGCCAGTCCTGGAGCCTGGGGAAGGCTCTGATGAGTGCTCTGCATCAGAGGCAGAGATGGGGCCAGGGCCGTCTGACACTTATCAGCTGCCTTTGGAGTTGGAGATCAGTGGGGCAGAAGAACAGCTGGAGCCTGTTCCTAATGTGCTCATGCGCAGAGCTGCCAGGAGAAGGGAACAGTTAAGGAACAAGGGTTGATTCAGGAGAAAAGGCACAGGTGGATGGCGATTGGCCCTCCCATAGGGAATAAAGAGGAGTGAAAGGGGAGTGGTGTTTTCAGGAGACAATTAGTTCATTTAACTAGGGTGAAGATTTGTTCGTGCCAAGTATTTTCTGGTACAGCATTGCACTTGGAAGCTATCAGCCTGGCAACTCTTCAAGCCTGATAAGGTCTGTGGTTGTAAATCACTCTTGAAAGACTATTTGCCAGGACTTTGCTGGATGTGAATGATAGGAATTCACATTGGCCTAATAAAAAGGAATTTTGTCGGGACGAGGACTCTGCTTCATGATTTTGTGACGCCTAGGTGAGAACATTTAATTAACATTGGCATCACTCATGACCTTTGGGGAAAGCAATGGTTGACTGAAGATGGCTCACAGAAGACCTGGAGATAAGAGGAACCAGTGAATGAATTGGCTCCTTGGAACTCCTTTCTATATTAAGGAGAGGACCGAGAATCACCTACAAGTTTGTTCCATACAATCTGCCTACAAGAAATTCTAACAAAGTAATATCTAGGATGGTTAGGAGTTCTGGAAGCCAGGAGAAAATCTATCTATCTAGTCCAAGACTCAGGGCCTTCAAAAGGACAGCGGATTGGGAGACTTCTGGTGGCACTTCTGCCGAGGACAGATAGAGACCACGATCATGTGCGGCTTTGATCTGTGTTTACCCTGTTGGAGGGGTCCTTACAGGACTGGAACCATCAGACCCACCTCAGAGGGGTGGGGGAAGAGGGGGAGACCACCAGCCGGGTTGAGGGGAGCTGCATCTCCCCTCCCAGGCTTGGTATACTCCCCTGGAAGACAGGGAGAAGTGGCAGTTTTAATGGCTGCCCTGAAGACAAGAAGCTACCAGGACTTAAGTGTGTGCTGAAGGGGTGAAGTGGTGAGTGGCGTGTAACCAGATAAGAGAAGCTGAATTTTTGTTTTAATAACCCTGAAAAGCAGAAAGAAGGATTCCTTGCTTGAGAGTATAACAGTGGCAAATGGAAAACAAGAGGATAATATAAGGTAAATAAAAACTGGACTATAAAAGAGCTATAAAGAAATTAAAACTTTGAAAAGTGGAAGTGATATAGAGCACCACTTAATGGTACAAGACATTTTTTCCTGGATGACTTTATGGAAAATTACTGGTCTTTTAAATGCGTGAATGAGAAAAGATGTGAAATAAAAGACTTTACAGAACAAGAACCCCGGAAGCTTAAAAGAAAAAGAAGGGGAGATTGCAGCAAGACGATAAACGAAGGCAATATCTTGGGACTGTTGGGGGTTGACCGTGGAAAGGAAATAGAAAGACCAATAAGGAAAAGAGAAATAAACGGAGTCTCTTGGCAAGGATTACAGTTAACTTTAATAAAATAAAAAAATAACATTTTAAAAAAATGGAAGAAGCAAGCAAAGAATTTAAGTTGGAACTGCAATCTGTGAAAGAAATGTTAAAAGAAAGAAGGGGACTATTGGACATACTGGCAGAAAAAGTTACGCAGTTTATAGCAGAACAAAGGAACCTTAGAGAGGAGGAGCCAAAGGAAGAGGAAAACAACCAAGATGGACATGAAGATTCGATCCTGTTTCTGAGGATGAAGTGGACAGGATCATGTGGCGGCTGAGTTCCACCACATGTTTATTGGACCCGTGCCCTTCCTGGTTGGTTTATGCCTCCAGGGAGGTCACGTGTGGCTGGCTCCGGACAGTGGTCAATGCTTCATTAAGGGAGGGCTGTTCCCCGCCTTGAAAGAGGCGGTGGTGAGGCCCCTTCTGAAGAAGCCTGCCCTGGACCCAGCCGTCTTGAACAACTTTCGTCCAGTCTCCAACCTTCGCTTTTAGCGAAGGTTGTTGAGAGTGTGGTGGCCCAGCAATTGCCACTTTTCCTGGAGGAAGTGGACTACCTGGATCCATATCAATCGGGCTTCCAACCCGGTACAGCACGGAGACAGCATTGGTCACGCTGATTGATGATCTCTAGGGCTGGGACAGGGTTTCTCCTCTGTCCTGGTCCTGTTAGACCTCTCAGCGGCTTTTGATACCATCGACCATGGTATCCTGTTGCGCCTCGGGGCTGGGAGTGGGAGGCACTGTTTTACAGTGGTTCTCCTCCTACCTCTCGACGCTCACAAACAGTGTTGGCAGGGGGCAGAGGTCGACTCCAGGTCTCTCACTTGTGTGGTACCTCAGGGTCTGTCCTCTCTTGTTCAACATTTATATGAAGCCGCTGGGTGAGATCATCCGTGGTTTCGGGGTGAGCTATCATCAGTATGCTGATGATACGCAGTTATACATCTCCACCCCGGACCACATCAGTGATGCTCTCTCCGTGATGTCCCGTTGTTTGGAAGCGGTGCGGATCTGGATGGACAGGAACATGCTTCCACCCACCCAGCCAAGACAGAGTGGTTGTGCATACCGACATCTCGGTCCAGTTTGGAGGTTCCATCTTTGGTCATGGGGGAGGAGGTGTTACCCCCCATGGACAGGGCACAGAATCTGGGGTCCTCCTGGACTTGCGGCTCAAGTTGGAGGAGCAGGTGGGAGCCGTGGCCAGGGGGCCTTTGCCCAGGTCCGGCTGGTTCGCCAGTTGCCCATATCTGGACCGGGATGCCCTGCACGATCACTCAGGCACTCTGTCTTCCGAACTGACTACTGTAACGCCTCTATTTAGGACTGCCCTTGCATACCACTCGGAGGCTTCAACTGGTGCAGAATGTGGCCGCGCGGGTAGTGATGAGAGCCCCCCGATACTCCCATATCACACCCTTCCTGCGCAGCCTGCATTGGCGTCTGGTTGCCCTCCGGGTGAGATTCAAGTTTTTGGTGTTAACATTCAAAGTCCTACATGGCATGGGTCCAGGTTATTTACGAGAACGCTCCTCCCAGCATCAATACCAACCGCCCTGTATGGGCGATAGACTGGGTCTCCTCAGGGTGCCGCCTGCACTCAATGTCGCTTGGGACCCGGGAGGGCCTACTCGGTGGCAGCCCCCACTTTATGAAATATTCTTCCGCTGGAGCTCCGGCTGGCTCCCGATCTCCGCACCTTCCGCCACGAGTTAAAAACCTGGCTATTTTTATAATCTGGGCTGTGCTGACTCTTTGGGGTTTGTTTATTTTAATTCTGGGGTTTTTAATGTTAATTTGGCTTCAATTTGTTTAATACATTTTTAGGTTAATTTATTGTTGGTATTGTATTTTAGCTGTGAGCCAGTCCTTTGGGAGAGGGGGTGGCATAAATAATGAATAAATAAATAAATAAATAAATAATAAGATTCAGAGACATTGTCGAAAGACATAAAAGGAACTAAAATGAAGACATTGATGACAGAGATAATAAATAAAAAAGAAAAAGCTGCCAAGAGTAAGCAAAAGAAGAAGAAGCTGTACAAGAAGAAATTTCAAAAAAGAGAAAAGGAAAGGGCTGGAGGAAAGATGGGGACTGGCAGATGGAAAGAAAAGTAATATTAGAGGAAAAAAGAGGAAAGGCCAGGAAAACTTAGTAAAGGGAAAACTGGCTAAAACTAAGAGAAATGACAAGACTGAGAGATTTAGAGATAAGGGTTAGATATAGCATAAAAGGAGGATACCACATGGGAATGTATCTTTGTATTGTTTATTAGAAATGTAGACATGGGAGATTTGAAGTTTATAACTTACTGGGAACTAGTTTAAGATTATTAGATAATTATAAATGAGAAAAATGAAGGAGCGATATTAAGAGGGTTCAATAGTTATTAATCCTTTCTTTTATATATATATATATATTCTAAAATATGCTAGTGACTATCTAAATGATATTAGGAAAACAGAATATGATGACTTGGGCGAAAATCTGGTATTAATTACGTTCAAAAAATGTGAATTACGGTTATATAAATGCTATAGGTTGAAATTGGTTAAAGGGAAGTAAAAGGGGAAATTAACTCTGTTTTTATTTTTTTCTTTGTAGTATACATGTAATAGAAAATGCAACTGATTATACAAAGGATATGAGAAAATAGAAAACATAATGAACTAGAAGGGATTATGTGGGAATGTAAAATATTTATAATGAATGTATTATATTTTTGGCTAAGTGGAAACAAAGAAAAAATATGAAATGATTATATGAATATCTCTGGAATATATATAAGATATATCATAGATGGGGGGATATACCATGTGGATCCTAAATGTATTAATCTTACTTTACTTTTACTCGTTTTTTCTTTCATTGACTGTCTAATTATATATTGGTCTTGAGAAAGTTAAAGATGATAACAATACATAATGTAACATAAAATAGGTGGTAAGCTGAAAATAGAAATAATAGGGGATAAAGAATTGAAAATATATGTGAGGATGAAATGATTTTGATATTGAATTAATGAATTGAAATATGAAAGGGAAATTTATCTAAAGATTAGTTGAATGGATAATAATTTGAGATGATATTAATTAAGAAAGTTGAAAATGTAACTATGACTATGTATAAATATTGTAATCTGGAACCACATTGCTCACGTGAAGAGATGTGTAAAAAATAAAAATAAAAAAACTTTGGGGGAAAAAAAAAGGACAGTGGGTGCACTTCCTCCCTTAGCTACTTTAGGAAGTTGCTTGTTATTGGTTTTTCTGGATGTTAAGAACCTTCTGAAAGGCAAGTTTCACCACTAGGAGAATTTCCTCTTATCCACGATGAAAGAAGTTTTATGTAAATTTAAGGATAACATATGTAACTTTAATTTTTGGAAAAGAGCAAAAGGGGATCAGACAAATAAACAACTGCCTAATCAACAAACTCTGACAAGCTACTAGTATTTTATATAAAATGAAATCAAACTCCACTCCTTTCTAGCACTGATGGTGTAACATAGTTTGGTAATGAAACATAATCATAATTGATGGCACATAATCAATAATCACCATTTATATCAGCCTGTTTCAGGCTCCACAATCCTGACCATACTTATGTTTATTGGAACTAGTTGTTGTTTTTCTGATTGACACTATGAATTGCCACAAAAGCCTGCAAAAGTAGTTTATCTAGCTAGCTGAAACATCTCCAATTAAGAGTTCTTTTCATGAGACCCCTGTGCACATGTCTGCTTTTCAATACTGAAAATTAGAACACTTTTCTCTAAATCTGTGCACAATTGAAATGTCTTTAAGTACAACACCGAACACAAGATTCGTAAACAGCAATATAATGTTAGTTTTTCAGCCTGTGTATTTATTATTTATTTATTTATTTATTTTATTGGACTTGTATGCGCCTCTCTGAGGACTCGGCTCACAATAAAAACACCACACAATAAATATATAAAAAACAATTAAATTTGATAAGCCCAATCAATAAAATAGTTAAAAATACATTAACCCCCCCCCCCCAGGAGGTCAGTCCAGCCCAGCCTGTTCAAATAGCCACGTCTTCAGACCGTGGCGGAAGGAGGAAAGATCAGGGGCCAGATGGAGCTCCAAAGGAAGTTGATTCCACAAGGCGGGGGCCGCAACAGAGTAGGCCCTCCCCCGAGGCACCGCCAGCTGACATTGTTAGCCGACGGCACCCCGATGAGTCCCCGTCTGTGAGCACGCACAGGGCGATCGGTATTTGATGTTGGCAGGAGACGCCTCCAAGTACCCGGACCCAAATTGTAAAGGACTTTGAATGTTAAAAACTTTGAATGTTGAAAGAGAAATTGTTTTTTAAATGGGTAGGATTGAATCTTTAACATTTGACTATATTTTTTCAACAGAAATCATCATCATCATCTGTAGGATCAAGGCATTTGTGAATTAACAATAAAGTGACAATAAAGTTCTATTGTATTCTATTCCATAACAGCACCTGAAACAAAGGAATATCTTTTCTTTATCATACACTTAAGCATAAAGTTTGCTGACTCAATGCTCAGAATAGTGACTAGCACATCAGGGAATGAGAGAGAGGTAGGGAGAAACATTATTGCTAATATTTCCTAGGATGCTGCTAGCATCAAGCTCAATATTAGTTCCTACCCAGTAGCTCCGCCTTCAGAAGCTTATTGTCTCCTAATGGGAAAGATACAAAGTGAATTTCAGTTCTTTATTAAAAATCAATAAGCATAGGATGAAAAAGTTTCAAACTTTTTTTGCCTCCCCTTAACGCAGACACAGTAGCACCCGCATACCCACACTTTCTCTTTTCTTTCACTTTTCTTAAGGCAGCCAATTCATCATTACCATCATCCTCATCATATTTTTCCTCCCTTCTACTTGAAAGAGAAAAATCCCTTTCGGTAGAAAGTGCAGAATATGACAGCTACTTAGAAATCACCCATGTACAAAATCAACTGGAAGGAAATGACCTTTTCAAATGCGGTCTTTAGACAGATGGGATTACACTGTCCAAAGAACAGTTAGGGAAAAAAGATATTTCTCCTCAATTAAGCCCCTTTGCTGTTTCTTATGTCTCCTCAAAATGGATGAAAGGGAGAAGGTGAAAATCAGGGTGTTTTTTTTTAACAGCATCATCCTCAAAGAGGTCCAACTCTTTGGTCAGAGAATTGCTGCCACTTTAAGTCAGACCTGATTAGGAAAGATCTAAGATTGAAGGGTTATCAAGAAACCACTGCTCATCTTTTCTCTGAGATTTCTCAGTCCAGGTGCTTGTACTCTGACAATCTGATTTAACCCTGTCATGCCCCTCTTAGAATCTGATTCCGAGGGAGAGGTGGAACAGCTGACATGGAGCGGGAGTATGGCTCCGGTGGCTGGGGAGGAACCTGGGGAAGGGCACAGTCTGGCTGGGCATTCAGAGGAAGACCCAGGATCACCCCCTCTTCATCCTAGGGCATGCAGGGAGGAACAGAGAAGGGAGCAACGTGGCTTATGGGAGAGAAAAAGGCCCTGATCCCTTTCATTACTTGCAGCTGGGAGAAAAGGATATAAGTGGGGCATTTTACACAGCTCCTTGCTGGAAGCAAAGCGTGAATTATTTTGGTTTGTCAAGTTTTATCTGAGTTCTGGCATCCTCCCAACTGTATGTGTTTTGTTATCTTTTGAAGTCTGCAATTCCTTATCCTGCCCTGTCTCGTTAATTGCTGCAGCGTGGTTTGTGTTGGTTTTTATTTATAATTTATATGTACTTTGGGTTCGGACTGAATTTCTTCCCTTTAAAAACTGTTCTTGGGAGAGTTTTTCCTCCAGCTGATGATAACTGGACACTGGGGGCCAAGTTGGAGGTATTAAAGGGACTTTACCTATTTTTGTGCTTTTGTTGCTTTTGTGCCACGCCCCGGATCATCACAAACCCTTAAAAAGGAACAGTTATACCAACCCTGTTATTGCCATATACTGTAGGTGCAAGTTATCTTTCTGGATTTGAAAAAAAGGGTGTTTGCATCTCAATTTGGGATAATAAGAGCAAATCATTTCAGGCTGGGATGACCACGATTTGAAAAGTGACAGCTATTTGTACGGCTTCAAGGATGAATAATTTCAGTCGCTTCCAGGGCTACTGTGCCTTTGGTCTCCATGCCACAGTCAAAGTTCTTTGGTTCCAAGTAACTTTAGGTTTTCAGGCAGAGTGCAGGAGAAAAAGAAAACAATGGAGCCTTCTCTACACAATCTTTCTGAACTGAAGGAAATGAAGCAAATTCCCCTTTCCAGCATCTGTAGGATTTTGCCACCCATTATTAGCATATGGTGTCAGGTAAGAAAGCACTCATGAATGGTCTCTTTTAAAACTGATTGTCCATCAATGAACAATATAACAAAAATCAGCCAAAGTGTTCCCATCACTCATGGATTTGGCAGCACCAGCTGTAGCTTAATACCACAAGATTTAATCCATGTTACAAAGTATGTCATGGTCCAACTACAAGCATCGATAAAGAAGCAAAACATTCACTCCAAGGATGATAAGAGTCGGCAAACCACCAGAAAGCATTTTCATTCACATGCTGCTATGCGCTTCCATCAGCCGTCCTGTACGGCAAGTAGAAAAAGATACCATTGATTGAAAGACTCTACTCCTGTGGCTCAGGAAAATTGGACACATACTCCTTCTATGCTCTTTTTATAGAGCTATTTGAAAAAAAACCATATCCTCCCAATAATCAATAGGTATTCCGGCAGTTCCGACACGGAGTATTTCCATTGGCTACTTAAGGACAAACTAGATTCTGCACAGCAGCATTGGGGATTCATTGGAAATGTGATTAATCCACCATAGCTATTTTACACAACTAAAGTGGCAAACCCTTTTGCATTACTATTTCTTTGCATTTTAGTATTTAATGACTATGACCTCACAGTTTATGGGTTGTTATTACAGTATAGTTAGGCCACGTGTAACTGACAGACTGGATGCCAAATTGTGATTTAAATATAGATTTTATCTGTTATTTATTATTTTATTCTAGAATTTTTAACTGGATATTCATTGAGTGTTTTTATTTGTTCTGGTCTTTGACTGTAATTAACTTGATTTGAACTACTGGTTAAAATATACCTCAATAGCTAATATTTCTGTGAAGACAGGAGAATGAAGGATTTGGGACAGAGACGAGCAGAGCAAATATATAATTTTCCAGATACTGTATAAGAGTGCATGAATGCCTAGTAGTGGTGGCCTAGTAGTGAAGACACTTGCCTCCCACTCAGAAGGTTGAGAGTTCATTTCTAGGCAGCAGCAGATGTTTCTCTCCTGGGACACAAAGAAAAAAAGTCTGCTGTGAACTCCCTGTAGGCGTTAGGAAGGATGTCTGGCCAGAAAATGCTCAGCTCCATTCAGTTGCCCTGGCTCTACCCCAATTAAGGGATTACAGGGTCATAAAAAGGGAGGATACTCTATATGAGTGCATATTATTGTTGTTTTTGAACTTATATTACTGCAATCTCAGTCCCAGCCCCACATTTTAAGGACTTTGCTTGCAATATTAGAAATTATAATTAAAAACGAGATTTCATATTGGGGTGGTGTTTAAAAAGTTTAGCAGAATATAGCAGATAAATGAAGAAGCATGTTTTTTTCAAAAACACACAACTGATTTTGATAAATCCTTTGTCTGATGAACTAAGGGTGTTTATACAGTGCACAATCATATGTTTGAATAATTTAGTTACTGGCTGCTCCCAGAAAGCCAAATAGAGCTAATACTCTGCATTTGTTTTGGCTTTGAATATGGGTCCTTTCATCCATCCTTTCTACATGAGTTTGAATATACATTGGCCTCTGTATGATTGCATTTGGCTACTGTTTCACTATCCTAAAATCTAACTGATTGTTAGATTGGTTATTCTACTGATTATACAAACTGTTTCTTTAAAGTGTTATCAGATCTCTATGGACCTTGTAAAATGGACAGTTGCTTCATGGATTGCTACTCTAGTCCTTTTCAATGAGCTGTACCTTGAAAGAGAACTGGCAAAGCAAGGGAATTGTCATGCGTATATACACAGTATACATACAATGAAATTCACATAACACCCAGAGACCAGACTCAACATGCACACACACATGACAATCCCCAAACACCTCCCCACCCACCAAAATTCCCTGCCTCCTAAAAACACAAAAGCCTCCACAAAACAGACCAAGTAATACTGTCCAACACCTCACTGATGGTGGCCCTTAAGTTCATTGTTAAGTGCAATCATAGCTCTGGGATAAAAACTATTCAGAAAACGTGTGGTCCGAGTTTTAATTGTTCTGTATCTTCTGCTAGAAGGCAACAGTTCACAAAGATTGTAAGCAGGATGGGAAGAGTCTCTGAGAATGTTGTGCAACTTCCTCAAACAGAGAGATGTGAAGATGTCATCCAGGGCTGGTAGCTGGAGCCAGGGGTGGGATTCTACTGGTTCTGTCCACCTCTGTAGAACCGGTTGCTCTGAAGAACAGCAAACAGAGAGCATTCATAGAACCGGTTCTATGTCTGCTGCTGTTTTGGCCCACATGCCTGCCCGGGCTCTTACCTGACCTTTATTTCCTGCTTTTTCAACTGCAGCTGCTTTGCACGACACATCTGCAGGTGAAAAAGCAGGAAAAAAGGGCTTTTTCAACCGCTGTGCACCTGCACGCAGTGCTCCTCAGCTGTCCAGGCAACTAGCTGACGATGATATACATGCATGTGTATGCAAAGCACGCATGCGTGCGCAAAACATAAAACCACTGAACCGGTAGTTACACTGGTCGGATCCCACCCCTGGCTGGAGCCCAATGTTATTCTGGGCAGTTTTAATGATTCTCTGTAGAGCATTTTTGTCTGCTACAGAGCTGCTCCCATACCATATGAGAATGCCATATGTCAGGACACTCTCAATGGTGCTGCGGTAGCAGGACAGTAGGTAGTACGACATGTTAGCATTCATAGTCCATGAGAGGTCCTTCGAGATGTAAGTGACCAGAAATTTAAAACTACCAACCCTCTCCACCTCCTCACCATTTATGTACAATGGTAAATGTAGATCTCTCTTCCTCCTGAAGTCAGTTATAAGTTCTTTAGTCTTTTTGGTGTTAAGTGTAAGATTATTTTCTTTACACCACAGTGTCAGCCCTTGTACTTCCTTTCTATAAGCAGACTCATTGTTCTTATTAATGAGCCCCACCACTGTCATGTCATCCACAAATTGCGTTGGTGTTATACAATGGGGTGCAGTGACATATCAGAGGTGAAGAACCCAGGAATCTGAGGTTTTTTCTCCCAAGCTGCAAGATGGAGCCATGGGTCAATGGCTTGAGGAATATCTCTCAAAAATGGCATCTTTATTGACTTGGAGCTCCATGCTCTACCTTGCATTGTAGTGTTGAAGTCCCACCAGGACAACTGAGCTGAGAGATGCGAGATGCTTGAAGGGATGAAGAAGGATCACAGGTTCTGCTTTCAAATTAGTATGACTAGGAACATTTGCATTGTACAAGGAAAAGGTAGTAAACCCATGTATTTCATGCCAATGTTGCACTTTTGCCTTATCCAAGTTATCATCTAGGAGCTCTAAAACTTTTTCAATGCTAATTGGCTGTATGCTCTCAGGCATCTTGCAATTACCTGGAAGATCAGAACCATGCATGCAATGGGTCCTGCCCTAAAGCACAGAATAATTGATTATGTGCCATCAAGACAGTCTTGATTCTTGGCCTCTTTTAGGATACAGATAGACCTTCTCCAGGATGCTCTCTGAGCCTTCAGGTTTTCTAACAGTGCACCATTCATTGTCACTGTAGCTGAGAGTACAATTCATTAATGTTTTATCAGATGCCACTTAAAAAAGCATAAGTTTTACTTAGCAACACATCTGGAATTTCTGTGTTACCTTGAGGAACATGGAGAAAAAAATAATCTGCTGTTTTCTAGAAAAAAATCTGATATGCTACCAAACAAATCTGGTATTGCTTTGCAGGAATATACGGCATAATATATGATATGTGGGCCTAAGAGGAGGATAGAAAAGAATATAGAACAGTGATGGCTAATCTTTTTGGCACCAAGTGCCCAAAGCATGCGCACACATGCACGAATGCATGCATATATGTGCAACCCCCTAAAATGCAATGCGTGTGCATCCCTGTGCATGCGCCCCACCCCATGCATGCGTGTGCTCCTCCCACGCATGTGCCCCACCCCTGTGCATGTACACACGCATCCTGCATGCGTCCCCCATGCATGCATGTCACCCACATGCGCCCCACTCCCTGCGTATGCGCTACAGGGACCCAGGGACCAGCTGTCTGGCAGGAGGCATGCATGCATGGCGGAGCTGAGCTGGGGTGACGGCTCACGTGCCTGCAGAGAGGGCTCTGCCTGCCCCCTTTGGCATGGGTGCCATAGGTTTGCCATCACGGATATAGGGTGTAGAGAACTTACACTAACCAAGCTTATAGGATATTTATGGACCCTGACAATCAGTGGGGCTTCTTAGTCCCTCAATACCACTTAATAACAAATGATCATTTCCCTCTGCATGTAGAGAAGGAGACTCAAATCCTGACCTCAGAGGTTATATTACCTATATATGGTGCATGAATATATATGCGTGTTCTTTTTCTGTCAGACTCATTATTCCAGCTAAACGTGTCATTGATCTGCAACCTAAGTCAAGCAATAGGCATTCCTAACATTGAGGGTGATAGAAGATATGGGAGAAATTATAGGTAGCTATTGCTTCCTGTGAGGAGACAGAGAAACCTCATCTAGGAGCACACATGGTGGTGGTATGTCCCCTTACCCCAAGTCCTCTGTAGCTGTAGGCTGTGGGCAGGGATACCACCTGATGTGCTAAATGCACAAAAGACCAATGGGAGCACACTTGTAGATAGACAGTCTAGTATGGCTAATTCTGGTGAAAAATAAACATAAAGCTAAAATGCAGTGTTCTTCAGTTTGGAACCAAGAAAGGATCATCATCTCATATCAACAGTATATATATGAGTTGTGTCAAAACAAACTATGTGTGGTTTCCCCATCACTTTTTCTTTTATCTCTCAAGCAATTCGTAAAATCATATTGCATCATTTTTTGTCAGAAAATGAAAGACTAGATATTTTAAGCCTTCAATATACTTGGCATGTGCATATGCTCACCTTGACACATCCCAATTAAGAATGAGAACAAAAACAGAAGCGGAAAATCCAGCATATGAGATTATTATGACAGAGCTATGGAGTTGAGCCTCAATCCATATAAAACTGTTTGAAAAATGTGCTCCTGCCACCAAAAATTAGTTCACCCCTGACATAGTTTGTATATTGTTCCTTTTTAATCAATCAATCAACCAGTCAATCATTCAATTAATCCTTAACAAACTGTTCTTAGTTGAATAAATAGTAACACTGTTCTAATTGAGCAGAATAAGAAAATAAAGACTAAGGATTCATTTGTTCTGCTCAGTTTTAACTTCTGAGCTGGTAGAAAGGAAGGCAGTAGTGGTACTTACAAACACTTCAATGGTGATGGGGACGGTGCTATTGAGGGCTGGGATGCCTGCATCCTTAGCCATTACAATCAAGTAAATGACACCATTGGCAACTTGCTCATAATCCAGAGGGCGGATGACACTTATCACTGAAAAAGCAAGAAAGCAGCATTGGCAATTATGACACTAGGCATGAGATGAGGAAGGAATCTGAACACAATGCTGCACACTCACCTCCATAACCTTCAGACAAGGTAATGTCAAAGTAACTTTTGAATGCAGAAGCATACACAATGCTATAAGCAATCTGGTTGTTTGGAGAGGAATCTTCATCCGAAGCCTAGATTAAATCAGAAAAATACTTATATTGAAACATTTTTCTACACAATGAAAGCCATTTGGGAGACTTTGGGTCAATTGCTTTCTCTCTTACCACAACGCAACTATCATGGAAAAAGTTAGGAGTATTAGGTATGCATGACACCTTAAACCAGAGGTGGTATCCAGCCCGTTATGACAGGTTCCGAAGAACCAGTAGCAGAAATTTTGAGTAGTTTGGAGAACCGGCAAATACCTCCTCTGACTGGCCCCGCCCCCATCTATTCTCTGCCTCCTGAGTCCCAGCTGATTGGCTGGGTCTTCTTTTGTTGCCCTGCACAGGAGAACGGAGCTGGCAAGCAGGTTAGTGGGGTAGGGAAGGAATGGGGATTTTACAATACCCTTCCCCTGCCACACCCACCAAGCCATGCCCACCAAGTCATACATACCACACCTACCAAGCTACATCCATAGAACCGGTAGTAAAAAAAATTGAATACCACCACTGCCTAAAACTGACCACAGATTAAAAAGCAGGATAGAAATTAAAAAAAACTTTTTTAAAAAACCAGGTAGAGTTTAAACAAGACATTAAAAAAAGTAGGACAATTTGATGACTTCCAAAGCGCTGGAGACTTAAAGGTACTTTTTTTGGGGTGGGTGGCTGGATTCCAAAGCCAGGCACACCTCTAACACCAAGAGCAAGCTGATGTGATATTTCCTTTTCCCATATTATAAAAGCACATCTGCAAAAGTTATTGTAGCTCCAAAAACCTAAGACTTATATTCCTAAATCAGGTCCATGATGCGTGTGTGTGTGTGTATGTGTGTGTGTAATATAAAACGGTGACGATGAGTGCATGTTCAAAGCCCCAGCCTTTTTTAAAAAAATCTGTTGCCTAAACAATAGCAATAGCACTTAGACTTATGTACCGCTTTACAGCCCTCTATAAGCAGTTTATAGAGTCAGCATATTGCCTCCAACAATCATTTTGTGGGTCCTCATTTTACCCACCTTGGAAGGATAGAAGGCTGAGTCAACCATTTAAAGCATGTAAAAAAAATGAAAAGAGTCTTGCAAATATCAAGAATCAGGAAACATCAAATGCACTGAAAACCTGGCTCTTCTCCCAGGTTCTGGAGTAGAGTGTGTTCCTGTATCGTGCTTGGAATTTGTGTCTAAGCATGGATAGTCTCTCTGTGTATTATGGATTTTTATTTATTTAATGTAAGCTTTCCAGTCATTCTGAAGTTTGCTTTACATTTAATAAATAATCATCACATCATCAACAACAACATGCCTAATCCTATTTCATGCTCAGTTTTCTGTTTTAAGAGTGGGGGAGAGATACTATTTTGAAAATAATGTTTCTGGAGGCTATGCCATGCTAACGCTTCATTTAATACTTTTACATAGATTTTTCTTTAAAATGAAAAATTCTGCTGGAGAATGAATTTTGCGGACACAAGGGATGGTTCCACAAATATATTCAGGGTCACAAGCATCAGACTGGAGATGTCAGTTCAAGTGGAATGCATTCTAATTTTTTTAACAGTGATTTCCATACATTATGCACCTTTTTTCAATGCAGTTCTTCATATCACAAATGGCTTTTAAGTTACACTGATACTCATTTCTTCTTCATCATCACAGGAGAAGAAGAACATATATCTGGAGTTTCTTACCCTCACGACCACTTGAGTGACTGATGGCTCATTTTCCCTCAGAGCCCCTAAATAGGAATCTTTCTGGAAGGTGGGTATGTTGTCATTGACATCCAGGACATTAATCCGGACTCTCCCGGTTGTCTCTTCTCCACCCCCATCTCTGGCGATGACAGTGAGCGTATAACGCTGGGTTGTCTCAAAGTCCAGGCGGGCAACCAGTGTGACGATGCCTGAATCCTTGTCTAAGGAGAACCTGGAGTCCAAAACAGCAAGCAACGTATCTAAGAAATAGACTTCAGTAAATAATTAATTTAAGAGAATAACAGAGTTGGAAGGAACCTTGGCCGTCTTCTGATCTAATCCCCTGATCAAGCAGGAGACCTTAATATACATTTCATACAAATAGCTGTCCAAGCCCTTCTTAAAAACTTCCCATGATGGAGCACCTACAACCTATAAAGCCCTTCATGGCATTGGACCGGGATACTTGCAGGAAACCTTGCTGCCAATAACGACTTCCCGATGCCCAGTACGCTCCCACAGGCAGGGCCTCCTGGTGGTGCCGTCAGCTAGACAGTGTCGGCTGGCGGCCCCCAGGAATAGGCCCTTCTCTGTGAGGGCGCCCGCCCTCTGGAATCAGCTGCCCCTGGAGCTCCAGGTGGCCCTGGACCTCCAGGCCTTCCTCCGTGGCCTAAAAACTTGGCTATTTCAACTGGCCTACCCGGACTGATGGGGGGGGGAGGATTTTTAAAATGGGTTAATGTTTTTAGTTTATGATTATGATATTTCCCTGGGTTTAATTTATTTTTAACATTTGTATTATATGTTTTTTAGTATTGTAAGTCGCCCCGAGTCCTTCGGGAGATAGGGCGGCATATAAATCTCATAATTAAATTAAATTAAATTAAACTTTTGGAGGCAAGTCGTTTCAACTGATTAATTGTTCTAACTGTCAAGAATTTACTCCTTAGTTCTAAGATTGGTTTTCCCTCCTTGATTAGTTTCCATCCATTGTTTCTTGTCCTGCCTTCAGGTGCTTTGGAGAGTAGATTGAGAGAAGTCCTCTCTTCTTTGTGGCAGCCCCTTAGGTTATTAGAACACTGCTATCACATCGCCCCTAGTTCTTTTTCCCCCATTAAAAATTCTTGTAATCATCCTTTATAGGTTTTAGCCTTCAGTCCCCTAATCATCCTTGTTGCTCTTTTTTGTACTTTTTCTAGAGTCTTAATATCTGGATGGGAGAAATGAATTTGGAGTTGGAAAAAAAAATCTAGTAGAGAGTTAAATGCTATACTCACACAGCTATGCTCATTTCTCTCTCTTCCACTTACAATGGATGTCTCCTGAGGCTGTTTCCAATAGAATATCTACATCTATATCTATATCTATATACGCAATATATTGGGAATTCATTACACACACCTGAATGTGATACATAGTTTGCTCTTTAGCAGATGGGAAAATCAATCCTCATCTTGCTTTCATGGTGAAGCACAGAAAGTTTGCAGAGGTATTTGTACAGTCAGATAGAATGAAGAAAGGAGATCTAGTACAGTTCATTTCAAACTGAACTCTCTGAAGAATAAACTCTCAGCACATTATTACCTTCTCATTTCAAGATGTATATCCAAATTATTTTGATACACAGGTAAAAATATTAATCTGCTGGTTTATTTTAAAGGATTTGGGATGACAAGACTTTCTGTTTCATTTTTAGGAATTCCAAGGCTCTACTCATAGCAGCAACTAGTTAGCCTTTCTCTTTTGCTGGATTGCTATACTAAATCTTAAGATCAGCAATCCCAGTCATTTATGTTTTGATCCAAGGCCAGTTAGGATGCAAGATGGACCAACCAGAGTTGGCAGTGTAATTCATAATTGATTTTCTGAATTAAAAATGCTGCTCCATGATTAATTAATAGAACAAGTAAAAGTGTGACTAAATTATAGATAAATCCTGCAAACTAACATCAATTCATGCTACAGCCTATAAGTAGAGGGTGTGTCTTCCCTATCCTCATTTAATTTGCCATCAACCACTCTCTTCGATCAACTGTGAGCAGTGATGGAGATAATGTTGGCGGTTCAAACTAGCAGGCTGGCCAGAGATAATTTTGAACATGTAGGAGCAGCATCACACAGATGCATTCCTCATTACGGGTACATTGCTAATATTTCTGCATTCAACATATTAAAACCTTATGAAATCTCTCCAGATTTCAAAAAGTTGAAGTTCTGGATTTCGTATTGAATTGGTCTCTATCAAAGATAATGCTGATGTTCTACAATATTTACTCCTATTCCCTAACATGGTTTTTCTTATATACCCTTTCAGCACTTACCCTGTTAGCTTTGCTGTGTGCTAATTTACTACTAGGGTGTGAACATTATTAATATTTTCCTTCCTTGATAGGAAAACAGAAAACAAGGAATTCCATGAATCTGAAATGGATTAATTGATATGTTCCCTAACTTGTTCTTTCAAGTCTCCCAAGGATGCACCCATAAGCTACCATAACTGAGTCTATCCACATTGCTGATGGTCATCCTCTTCTTTTTCCTTCCATATTTCTCAGCAATAAGGCCTTTTCCAGAGACCTGGGTCTTCATATAATGTATCTGAAATAGGACAATTTGAGCCTGGTGATTTATTCTTTGAATGGGAGCCTTGGGTTGATGTGTTTGATGATCCATTGGTTTGTTTTCTTGGTTGTTCATGGTATTCTTAGGAGTCTTCTCCAACACCAAAGGCATCAATAGTCTTCCTATCCTACTTCTTTAAAGTCCAACTTTCACTTCCATGAGTGCTCTACCATGTGCTAGTCTATGGCATATTTTAGTGACTGCTGCTTTACTGTTGATGGTTGATCATAAAAGGCATAAGTTATCCACCCCTTTAGTATCTTCATGGTCAAATCTAATTAGCACCTCATTTGCTGACATGATTTTCAAGACATTTTGAAATCACAAACCTATCTCAATGAAACAATGGCCAGAACAGTGTGAGGATTTTATTTCAATTTAACTGATATAAATGAAGTGTTATATTAAGGCTACTGCTGACAGATCAAAGAATAAAATACCTACCTGTCTGGATCATCACTGAAGTAATAGCTCACTTTTCCATAAGAGCCCACATCATTGTCTGTGGCCTAAAATACAATAAACATGAACAAAGAAAGCAATGTAGATATTTATAATTCAGATCTCAAAAATAAATCCCTATTTTTGTTGCATATTAAAAGTCTTCCTAGAACACATGTAAGATAGTTGATTCAAAACTGAGTGACATTGGGCAGAATCCTGAATCCTACCAGTGATAAAGTTGCTTTTATTTTCTTAGTCCCAGCACTATTTAATGATGGAAACAGGCATCCCAGCTTAAAATTAGAAAATGAGGAATCAATCTAAAATTGATTGATTGATTAGGTACCATCAAAAGATACT
Organism: Naja naja; assembly: GCA_009733165.1. Lineage (NCBI taxonomy): Eukaryota > Metazoa > Chordata > Lepidosauria > Squamata > Elapidae > Naja > Naja naja. The sequence goes on from CM019151.1 coordinate 101,629,646, forward strand.
AATTGGATATTCTATTTCTAATTATTTTGATTCTGAATCCAGATTGAGTTGTGTTACGTTTGCATGAAGAGCCAGACGCGGAGTGCTTCAAGCTCTTTGTTTATTAGTGACTACAGCTCAGAACGAACCCACTTTGGCTGGGCTGAGGCTGCTACTTATAGCCAGCAGCCGCAGTTGCCAGCCAATCAGAGTGCAGGGTTTTCCCGCACTTTTTAAACCAATCATTTCTGACATTTTACAAGAACAGTTCAAACTAAACCAATGACTTTAAACCTGCATACATAACACCCCTCCTCACTAGGTTCAGTCCATACTCAAACCCCAGCCTATCTAATGTATTCTTTTAAATAGGTGGGGCTCTTATGTGTATGTTGAGACCTACGTGGTTCAGATGTTTTAAGGTTCTCACCTTGTGAGGGAGGAAATGTGCCTGCTGACATTTCCTTACTAGGACTTGTAGTAATGGTAGAACCTGTTTGGTTACTACAACCTGGTCTCTCCTCCCAATCCATCTCCAACCCAATGTCAGCACCTAAATCAGGTAATGATGTGCAATCTTCCATTTGTGAAAATGGTTGTTGGTATTGTGACAGGTTTTGGGATGGTTCCTGTCGTGTTAGCTGTTACACATGGGGTTGATTCTTGCTTGTTCATTACACTCATGATCCTCCCCTTCCCCTAGAAGAGGCAGTAGGTATGGGAACCAGAGAGGAGCAAAAGCGATGCTCCTGAGGCAATCTGGATCTTAACTGATCAATGTGCCTGCTCCAGAGGACACCATCCTCTGTTTGTACCCTGTAAGACCTGGGGCCTGTGATTTGGGTTATCTCAGCAGGAATCCATAATGGGTCACCCATAAGGTTCTTAGCATAAACAGAATCACCCACAGTGAATGTGCAAATTTTGCTAGTGGAATCTAGTGGTGCATTGGGTGCGTAAGTGGGATGAAGGCGATCAAGGGGAGACCTGAGTTTCCTACCCATCAACAATTCAGCTGGGGACAAATTAGTTGAGGGGTTGGGAGTGATATGCTGAACACTGAGAAGTTTTCAACTCTCTCAGTGATATCCCCTGGACCCAATTGCTGAAGTTTTTCCTTGGTAAATCGTACCATACATTCAGCCCGCCATTAGAAGGATCAGGGGCTGTCAGGGCATGTCTGATACCCTGTTGTGCTAGATAGGATTCAAAAAGGTTGGATGTAAATTGAGGGCCATTGTCAGAAACAAGCACATCAGGTAACCCGTGAGTTACAAAGCTTTTTAAGCTGTTTGATGACAGCTTCAGTTGTGGTGGATGCCATAGGGATAACCTCTAGCCATTTGGAATATGCATCAACTATAATAAGGAAAGTGTGCCCTCTGGTAGGGCCAGCAAAATCAATGTGAATCCTGGACCATGGGCCCCTAGGACATTCCCATTCCTGTGTGGGGCGAGAGGTGGGGCAGGCCTGACTACCTGACAGTTGGGACAAGATGCAACCCAGTTTTCAACCATTTTGTCAATACCTGGCCACCATACATAACTCCTGGCCAATCCCTTCATTCTGACAATACCTGGATGACCCTCATGTAACATTTCCAAAACCTCTTTTTGCAGTTTTGCAGGAATAACCACCCTGTTACCCCACAAAATACATCCTCTTAATACAGATAATTCAGTTTGCCTGGATTTAAAAGGTTGGGCAAGTTGAGGTGGATCTTGAAGAGGCCAACCTTTCTTAATCCAGCCTATAACAGGAGCCAATAAAGTGTCTTTGGCAGTCTCTCTGGCAATTTCAGCAGCGTGTACTGGAAGCTTGGCAACAGTTTCTAGGAAAAAGGTGTAAGTCTCAGGAGCAAAGTCCTCAGTGTGAGAAGGAAGTGGGCAGCGACTCAAAGCATCTGCATGCCCAATGTCTTTGCCAGGCCTGTGGATGAGTTTGTATGAATAAGCAGCAAGAAATTCAGTCCACCTCAGCATTCTTGGTGACAGGATAGTGGGTGTAGGTTTGTCTCCTGCCACAATGCCTAACAGAGGTTTGTGATCTGTGACAATGGTAAATGTTCTCCCATATAAATACTCATGGAATTTCTTGACAGCTGCAACAATTGCCAAGGCTTCCTTGTCCAGTTGGCTGTAGTTCCTCTCTGCTTTAGTCAAGGTGCGAGTAAAATGCAATAGGGGCTTCCCTCCTGCTGGGAAGCCTGTGGCTCAAACCCCCCCCTCCAAAAGGGGATGCATCACAAGTCAGTACAACAGGCAAATTCTCAGAGAACTGTATCAGTACAGCATCAGACGTGATTAATCTTTTAATATTGTTAAATGCAGATTGTTCTTTTCTGCCCCAGACCCACGCAGACTTTTTGTCTAATAATCTGTGCAGTGGTTCTGCAATGGTTGCCTTCTGAGGTAGGAACATGTGATAAAAGTTAATGAGTCCAAGGAAGGCTTGCAAATCTGTTTTACATTTTGGTCTAGGGGCTTCTTTGATTGCCTGAACCTTGGCATCTGTGGGGTGGATACCATGCTTGTCAATCATATAGCCCAAGAACTCAACCTTGTCAGTTCTAAGAGTGCATTTTTCTTCCTTGACTTTTAACCCGCTTTCTTGAATCTGGTAAGGACTTCTCTGAGTCTCTCTTGTAACTGAGTGTCATTTTCAGCAGAGATTAACACATCATCAAAGTAAGGTACTACCCCTGGCAGTCCTTGGAGCATCCTTTCCATAAGGCTTTGGAAGATGCCTGGTGCCACACTTACTCCAAACTGTAACCTTTTACATTTGAAAGCACCTCTATGAGTCACAATGGTTTGGGCCTCTGCAGTGGCATCATCAACTTGTTGATATGCCTGGGCCAGATCCAATTTGGCAAAGACTGTACCCCTGCCAAGTGAATGTAATAAATGATGCACCACTGGAACTGGATATGCTCTGTTGAAGCGCATGGTTCAATGTCCCCTTATAGTCTCCACAGATTCTCACTGACCCATCAGTCTTGACTGGTGTGACTATGGGTGTCTCCCACCTGGAGTGGTCAGTGGGCTCTAAAACTCCTTGAGCTATTAGTTTATCTAATTGTGCATCAATTTTTCCTTTAAGGCAAATGGGACCCTTCTGGGCTTTAAGCGAATTGGTGGCACCTTGGGATCTAGATTGAAAGTGATAGGGGTCCCCATATACTTGCCCAATCCGTCGCTGAAGACCTCTGGAAACTCAGACTTCAAGGCCTCCTCCCATTCAGTGTTGCTCACGTGATTGATGCCAGTCACCTCGATGCCTAGTGGATTGAACCACTCAAGTCCCAGCAAGCTTGGGCGATCCTTGTCCATGATGGTCAGGGGCAAGTTTGGTGTGGCCTTTGAACTTCACCTTGAATTCTCTTGTTCCAACTACTGGAATCTTGTTCCTTTGGTAGTCTTTAAGAGTCAGTGCTTGCTTCTTGAAATGCTTCTTCTGAATGTTTGGGAGTAGTCTGTGAATAGTGTCCCATGACACCATAGATAAATATGAGCCTGAGTCCACTTCCATTTGGCAAGGCCTTCCTTCAATTAGTACCTTGACATGCACTTTTCTGTTATTGATAGAAGAAGAATGACCAATAGTTACTGTCTGATGAGTTTCATTCTTCCCTTTGCTTCTGTGCTGTGCCCCATTTTCTCACTGAAGTTGTTATGCTTGAATTCTTTATCAGGAAACTTCTTTCTGCTTGGTGGAGTTCTGGATGATTTGCAGACTCTTGCTAGGTGACCTCTTTTTTCACAACGGAGGCAGATGGTATCAAAAAAACTTGCATTCAGTGCGGGGGTGGCCCCCCCCACAACCTCTGCAGTAAAAATCTTGCCTCTTTCTTCCCAGGTCTTTCTTTTTCCTCTCCATTCTGAGTCTATAAATTCCTTCCTCCACCTCACTACAGTCTGACTCAGAATCTATTTGCTCGCAATGAGTTGTGGACTTTTCCACATCAGGATGGCTTGTGGCCTTGTTAATTTTCTTCATGGCTGCTGCTGAGGACTTGGTAGCTTCTGCTGAAGAGGCCTCTTCTATTGCTTCCTTCAGCGTGATCTTAGGTCTTACTAATAACTTGCTCTGAAGCACCTTGTCTTTAAGGCCCAGAACAAATCGATCGCATGGCCTCTTCTAAATTGTTAAATTCACATGCACCCCAATGTCTCTTAAACTTGCCACAAAGTCGTTTATGTTTTCGCTTTCCCCTTGATCCCGATGGTAAAACTCGTGTCTCTTAATGAGGCACGATACTTGTGGGGTGTAATGGGCTCTTAACAACTTTTCTAAGTCAGGCCATTCCATTACCTTCACGTCTGCAGCTCCCACCAATGCCTTCGCCATCTTGAAAACTGCCGGACCGCAGTGCGTGAGAAAGACCGCCTTCTTCCGCTTCGAAATGTCGGCAAGATCGTTTCCTTCCAGATACATTTGGAAACGATCTGCATCGACTCCCAGTCTTCTGCCGTCGGATCGAACGGGCTGGGGGTGTTCAGCGCAGCCATCTCACTCTCCTTCTGTTCCGCGTTGCCTTCTTCTTCAGGGCGATCCCACCTTCGTTGCCAGTGTTAAGTTTGCATGAAGAGACAGACACGGAGTGCTTCAAGCTCTTTGTTTATTAGTGACTACAGCTCAGAACGAACCCACTTTGGCTGGGCTGAGGCTGCTACTTATAGCCAGCAGCCGCAGTTGCCAGCCAATCAGAGTGCAGGGTTTTCCCGCACTTTTTAAACCAATCATTTCTTACATTTTACAAGAACAGTTCAAACTAAACGAATGACTTTAAACCTGCATACATAACAAGTTGTATGTCTGTAAAAATTCTAAGATTTATTTTGATTTTTCTCCAGAGTGCTGCTATTCCATATTTTTTTCCATTTCCAGAGTTTACAGCCTGGCTTAGTGTGATCTCCACAACTGCATCCTCAACAATATTCACCAACATGGGTTGCTATTGTTCATTGCTTTATGAGATCTTTCTGTTTGGCCTTGTCTGTGCTGTGGCCTGTTTAAGGTGCCAGGGTTTGAATTCCAAGCTCACCCTCTTGTACACTGGACTTCAATTTCACTCACAATAGAATTAAGCTAGAAGTTATAAAATAATGTTTTTTTAACCCTAGCAACTTTAAAATATGTGGACTTCAATTCCCCAGGTAGCATGATGACTTAGGAATTCTGGAAGTTGAAGTCCACGCATCTTAAAGTTGCCAAGGTTAAAAATATTGTTATAAAGGGAATCATAATCAAGTTATATTTCCTGTTATATCTATTATTTCCCCCTTTAAAATAGCAGCTTTTAATTATTCACAACTGTGTCCTCAACAGTATTCATCAACATTGGTTGCTGAGCCACTGTGACGCAATGGTTAGAATGCAGTACTGCAGGCTATTTCTGCTGATCACCAGCTGCCAGCAGTTTGGTAGTTTGTGGTAGCCACTGAGTTTCCCTGGATGACACTAGAAGCTAGCAGCACACTGCAGCCTGGTGGAGGGGGCCTCTTTTGCTACCCCATGATCTCATCCTCTATTCATCCTCTATCTGTTGGGTTGGAAAGTCCCTGATTTTCCAGGTATATAGGTGATCTCATTTACTAACATCACCACTAACCTTAAGAATTGGTTGAGGGGTTATACCAATGTGATTGAGGGGTTTCACCCATGTGGGATCTATTCTCCAATCCCAATGCTTTATCTATGCTACTCTTCCTTGCTTGTAAAAATGGCATAAAAAGAATAAACACTGCCCAGGCAGTCAGACATCTTTGGACACTGAAATGACTGGTTATTGAATCCCCACAGTAGTTCGGATCTCACTGGCTCAAGGTTGACTCAGCCTTCCATCCTTCTGAGGTGGGTAAAATGAGGACCCAGATTGTTGGGGCCAATATGCTGACTCTGTAAACCGCTTAGAGAGGGCTGTAAAGCACCATGAAGCGGTATATAAGTGCTAAGTATTAGTGCTATTCCCCTCACAAAAATGACATCTTTTGTCTCCTCCCAGCAAAATACATACTTCTTTACAAATCATGAGCACTATTTTATGCTCATGAATAATTAATACAATGAAACATCTATTAGGGTAAAACCTACAGAAATGGGGAGAGGGAGTGAAGGCAAACAGTTATGAACATACAGATGTCCAAATTCAATTTTATGCTCTTAAACAGAAGGAATATACACTCCTGCAATGAGATATAAAGAAACTTGTTAAGGCAATAAAAGTGTGACAAGGGATCATGAGGAAAGAGCTAGGGCCAAGATTGCAATCAAGAAGGTTCTTGATTAAAAATCCCCTATCATCTAATTTATGACACAGTCTCTTCACTACTCCAAGCCATATTACAATTTAAAAACCCCAGTAAGCATCTCTTTTCTGACCCAGAATTCTAGGAAATGTAGCTCAGTGTGCCTGGAGGCCAGGAAAGATTGCTTTAGTTTATCAAATCAAAGAAGCTTGATGAACGTGAACATGTTTTTATGATAAATCATTTTTACCTCAAGAAAACCCCTCAGTTATTTGGCTGATAAATCAAATGCTTTATAAATATCCGTATCATATCTACTGAACAGAAGCACCCTTGAATTTTTGGCAAAACATTAGTGACAAATGCCTTGGAAGAAGAACTGTTGCACTTGAATTGTATTAGGCATATTTATTTTTAGAAATAATAATAAAAACACTTGAAACCTTGTGAGATACGTCTTCCTTTTTGTTGTAATTTTGTTCACCTAGGGCTGTGATGGCGAACCTATGGCATCCATGCCAAAGGTGGCACACAGAGCCCTCTCTGTGGGCATGTGAGCTGTCGCCCCAACTCAGCTTTGCTGCGCATGCACGCGTGCCTTCTGCAGCCAGCAGGTCTTCAGGTCTCTGCCATGCGTGGGGGGCAGAGGGCATGCAGGGGGTGGGGTGCATGCACGGGGGACATGTGTGCATGTGCAGGGGCAGGCTGCATGTGCAGGGACGTGAACATGTGCGGGGTGGGGTGCATGTGCGGGGATGCACATGCATTGATTTTGGGCATGTGCACACATGTGTGCTTTGGGCACCGGTGCCGAAAAGGTTAGCCATCACTGACCTAGGGTATCTATTGCATGCTGCCAAGAGCGAACTTGTGTGGAATGGGTGGCTAAATAAATTAGATGATAGATAGATAGATAGATAGATAGATAGATAGATAGATAGATAGATAGATTGATAGATAGAGATAGATAGATAGATAGATAGAGATATAGAAAGATAAGATAGATGGATGGATAAATATCTGTGATTTCTTGTTTGCATCCCAAGCTTTCATATTTGGGCTAAACTGAACACCAAATGACAGAACAACTGGTCATATCCATATCCATTCTGAACATATTCTATTACTTTCTATCCTTGTGAAGAAATATAAAACAAAATATGCTCATGGAGATACATAGTGTATATCAGATCACACACTTTTTCTAGGTATTTCAAGATCAATGAGATGTTAAAAATTTGTCCCAAAGATATGGGTAGTTAATTTGTCTCTGCTGATTCTACATGTACGATGAAGCTCATTCATTCATTCATTCATTCATTCATTCATTCATTCATTCATTCATTACACAAATTTGATCAGCAACGTCCTAACTTCTAGGCAGGACAATGTCGATGTAACAAGAAGCCAAGAGGAAAGATCTCATGAGATCTCATTCACCATTGTGAATTCCTTACAAACCTTCTGAAGCTCTGACTGACTCTACAGTGTGGCTCTAATAGCTATATAAAATATGCATGACTAGCAGCCAAGACAAAGGGGACAAAATTGTATTTTGAAATGAGAAACTACCCTGCTTTTTAAATCTATCTTTTTATTTTCTAAATTGATTTCTGCCATAGTATCTTGAAGTCTGACGGATGTGAACAAAAGCAGAACATGCTAAAATTCAGAAAGATTTTCTGAATGGCCCAGAATAAATCCCTATTCCATGACTTCTTTGATTTATCTACGGCCTTGTAATTTTTGAAAAGGCCATTAAATTTCAATCCTTACAGACTTAATAACGAGGCTTGAATGACAAAAAGGGCCAAATGTGACAAGGTTGACTTGGATCCTTTCGCAGCACAGACTTGCCCTGATGGCACAATTTTTCCCTGCTGGATTCTCCACAACACTGCTTTTAAATTAAGCTGCCCATGAATGAGATAATCCTTAGTGGTGCAAGTCCTAAAATAGCCTTTCTCCCTTTATTCTGATGCTATCTAAGGAGAGTCTCAAGGCACATAAAATTTGTTTACCTTTGTCACTGATGACCTTGAGGGACTGCCAGTGGCTGAGAGCAGAGGCCAAACAACAAATGTCATGTCAGGTAGTTTAACACTGAAGTATGTGAGGACAATTTGCAACTCTCTGAAAATCCAACAACATTTTTTCAGCCAAAGTCAGGAATCTTTTCTGTATCTCTGCTGACTGAGCAGCACTTCCGGAAGCATGCTGTTCAATCTAATTGTATCTTCTATGCAATTTTTCATTAATCTGCTCAAAAAAACAAACAAATCTTAATTGAAACAATTTGTCATGAAGTTTTAACACTTCCTTGATTTTGTCCTCAAGATCATTTTGGGCAATTTGCATGTTTTCTTTTGCACGCACCCAGAGACGCAACCAACGTTAACAGCAGGTTCGCCTGAAGGGCATTTTCTCGAGTCACTTTTCCAAATGGAATTTGATTATCTTCTATAAGTATTTCAGGCAAGGATTAACAAATGTATTCAGGTTTGGTCCGGAAAATAAAATCACAAATACTTAAACAAAAATGGCAAAAACGTTCCTTTGCTGAAAAAAGTATATTTCAGTAAGTGGAACATACTGATATCTATATGAGGCTCAATTAAGATTTCACTATGTTTGTTAGATTTATGTATCTTCTTTTCTCTAAAATTCATGCCTATACACTTGTATGTGTATTTCTGCAACTTATTAAAGAAGAAATGACAAAACTTTAGAATAATCTGCTTCCATTTAAAATAATCAATTCTTATTTTGAGAATTCCAGTTGATCGTGTTACTGTACATTGATCAATCATATTTTTGCTTGTGAGAGTGACTAAATAAATCGGAAGACCTCATGTGTAGTTTCTTAGCCTCTTTATATGTGCAAATAGCAGTAGCAATACCACAGACTTATATACACCACTCCATAGTGCTTTACACACTCACGTAGTGGTTTACAAATGTCAGCATGTTGCCCCCAACAACTGAGGTTCTCATTTTACCCACCTCAGAAGGATGGAAAGTCAACCTTGAGCATGTCAGGATTGAACTCCTGACAGCTGGCAGAGTTAGCCTGCAATACTGCATTCTAACTGCTGAGCTACCAGGGCTCCAAATGGAGCCATATGGCTTATTCTTTTTCTAACATAAGCCAGAATTTGCTCTTGGTTTCTGATTCTTGGCTTGGACATGAGAAAGATGCTAGGGAGACTATTTTGCATGTATGATTAGGGACAGACAATCTTTTGGGACCATAGACCATATTTAATGTTTTTTGGGGTAGGGAAGCACCACAGTGGGCAACAATACCAAGTAGATTTTCTGTTTCTTTCCAGCATTTAAAAGTGAAGTCCCATTAGGTAGGTAGGTAGCAGGCAGGCAGCAGGCAGGCAGGCAGGCAGGCAGGCAGGCAGGCAAGCAAGCAAGCAATTAGTGTAAGTTAAACCGACTTCCAATATATTTTTCATATACCTTTTGTTTTACTATGGTGAGAATCTGCACTTTTCAGTAGCTGTACTCAGAAAAGTCCATTAGAATTACAAGAAAGATAGTGTTAAGTTTACATGAAGAGTCAGACGCGGAGTGCTTCAGTGAAGAGTTTATTAGTGACTATAGCTCATAACAGACCCAATTTGGCTGGGCTGCGGCTGCTACTTATAGCCAGCAGCCGCAGTTGCCAGCCAATCAGAGTGCAGGATTTTCCCGCACTTTTTAAACCAATCATTTCTGACATTTTACAAGAACAGTTCAAACTAAACCAATGACATTCAAACCTGCATACATAACAGTTAGCTCTGTATATAACCACAAAGGCTCTCATTAGCCAGCTCTGTACTGAAAAAACCACAATTTCTACTTTATTTAGTCACTTTGCTAGCTAGGAAGCAAGCTTTGTGCTGTAACCCACTTGCTTGTTCATAGAAAGTCAGCATTCTAAAGCATTCTCACGTGATCTGATCCAATAAGTATATTTTATAGTCAAACTCTGAAAGGTGAATACCACCAATAAGGCTTTAAGAATCAAGTGATCCTACCGATATTTAAGCATTTTGTACCATCAGGTTATGAGATATGAACTTCGTTGGAACAAGGTCAGAAGAAGCCTCCCTTCTATTTCCTCCTGCTATTTCCTCCTCCTCCTATTTTCTCCCTTATCAAGCAATCCTATTTTTCCTCTCTCCTTAATCCTTGATTTAACACTTGTTGCTCAGTCTGACCTCAGTCACTCACTAAGATGCAATGGAATACACGATTGCAACTTTGAACCCCTTTCCTGGCATTTATCCTGCTCGGCCAGCTGGAGGCATTGAGAGCTGCAATTTCATATGGGAAGGACAATTACGACAATATGGCCTTATAAACATCAGACTTCAGCTTTCCTTGGCTCAGGGAAGGAAAGGGGCCCTTGAAATCCTGGGACAAAATGTGTCCTGCCTCATTAGGGAGAAAGTTAATGAGATGGTCATGCAAGATAGCTGTTTCCTCATGTTCCACCCTAGCCTTCCCTTTTACAGATAGGTCTCTCAAGTTGCTGCAGGGTGGTGGTGGTTATTTCAGTGGACCAGAGGAGGCATTCAGCAGGTTCTGACCAGTTCTGGAGAACTGGTAGCGGAAATTTTGAGTAGTTTGGAGAACTGGCAAATACCACCCCTGAATGGTCCCGCCCCCATCTATTCTCTGCCTCCTGAGTCCCAGCTGATCAGCTGGGTCTTCTTTGGTTGCCCTGCACAGAAGAATGGAGCTGGAAAGCAGGTTAGTGGGGTGGGGAGGGAATGGAAATTTTACTGTATTCTTCCCCTGCGACGCCCACCAAGCCATGCCCACTAAGCCACGTCCACAGAACCAGTAGTACATTTTTTTTGAATCTCACCATTGCAGTGGACCATGGGTATCAAGATGGCTTGTCAATCAGATTTCTCAGAGGCCATGCCAGTTGACCAGAAGGGCCAGATATATAGATACCGTTCCATGCATCATTTTAATTTTCATTAAAAACAGTTTCCAAATATAGCTCAGCCATTAGAGAAAAAGCTTTAAAAGATTATTAGGATGATTATTTTTAAGAGCCTAAATTATTCAGGCACCTGTTTCAATTTACTTTTGTTTTTGTTCATTGCAGGTATATTCATCACTGAACCAGTCTGCCAGCTGCAGTGTCAAAAGAACAGAAAGTGATCCTGGTGTTGTGAACCTTCAGCCCCAAGTTATAGTACACCTGGGATGTAATTTACTGTGTTTTATACAGTACTTTTTAAAATCCCATTAATATAATTTGTTAAGCAAAATATTCAAAATACTACAAAAATAATCAAGAGGAATGCAGATATACGGTCAATATAGGCACTTCAACTTATTAAGATGTCTTTAGTTTCATGTAGTTTTATTTACACTCTTGAAGCAATTGCAGTACAAGAAATCATATTTATTAATTAAGGAGATTTGTTTCACAATTAAACATTTTCCATGGGAACTTGGAAGATGGAATATAGCAGCAAGAAGTGTAAAAAGAGACAGATAAAAATATTTTTCTCTGTCAAGCCGAAATGATGTTAATAGTGGCCAGTATCAACCACCAGATTATGGGAAAGTACAAATATAGTATCTGTACAAATACAGATACGTTGTGTTCCTCTTTGAGAAACTGGCTTACGGGTTGAATTTCTTTTTGGATCACAGTTTTTTTTGATTTGGTTTTTTTTGACTTTGGGTTCTTAAAGACTTTACACTTAGCTGGGAGGCAATTCTGATGGCCTGGCATAAAGAAAGACATGGACAGTTATGTGAAGAGTTGCACCATCTGCACCTCAATGAAAAAATGACCAGAAACCGCACCCCCAGACTGCTACAAATGGTAGCGGAACCAACAAGCCCATGGAAGGAGATTGCAATGGATTTCATAGTGGAGTTGCCGAAAAGTGGAAGAAACACAGTGATCTGGACTGTAATAGACTTATTTTCCAAACAGGCGCATTTCATACCATGCAGCGGATTACCCTCAGCCCACCAGTTAGCAAGCTGTTTTTGAAACACATGTACCACCTGCATGGAATACCACAGAGACTTATCTCAGACAGAGGTGTCCAGTTCATGCCAAATTTTGGAGGGAATTCCTGCGGGCTATTGGGTCATCCCATAGCCTTAGCTCGGCTTTTCATCCAAGTACCAATGGGGGAGCAGACAGATTGAATGCCATGGTAGACCAGTACCTGAGGTGCTACGTGAATTATCAACAATCCAATTGGGTGGACCTCCTGCCTTTTGTGGAGGTCGCGTACAATAATTTCTATGGTCTTTTTAGAGTTGCCACTGACTATATTTGAGATGCATCTTAGAGAAACATCAAATGTGTCCATTCTTGTATCTCCCAGGTTGGTTGAACTATGTGAACACACGTCTCATCATAAATACATGTCAGTTTTCCAAGAGTCCAAATTTTGATCAAGTGACCAAAGAGATGCAGCAATGTGCAAAGTGTGAAAAACAGTCATAAGTCACTTTTTTCAGAGCTGCTGCAATTCTGAACAGTAGTAGTTTACTTTATTGTTTTTTTTAAAATTACATTTATATGCCGCCCTTCTCTGAAGACTCAGGGCGGCTTCCAATTTTTGGGATATAACCCAATGCGCTCAGCAATAGCCTTCATTCCATTGTATATGCCTGCATATTACTAAGCGGCATTTTTACAAAGTCAGCTTATTGCCCCCAACAATCTTGGGTCCTCATTGTCATTACGCCTCGTACAACGAAAGGTCGCTAAACATGATTGTAATTCAGGGACTGCCTGTATGTTAAGTAGAACCACTGAAAATATTGCTGGCCATGTTCATGGCTGATTTTTTTTTTTAAAAGGGAAAGTCAGCAATGAACAAATTCTAGGGAGAAAAGCACAAGGACAGCTGCTTGTTCGTTCACCCATCGTGCTGTCTCTCAAACTGCCAGTGATGGATCTGCCCCCATACCGAGGTGGCCAACTCTGTGCATAATCACCTGATTTCAAAAACATCATTGCTCTGCCAAGGCAAAATACATTTGACACGTTCGCGCTGTTATTGTCATGGCAAAATGGATGGCAAAAGCCATTCCATTTTCTATTTCAGATCACTTCAGCTCCCCTTTTCTCAGAATAAACTAAAATAAAAAAATAAAAGGATTATTTTTCATTGGCACCAGTGCAAACTGGGACGGGATCTCTATGAGTGGCTCTTTTATAAATCGAGTACTGAATTGTATGCAAGCTTATGCTTCTTATGGAAGCGCCCAGAGCAATAAAGCTGTTTATTGATGTTTGACAGAAGGCAATACAGAACATAGCCACGATGGGTTTAATTGGCAGATTTTGCCATTTTCATTTCATTGATTTTTCTGATTCTCTAGTATAGCTAAAATTTCTTAATGGGCAACACTTTGCAGAAAAAGCAAACCACCAAGAAGGAATCTAAATCCATTTTTCAATGAGACCAAATCCCGTGGTGTGATAAACTCAGGAGTTTGATGTGGCTCATTGTTGCTCTCTAAATCATCTGGAAAGTTGACCCCATGCAGAGAATCTTGAATAAACCAGCTCATGTTTTCTTTCATAGTACAGTACACATCCCAAACACAATCTCCTTTCCAACATTATTCATTTGCTTTAGCATTCAAAACAGAGTTGAAGAACTCGGAGCCTTTTTGACTTGCTGGATACACCAGCAGGATTAGCAAAAGAGGGTATTGCTTGATTAGGAAACCCAGTAATTTCCATGTCTCTCTGCATTAAATAAAACTAAAAATTAGAAGATAGCCCTATGTTTTAACATCTAAATAAAGGACCAAACTATTCTCTCTCAAACCATGTTTCCTAAAGTGATCTTTGTGCATCTCAGAGTTCTAAGATCCTGTTCAAACAGACCATTACTTAGACTGACTTTACTGATATTAATAAAGGAGAATATTTGTAGCTCAGGGTTGACATGAGGGGACCTAGGTACCCTCTGAGCCTCCTTGTTTTCTCGCAGATGTTTCATTACCCAAACTAAGGTAACATCATCAGTGCTAGTAAGGAATGCTGTTTGCTGTCAGTTTTATATTCTAATCTAGGGCAGTGATGGCTAAACTTTTTGGGCTCCTGTGCCGAAAATTGTGCATGCACTTGCGCGCCAGCACCCAGAAAGCAATGCGTGCACCCCCCATGGCCCCTGTGCATGTGCACGTGACCTGCCCCACCTGCCCCATGCATCTTTGCACATGCACTCAAGGCCCCCCATGCGCTCTACACATCTCTGCACATGCGCGCACCCCCACCCCCCATGCATGCATGCCAAATACTCAACAATCAACTGTTGGGCGGCGCTGCATGCTCATGCGCAATGGGGCTCTTCTGGGTGACCGGCATGCATACCATAAGTTCGCCATCACAGCTCTAGGGGCCTGCCTGTCACTGTTGATGGGGTGGCCTTAAGGATTCTTTGATAGGGTTGTTTGCTGTTGGCTTCTTTGGCAGTTTCTTGACTGCATTTACTTGATTGTTGATCTGATGTTAACCTTCAACATAAACTATGCTGATCTAGGTGCTGAATTCTGGTGGAGAGGTGCTTGGGTCTTTTTGTCCGTTTTTGGGCTGGGTGATAGTCCCTTTTACATTTACTGATATTATCTGGAATAAAATGATGGCCTTTCCTTGCTCTTTCTTTTCACAAATCATGGAGGGGAGAGAATGAATTTATCGGCAATATACTATAGCTCTACAGCTCACCTATGTGTTTTCAACATGCTTGTAAAGGTTCAATAAAATTTGTATGCCCCTAGGAGAGATCATAGGGCATTCTATTGTAATTTGTTTTCCTGAGGAATCCTTGGAACATCAGGGAGGAAACTAATTTCCTTTCCAGATCTGTAGTATGTGAATCTATTAGGGAGGAAAACATATGTTTACCATTAAGGTGATGATGATTCTTTTTCATCCCCATGAATAGCCTCTTTATTTTTCTCAGAATTGTTCAACTAGGGTCTCTTTCATTAGTTACTGTCTTTTGTAGAGTACTTAGTGAGAAAAAATATATAATTTGTTCTTCTAAGCTGCTAGATTCTAAGTTAATATACAAATAGTTGTATCGTTACTCACACCTGTAGGAAAGCAAAAAGAGAAACTAATTGAATGAGAGTTATAATGTGTGTCATTCAACGATTCATCTGCAGATATGATTAAAGCTTCGAATTTTCCTTGAAGACTCTACATACATTTTACCAAAACAATGTGATTCTTCACCAGGTTCCCTGCTTTTTATTTTCTGGTGTCCATGTGAATTTTCAGCTGGCACTCCAATGGACTGGTGTTAGGGTCATCCATCTTAAGTTCAATGTACCTGAGGCTCTACAGAGCTCCAACTTTGATTGACTTCGCTGGGGTTGAGGTATTGCTAAGCTGTTCATGGCAGTGGGTTCATCCAGAGTATTGGATAATTTTTCTTCTGAGAGGTCCTGATAGCCTGCAATCCATTTGGAAGAACTGTGGCCTGGGAGAGGAACAAAATGTTGGTGTGCCATGGATCAGGACTTACATCAGAGGAGATATAGCTTCTGATTGGAGGCAGCAGGTTCAATCCCTCTTTATCTGTTAGAGTTGGAGGATTGTTTGCCTTCTGGTTGCTCTTCTATGGAAAATCCCCAGTTAGGTCAAAATGTATTAGAAGTGACTGCAGATTGTTATTGTTGTTTTTGCAACTTCTCAAAATGTTTGCCATTAATCCAATAGGATATTTTGCTGCTGTAAGTGTGCTTAACAGTCTGTTGTAAATCCCTTAATTTTCCCAATAGTTTGTCTTATTCACTTTGGCAATGCTCCAAAAGGACTAATTAGCTATGCTTCTAGACTCAGCTTCATCAGAAACCTCACTGTCCCCATCTGACTTTAGATGAGTGCCTGAGTTGCTTTACGTCAAGGTCAAATTCTCAAGGCTATCTGTGTGTATGTGTGTGGAGGGGCAGCATTTAAAAAGAAATAAGTGAAAACAAAAGAACAAAACAACAATGAAATCACACACACACACACACACACACACACACACCTCCTAATAAGTCAGACCTTACCCATAGACAGAGAGTGAGAGAAAAAGAGAAAGAGAGGAAGATAAAAAAGAGAGTGTGTGAATGAAAGAAAGAAAGAAAGAAAGAAAGAAAGAAAGAAAGAAAGTGGAAGGAAAGAAAGAAAGAGAAGAAAGAGAAGAAGGGAGAAAATATGCAATTTTAAAAAAGAAATCTAGGAACCCAGTGTTGTGAAGCCCAGAAGTATGGCTGTTTCAAAGGTCAATTGCTGGAAAAGGTGCCTTACTTCTATTCTCTCCAGGAAAAATGTTAATATTTATACTATACATGCTTAGCTATATTCAAAATGGAAGCTACGCCCCCCACCCATAAGCACTGAATCTGGTAAGCATAATTTTGTGCTCTTCTTAGGGGTGCCCACCTCGCTCTGCATTTATAATATGTTCTGCTCGTTCCAGGCTGGCTCCCCATTTCTTCCTATACATCCGTCATCCTCTTGCCGTCAAACCTGACACAGTTGTAGCTGTTGCCATAAAACCAGCTCTGAGACAAAAGCGGGAAGCAAAGCTGAGGGCAGTTCTGCTCTTCTGCACAGATTTGCCAAAAAAAGGGGCATGTCGTACAATTTGTTCAGGAAACAACAGCGATGTTTGACCCGTCATAAGGATTGATGAAGTAGAAATTTACATGGGAGAATGCATTTTTAAACAGCTTCACCGAGCCTGATGCTTTTGCTGGTAATAGTTTCCACATTCATCACTCCCTGAGTCCCAAGTGAATAACTCCTTAAGCTACATAAGGTTTGTTAGATTTGCATGAAGAGTCAGACGCAGAGTGCTTCAGTGAAGAGTTTATTAGTGACTACAGCTCATAACAGACCCGATTTGGCTGGGCTGCAGCTGCTACTTATAGCCAGCAGCCGCAGTTGCCAGCCAATCAGAGTGCAGGGTTTTCCCGCACTTTTTAAACCAATCATTTCTGACATTTTACAAGAACAGTTCAAACTTAACCAATGACATTCAAACCTGCATACATAACAAGGTTAACTTCCTTTGCGCAGCTTCAGGAGAAGAAAGGGCTGGTGGGGTTGAGAGAGAAAGAAAGGGTTTCAGAAATCAGGAACATCCAAGTAGCACAAATCTGAGATTCTGAATACCAGAAATATACTTGCCACTGTTCACAGGTGACACTAGTCTGGTGCTCCACATTATTAGGCTTTTAGAATATAAAATATCCTTTATTGGCCAAGTGTGATGGGACACACAAGGAATTTGTCTCGAGTGCATAAACTCTCAGTGTACAAACAAACAAATAGTAGTTCAAATTTACAAAAGTAATGGATATCCTTTCACTGGTTATGTTCAAGTAGTCTGTGGGTATTTTGTTTGCTAGGGGTGCTTTAATTAGGAATTTTGCACTAAGCAGACAGTTACAGGTCATGCAGTGGTGTATTAACCATTAAGCAGATCAAGAACATGCTTAGGGCACCAGGCCCAAAGAGGGAACCACAAAATCGAAATATGGCTTCATTTATACAGTACGTACGAAGGAGGGGGGCATCAAGATTTGTCAGTGCTTAGGGCACCAGTGAGCCTTAATCCACCACTGAGGTCATGGCTTATATATGTCCCTTTCAATTTCATAGTTATACAGTTATGAGGTCTCTGTGGTGCTCAATGAGCTTGCTTGTTTTCTGTCTGTTTGTTTGCAGACATTTCATTATCCATCAGTGATAGTTAGGTAATGAAACCTGTGCAAGAAAACAATAAAGCTCAGAGAGCAACAAGGACCCCTCATTTCAACCCTGAGCTACAAATATTCTCCTTTCTGTACATTTATATCCTATATCCCTCCTGAGTAGTATGATACAGTTTCTTTGATCGTGGCTAAATTCTGCTATCCTGTCTGTAAAACTAGGCAGACTTTGACCACCCGTTAATGGTGATCTTATCATTAATTGTAATACACTATTATGTCTTGTTCTGTTTTATATTATTTTAACAGGACAGATTATTTTATTTTCAGAATATTTTATTCTGTCTGTGACCATAATAAAAGGTTGATTATGGAGCCTCTGTGGCGCAGTGGTTAGAGTGCAGTACTGCAAGCTACTTCTGCAGCCAGCTGCCTACAATTTGGCAGTTCGAATCCCACCAGGCTCCAGACTGACTCAGCCTTCCATCCCTCCGAGGTGGGTAAAATGAGGATCCAAATTGTTGGGTGCAATATGCTGACTCTCTGAACTGTTTAGAGAGGGCTGTAAAGCACTATAAAGTGGTATATAAGTCTAAGTGCTATTGCTATTGATTGATATCCTATGAGACATGCCTCAAATTTAGCCAAGCCCCAGACTGACCTGTGCCACTTTGGAGAGTCAAAGCTGGATCCTTTTGAGTCTAATGAAAAGAAGGACTAGGGGTGACATGATAGCAGTGTTCCAATATCTCAGGGGCTGCCACAAAGAAGAGGGAGTCAAGCTATTCTCCAAAGCACCTGAAGGCAGGACAAGAAGCAATGGGTGGAAACTAATCAAGGGGAGAAGCAACTTAGAAGTAAGGAGAAATTTCCTGACAGTTAGAACAATTAATCAGTGGAACAACTTGCCTCCAGAAGTTGTGAATGCTCCAACACTGGAAGTTTTTAAAAAGATGTTGGATAACCATTTGTCTGAAGTGGTGTGGGGCTTCCTGCCTAGGCAGGGGGTAGAAGACCTCCAAGGTCCCTTCCAACTATTCTATTCTATTCTATTCTGTTCTGTTCTGTTCTGTTCTGTTCTGTTCTGTTCTATTCCATTCCATTCTTTTCCATTCTATTCATGCATCATCACAAGCGGTCCAACATGTTGGAGGACCACAAAAAGAGAGACACAAACTTGGTAAATTCTTTTGGAGGATTTTTTTTAAAAACCTACTTCATTCTTTTCATTTTTAAAGATAACATGAGAATGGGGAGAGGTGGAGAAAGAAGAGACAAAAATGTGATTGAAAATGGTGGCATCTGGGAACAGCAACAGGGGCAACCATGCCAATCTGATACAAGCCCCTCCCTTTTTTAGATGTGCCATCACAAGCACAAGGGGTAGAACTTGCAGAGTGTGCTTTTTTGTCATTTTAATAAAAGCTGCAAGTTTTTGTAGATGCCCAAGACTGGCAGATCTTCCTTCTAAGGGAAGATTCCTCAGAAACTTGGCAATCAGAATGCTGGGGGAGAATCCTTTAGATAAAAAGGCCTCTAAATGTTCGTGTTACTGCACTGCTTCCTACTGAATGGCAATAAGACCAACAATTGTTTTATGTTTGTAAGAGCCATCTGCAATCAAGGGACTTGCTGAAACAATTATGTTCCAGGCAACTATTTCATTCTTCTCCCAAACAACAAAAGTGCTCAACCTCTTGTTTTGTAATTTGGCAGGCTTCTTGCCAAAAGAGGCCTCGGCAATGTCTATAGTTTTAATCAAACTGCTCAAGGGAGGCTTAATTAATTTGTAAAAATTAATTTCTGTACAAAAATCACTTTGTCTGCTAGCATGCAATTTGGTTCAACAGAAGGGCAACTACGACTGCAAATCTCATTAATTCTTTCTCAAAAGTAAAGCGACTTTTTCTTCTGGTAAAAAAATCCAAGGCCTTTTCTTAAGAGACCAGCAATTATATGTGGCATATGTCCATCAGCTATAAAGGGCACACAACCCATAAAGTGATGATTTACTGTATATTTGATTTGTTTCACATGTATTTTGTATCTAGTTATTGCGATCCAATTGGAAGAAGCTGTAAGAGATGACCAGGCTGAGCCCGAGGGGGGGATCAAATGTGTCAGCAGTCATGAGTGCCTTCACATCCACAAGACATGTAAGTCCAGCCCTCCTTGAATTCCGTTGACTCTTATCTCCCACTAAATTCCCTCAGCCATTAGTAGTTCAGATTCTTATAGAGAGCTTAAGCTTGCAATACATCTTTGTATCCATTTAAACTGTTTGGATCTCCTGATTTTCCTATTGCTTGACAGAAGCAATTCTTACTTTACATACATGCAAACAAATACATACACACACACACACACACACACATATATATATATATATATATATATATATATATATATATATATGTATATCTATGTGGATGTATGTATATATAAAGTTAATTCTATACAATCAGCTTAATTAATGAATGCTTAAGCAAGTAAAACTAATTTTAACAAGGAAGTATTTGCATTAGTCCATATTAGAAACTGCTCAAACCTCTGGACATAAAGCTTTGAAATGCATATTGCTTTGAAATATTTACTGGCTAGAATTTATCTTGGATATATTTACAGTGATGCCCTAAAAAAATGAGGGGAAAAATACCTTTTGTCTGCATAATCATCCAATTGTGTGTAATAGGATAATTAGAAAGTATTAAGGATAAATAATTTACATTAAAAATTACTTCATACACTAAGGAGCAGGAATGGTTAAATTAGAGTAATGACCCAGCTGCTAGAGAGGGTGGCTGATGTGGAAGTTACAAATTAATAGGAATAAACTTGTTTTAGAAACAGGGAAAATAAAAAGGAACAGCAACAGAAAGTGCTCATCAAAATACAAAGGCTGCATTGAGAATACAAAAACTAATTAACATTTAATGTTTTCAAAGCCTATATAAGAAAGTCCAACACCTGAACTTTAAGTGACCTGGGCTGGATTGCACTAGCAGCACATAAGCAGTTTGTGTTATTAGTAGCAGAAAAGAACAATAGGAAGCTATTGTAACCTGTAGGGACATTTTCAATAGTTACCGTGTATCTAATCTTTGCTGTGTCAGTACCAAACAACAATGGATAATTATTAGGCAAACCTCCTTTTTTCAGGCATGAAGCTACCTGTGAGCTACATTTTGTGTGGTGGCAATGAAAACAAGTCAACAGCTGATGCAAGGTTGAACACTCATTTTTTTTTCTTTTTAATTATGTTTAGGTAAATCTAGTGATCATTGATTAAAAATAATAAAAGTGAATTGCAGTAGGAAGTGAAGAAAAAGAAAACAGATCTAGGGGTCAGGGTTCAAATCAACTGTTGTCTCCCATATTGCACATGGAATATTAGTGTCAAAGCAGATAATTTCAGGAAAATGTTTCTCCTCATAGAGAAGACGAGACAGTCCAGTTGCTTTTGATGAGGCAAAGTTGTAAATATTGGAAGCAAGGAAAGGAGGCGTCTCTTATAAGTTGTACAATGATCTCCACAGATTACTTTTCTTCCAGGTTCCCCCCCACCCAAATTGTCATACTGGGCAACCAACATTTATATTATTTATCCTGGATACTTTTAAACCGCCCCCCACCAAATGCTCCCGTATGATCATTTTCACCACACAGAAAACTATATATAAGAATGATGGTAGGTGGAGTAGGGCAGGTTGCTTATTTGGTCTTCTCGTAGCCTTCTGCAAGAACCAATTTTGGCATAGTGTATAAAGGCACCAGGCTAAAAATTGGAAAACAGTGTGTCTTATTTGGGTGGCCCCTGACCTTCAATCCTTCCATCGTGGCCTGAAAACATGGCTCTTCCAGCTTGCTGACCTGGACTGATGGAGGGGGTGAGGTTTTAGTAGTAGTTTGTCAGTTTTAATTGTTATATTGGGATATTTGTTTAATTGTTTTTTAATGTTTATATTGTATGTTTTTTGTTGTTGTGAGCCGCCCTGAGTCCTTTGGGAGATAGGGCGGCATAGAAATCCCAATATCTATCTATCTATCTATCTATCTATCTATCTATCTATCTATCTATCTATCTATCTATCTAATCTATCTATCTATCTATCTATCTATCTTTGGATTATCTTAGACCAGTCATTCTCTCAGCCTAGAAAGGAGGCAATGGCAAGCCACTTCTGAAAAACTTTGCTAAGAAAAGTACAGAGAAAACTCCAGGCAGTTGCCGGAAGTCAAAAATTGACTTGAAGGCATGCGCGCGCGTACACACACACACACACACAAAGTCATCTACATTTATACATATGGTTCTATGCTTTCCAAGAGCCCTTGTCGGTAATCTTCCATAACTGAGTTGATTTGAGACAAGAAACTTTGTCATGGCACTTGCTTGCTCTTCCTTCCCCAGGCAGCAGTCATAGAAACCAAGAATACTATTGTAGCTGATTCCTATAGAGGATAAATAGGGTATACTGCATGAATGAACAGATGCTCATTTGCATCACAAATGAATTATCACTAAGCTTACCTCGAGGTGGTGGGACATATGCCTTGATAACAAAAGGGAAGACAGGACAACTGATCCATGAATCACATGTGGTAGTGCCTTACAAACCATTGATCAAGAAAGCAAGAATGCTCTGCAAAGGTTCAGAATTAAACTCCTTGAAGAAGAGTGCCAGATGTTAGGATTGGTCTCATAGACTGTGCGTAGGTGGGCTTGAGGAAGGCTTGTGAGGTTGTAAAAGTATCCGGGTCTCCATCACCCATTTAACAATTCACCGTGTGAAAACTGAGATGCCTTTCTTAGGGTCGATATAATATGCAAGATTGCAGAACCAAGTAAAACACTTAAACAAAATGCTAAAGCGCTATGATTTTCCAAAGTAAATGGCTGAGAAACCATGGGAGAAAATGCAACTAGAATAGCATTGATTAATGTGGAAGTACCAAATTACTTTAGTTGGAGAAGGAAAATCAGGCATCAATGCAACCTAAATGATATTCAGTGTTAAGTTGGATCAGCCAGAAAACATACAGAAGTCACACAGGTCAGACTGTGATGGAGAACTTCACCTTAATAAGTAGGAGATAATTGCTGAATGGTGTCCAAAAGTTCAAATCCTTTGTTTATTAGGGCAGTGAGCAAAACTACTACAGTCAACATTTGTGGCAAAAGATAACCCTAGCCTAGAGAAAAGAAGGACTAGGGGTGACATGACAGTGGTGTTCCAATATTTGAGGGGCTGCCACAAATAACATGGGGTCAAGCACCTGAAGCCAGGATAAGAAACAATGGACGGAAACTAATAAAGGAGAGAAGCAACCTAGAACTAAGGAGTAATTTCTGACAGCTAATCAGTGGAACGACTTCCTCCAGAAGTTGTGAATGCTCCAACACTGGAAGTTTTTAAGAAGGGGCAACATTTGTCTGAAATGGTATATAGGGTTTCCTGCCTAAGCAGGGGGTTGGACTAGAAGACCTCCAAGGTCTCCTTCAACTATTCTGTTCTGTTCCTTTCCTTTCCTTTCCTTTCCTTTCCTTTCCTTTCCTTTCCTTTCCTTTCCTTTCCTTTCCTTTCCTTTCCTTTCCTTTCCTTTCCTTCCCTTCCCTTCCCTTCCCTTCCCTTCCCTTCCTTTCCCTGGCTCCATTGATTGTCTTTGGATAAAGCAAATTTTTGGGATGCAACCCAGTGTGCTGAGCACACTGGGTTGCATCCCAAAAATTGTAAGCCGCCCTGAGTCTCCGGAGAAGGGCGGCATATAAATGTAATTAAAAAAAAAAAGTGGGGATTAGAGAATAGCTGTGTTCCATATAGTTGCTGCTCATGGAGATTGCAAACCAGAAGTCTCTGGAAGGTATAAGAATCAAGGGCCAAGGGAATTTGTCATACACGCTCCAGCTGCAAATGGAGCCTATGCAAAAAAACGTTAAGTTCTCACTGCCCTCGCTAACTATTTTTGAAAACTGCCAATTTACTGTCCCAAAGGTGTCAAAAACAGGGGTGTCAAACTCAAGGCCTGGGGGCTGGATTTGCCCCATGGAGTGCTTAAATCTGGCCTGCAGGGCCACCCTGGAAACAATGAAGGACTGGTCCACGGTGCCTCTGCCAGCAAAAATGGAGCTCGGGAGGGTCGCATGCTGGTCTGAAAGGCAACTGACTTTCTTGGTTTTTTTCTTTGAAAACATTTCATTTTTCATCCAAGAAGCTTCTTTGGTTCTGAGCTGAAAAAGCTTCTGGAATGAGAAGCAAAACATTTAAAAACAAACAAACAAACAAACAAGGAAGTCCAGTTGGGATTTGGAAAAAGCATCTTTGGGACATGGCTGGAAATATACCAGGTGAATGTCTTGAATCCTTAATATAAGAAAATGAAGATGCATTTTTGTAATCTTTAAGGATTTAAAATAAACAGGAAAAAACCCCCACAAATAAACAAAAAATAAGATTTTGGCTCTAGAAAGTTTGGGAAAATCTTGGAATCTTGGATTTTGAATACTAAGACTTGTAAAACATTTTAAAGAATAAATATGTTTTTCCTGGAAAAGCAGACTTGTTTTTGATATTGAAAACATAGCAAGCAAGGCAAGCAACTTATAATGGCATTCAGAGAGATTTTGGAATCAATAAGGTCAGCTCTGCTGTGTCTTCTTAGGAATATGTTATTCCCAGAACAAGATGTCACAGAAAAAGATATGCAGCAAATTATACCTTAGAACAACTTAAATAAGAGTTTGAATAAGAATTTGTGATCAGATAAAACAACAACAAGCACAACCTTGGATGAGTATTTAAAAATCAAAAAGGAAATAGAACTGACAATACCAGAGAGCAGTCGGAAGGATGTTTTTTTTTGTTGGACTTAAAAAACAGGCTGTTTAAAGTTTTGAAGAAATTTAAAACAAGAATCAACAATCACCTGAATGCATTGAAGAATATGATTGTTTTCTGGAAAAAGAAGGAACACAATCCATATTTAAAAGGCATAAAGTAGTCTCAATATCCTGCTGTGAACAAAAGACTAAAGTTTAACATAAGAAAACGTGTGACTTTCCCTTTTGAAGAAAATAAACTCACAAATATCCCTTTAAGTAAAAAGGCAATTAAACACAGAGCCAATTGAACTGCTGTCAAATTAAAATACATGAAATAGGTGTAGGGAGAAAAGCTTAAGCATCATGTTAATTGTAATCAAACCCACTGCACAACATTTTTTTCCATTCCAGATGTTAGCAAGTCCAAAGAGAACCACCTCAAATGACAACATGCTCCATTCAAATAAACATTTCCTCTCTCAATTTAATTGTAAGCAAATCCACTGCAAGAGGCATAAAAAAATCCCAGTATCCTAATACAAACAAAAGACATAACAAAGAGGGGTAATTTCTCCTTTAAAGAAAACAAGCTCACAAAATGTCCTTATTTTAAGTAGAAAGATATTTAATTACAAAATCAGTTTAAATACTATCCCATTAGAACACATAAAATAACCATAGGGAAAAAGACTTAAACACTATGTTAACTGCAAACAAATCTAATAATTACATTTCTTTCCAGTCCAGATATCAGCAAATCCAAATAGAACCAATCCAAAATAGCAACACAACCTATTTTAACCTTGATCAAATAAACCAACTTCGTGTTTCTTCTTTTGCCTATGTAGAGATACAGGGTGACTGCAATTTTCAGCTTGCCTAAGAAGTGATCTGACCAGAGCAAACGGCTCGGGTTATATCTAACTGAGCTCCAATGTAGGAAGACAATTTTTCCAGACTGACACATAATCATCAAACAGGCAGTGAATGAAATGTGCAGCCATGTCAACACAAAAATCTCTTCCTATCAAAGAGAAGATACTCTATGTGGGTTTGTACCTCTTGAGTGAATTTTGCTCAGTGCAACATTATGTGATGGATAGTGGAGAACAATAGTTTCGCCTGAGTTACTAAAGTTAGAGTCAGCTATGGTCTATGAGTCCTTGATATGCACTGCCAAGAGGCATAGCTATCTCTCATCATTCAAATGTTAAGTAAAAAAGTTGACAGTTTTCCCCATGGGAAATGTTGACATTAATTAATGTATTATTAATTAAATTAAGTTATTATTAATTAAATTATTAATTAATAAACATTGCCAAAAAGACATTAAGAGTTATTAACTTAATCCTGTGAAGTTTTTTCTCCGGTAATATTGTACTACTAACTAAAGCATACAAAACATTTGTTAGACCAATTCTTGAATACAGCTCATCTGTCTGGAATCTGCACTGCATATCGGACATTAATACAATCGAGAAAGTCCAGAAATATTTCACGCAAAGAGTCCTCCACTCCTCTACTCGCAACAGGGTACCCTATGCCTCCAGACTTGAAATTTAGGCTTAGATAACTTAGAACTATTTCGGTCTGACCTAAGTGTAGTACATAAAATTATCCATTACAATGTCCTACCCATCAATGAGTACTTCAGCTTCAACCTCAACAATACTCGACCACACAATAGATACAAACTTAGGGTAAATCACACAAAACTCGATTACAGAAAATAAGACTTCAGCAACAGAGTGGTCAATGCCTGGAATACTCTACCTGACTCTGTGGTTTCTTCCACTAACCCCAAACACTAACCTCAGACTGTCTACTGTTGACCTCACCCCATTCCTAAGAGGTCTGTAAGGGGCGTGCATAAGCGCACCAACATGCCTACCATCCCTGTCTTAATGTTACAGAAGACTGAATTATCTATCTATCTATCTATCTATCTATCTATCTATCTATCTATCTTTATTTATTTTGTCAAGCATGCATTTGATAATATATATATAAGTATAAGCATGATTATTAATACATGAAATAGATATGAACATTAAGACAGGGACGGTACCCCCAACCCCCAAGCCACAGCCCACTACTGGACCACGACCCATTCAAAACTGGGGCACAGAAGCGGCGGACAAGTGCACGAGAACATGCCCATCCCCACTTGCACGAGCAGTGGGAAAACGTGGGTGCATACTCCATTTGTGGGAGCAGTGGGAGAGGTGGGTGCACATACCTGCCAGTTGCACAGAAACATCCCCTCTCTCCCCCACCTCCACAAAGCCAGAAAGATTGGGGATCTAGGTAATTAATCATTTGCAGTGCATGGTGAAAGCCTGTATCCAGGGGCCGAACCATCCTGATTCTCTGCACAAGAATCACTGCCCTCCAATGGATATGCCCATGGGGGATACATTGGGAGCTAGAATTTCTGAAGACCTGGAATGCTGACAACCACCAACAGTCACCTTACAGAGTGTGAGACGCATAAGGCAGAGTTTCCATTAAATCGTGGAAAGGGTGGGAAGGAAGGACACCAAATTTAAACGTCAGGAGGCATAAAATATTAGCATTGGCCATAACTGTCAGAAAGCAACCCACTGTTTGTAAGTGGCTGCTGTTCCAGTGGACAATAAACATTCAGTGCGAGTCATGCTCTCTGCTGAGGGACTGGAGGCTTCAAAATCAGCTTGGCTAAAAGGGCCAATCTGACAGCATTCCTGATGGAGGATCTACTGCAGAGACAGGGTGCCCTAAATCAATTGTTGTGATTCGGATCAGTAATCTTCTGGAGTTTGAATTATACTGACCAGTGGTGGCATTTCTAGAAAGGATTTTGCAAGACCAGTGACACTCATTTACATGAAAAATATTCATTTATTTTATGTATTTTTCATGTTTCTGAACCACCCCTTAAGGAGGGGCACTGGGCGGTGTACAATAAAACATCAAAATAAGAACCGTATATACAAATTAAAAATGTCAAAATTGAAATTGTAGAATTAAAATTTGAAAATTATAAAAGGAGGCGAGAATAACAAAAGCCTGTTAAAATTAGTTAACAGAAACGAAAGCAGGGCTCTCAGGACACCAACCAGCCTCATGGTTGTGTGTTCCTTTGGGCTCCCTATGTGGGGCTGCGAAGCCATGTTTCAACTACTTTTCAGAGGGCCAAAAGAGTGGGGGAGGGGGCTGCTTCATTCTCCGGAGGGGGGAGAATATTCCACAAGGTGGGAGCAGTAGCAGAGAAGATTCTCGTCCTGGATCCTGACGGTCAGAATTTGCTTTGCTGTCTGAGGAATCCTGGGAGTCGAAGTCCACAAGTCTTAAAGTTGCCAAGGTTGGAGACCCCTGATTTAGACTATAGACTGAAATTCATAGGTTTGTTCCTGATTTAATCCTTATCCTTTGTAGTCTTAGCCTAATAGTTCTTATTTTTATTTTATTTATTCTATCAATATATTTTATTTTTATATCTGCTGGTCTATGACCAAAATAAACAATACTCAGCAATGGCTTGTTCTCCACTTCAATTTATGTCTGCTCTAACCAGCATTGGTGAGAAAGGACAGGAGAGACAAAAACCAGCAGCTTCATTATAAAGAAATTCTAAAGCATCCCGAGATGAGAAAATTGAATAGAAGCCAAAGCTGGCTGAAAAAAGATGGAAATAAAACTTCAAAGGATACATTTTAGTACAGTTTTTGGATATTAAGTTTTAATCTGGGCATATCTAAGAAACTTTCTTGTATATTTATTTCCTACTAATTTTAATTGTTTTAGAATTATTCACCCAGGGTCATTTGGTTGAGTTGGGCAGTTATAGAAATGAAATGATACAAATAAAAAATAAAATCAATCTGTGTTCTATGCCAGGGATCTCCAACCTTGGCAACGTTAAGACTTGTGGACTTCAACTGCCAGAATTCCTCAGCCAGCAAAGCTGGTTGAGGAATTCTGGGAGTTGAAGTCCACAAGTCTTAAAGTTTCTATGCTATTTATGGAATACAGTATTTTAAATTTTTTGCATTCCTTTGGTGTGGTTGTGAGGTTGCTTCCTATATTCTGACTTTATATGTCCTCATTGGTCTGCTAAAATGATCCATCCTTGTTTAGGTGAGCAGAGCCCACAATGTCGCAGAATCATGGGCAACACCTGCTCCAGAGGCATTGCACCATTCTGGATTGCCAATTGAGCTAAACTGGAGGCAACTTGTAACGGATGGAGAATGTCTCCAGACTACTGATCTGGGGAAGAAGTGATTCAATGGCAAGAACTACTCTCTCCAAAAACAGTGATCACGAACACTTGTGTGTGAATGGATACACAAATACACTACCTTGCATTCCACAAGGCAGAATGAGCAAAGCAAGTGCCTGCAGAAGACGACTTAGCTTCCATACTTGGAGCACTTGTAGAATGGACCTCCAGATTTGGACACTGGTGGAAAACCAGAGGTGGTATTCAACCAGTTCTGACCAGTTCTGGCGAACCGGTAGCGGAAATTTTGAGTAGTTCGGAGAACTGGTAAATACCACCTCTGACTGGCCCCGCCCCATCTATTCTCTGCCTCCCAATTCCCAACTGATAAGAGTCCCAGCTGATTGGCTGGGTCTTCTTTTGTTGCCCTGCAGAGGAGAATGGAGCTGGAAATCAGGTTAGTGGGGTGGGAGGGAATGGGGATTTTGCAGTATCCTTTTCCTGCCATGCCCACCAAGCCACCCCCACCAAGCCACACCATACCCATCAAGCCATGCCCACAGAACCTAGTAGTAAAAAAATTTGAATACCACTGTCCCCAACTTATTCAGGCTTTTCATTCAAAACAACATTAAAACATTGATACAGCAGGAAACTAGAGAGCATGGAAAAAGGTGGAATAAAGTGAGCAAAAATCCTTAGCTTTACTCTTCAAAGTAAAACATTCCATAATGATGCAATAATTGTGTGGTTGAAATAACCTAATAAGAAAGAGGAGGCATGGTGGATCTAAGCAGGCACCATAGGGTAGATTCCCTCCCTAAAATAGTCTCAGCTGTATAGATAGTTCTCAATTAATGACCGGTCACCTAAAGACTATTCAAAGTTAAGGCAGACCTCCAAAAAGCTACTTGTGACCCAGTTCTGGAGTTCGAAGAGCTGCAGATGTTATGTATGCAGGTTTGAATGTCATTGGTTTAGTTTGAACTGTTCTTGTAAAATGTCAGAAATGATTGGTTTAAAAAGTGCGGGAAAATCCTGCACTCTGATTGGCTGGCAACTGCGGCTGCTGGCTATAAGTAGCAGCCGTAGCCCAGCCAAATCGGGTCTGTTATGAGCTGTAGTCACTAATAAACTCTTCACTGAAGCACTCCGCGTCTGACTCTTCATGCAAACTTAACACTGGCGATGAAGGTGGGATCCTTCCCGAAGAGAAGACGACGCGGAAAACAAGCTGAGAGAGATGGCTGCACTGAACACCCCCAGCCCGCTCGATCTAACGGCAGAAGACTGGGACTCGACGCAGATCGTTTCCAAATGTATTTGGAGGGAAACGATCTCGCCAACATTTCCGAGAAGCAGAAGAGGGCAGTCTTTCTCACGCACTGCGGTCCGGCAGTTTTCAAGATGGCGAAGGCATTGGTGGGAGCTGCAGACGTGAAGGTAATGGAATGGCCTGATTTAGAAAAGCTTTTAAGAGCCCATTACGCCCCACAAGTATTGTGCCTCATTAAGAGACACGAGTTTTACCGTCGGGATCAAGGGGAAAGCGAAAACGTTAACGACTTCGTGGCAAGTTTAAGAGACATTGGGGGTGCATGCGAGTTTAACAACTTGGAAGAGGCCATGCGCGATCTATTTGTTCTAGGCCTCAAAGACAAGGTGCTTCAGAGCAAATTATTATTAAAACCTAAGATCACGTTGAAGGAAGCCATAGAAGAGGCCTCCTCAGCAGAAGCCACCAAGTCCTCAGCAGCAGCCATGAAGAAAATTAACAAGGCCTCAAGCCATCCTGATGTGGAAAAGTCCACAACAACTCATTTGAGCAAATAGATTCTGAGTCAGACTGTAGTGAGGTGGAGGAAGGAATTTATAGACTCAGAATGGAGAGGAAAAAGAAAGACCTGGGAAGAAAGAGGCAAGATTTTTACTGCAGAGGTTGTGGGGGAAGCCACCCCTGCACTGAATGCAAGTTTCTTGATACCATCTGCCTCCGTTGTGAAAAAAGAGGTCACCTAGCAAGAGTCTGCAAATCATCCAGAACTCCACCACACAAAAGAAAGTTTCCTGACAAAGAATTCAAGCCTAACAACTTCAGTGAGAAAATGGGGTGCAACACAGAAGCAAATGGGAAGAATGAAACTCATCAAACAGTCACCATTGGTCATTCTTCACCCTTAAGAAGCAGAAAAGTACTTGTGAAGGTACTAATTGAAGGAAGGCCTTCCCAAATGGAAGTGGATTCAGGCTCCTATTTATCTATGGTGTCATGGGACACCATTCACAGACTACTCCCAAACATTCAGAAGAAGCATTTCCAGAAGCAAGCACTGACTCTTAAAGACTACCAAGGGAACAAGATTCCAGTAGTTGGAACAAGAGAATTCAACGTGAAGTTCAAAGGCCACACCAAACGTTTGCCTCTGACCATCGTGGACAAGGATCGCCCAAGCTTGCTGGGACTTGAGTGGTTCAATCCATTAGGCATCGAGGTGACTGGCATAAATCACGTGAGCAACACTGAATGGGAGGAGGCCTTGAAGTCTGATGCTGTACTGATACAGTTCTCTGAGAATTTGCCTGTTGTACTGACTTGTGATGCATCCCCTTTTGAAGTGGGGGGGGGGGTTGAGCCACAGGCTTCCCAGCGGGAGGGAAGCCCCTATTGCATTTTACTCTCGCACTTTGACCAAAGCAGAGAGGAATTACAGCCAATTGGACAAGGAAGCATTGACAATTGTTGCAGCTGTCAAGAAATTCCATGAGTATCTATATGGGAGAACATTTACCATTGTCACAGATCACAAACCTTTGTTAGGTATTGTGGCAGGAGACAAACCTACACCCACTATCCTGTCACCAAGAATGCTGAGGTGAACTGAATTTCTTGCTGCTTATTCATACAAGCTCATCCACAAGCCTGGCAAAGACATTGGCCATGCTGATGCCTTGAGTCGCTGCCCACTTCCGTTTCACACTGAGGACGTTGAACTTGAGGCGCACACCTTTTTCCTAGAAACTGTTGCCAAGCTTCCAGTACACGCTGCTGAAATTGCCAGAGAGACTGCCAAAGACACTTTATTGGCTCCTGTTATAGGCTGGATTAAGAAAGGTTGGCATTTTCAAGATCTACCTCACCTTGCCCAACCTTTTAAATCCAGGCAAACTGAATTATCTGTATTAATAGGATGTATTTTGTGGGGTAACAGGGTGGTTATTCCTGCAAAACTGCAAAAAGAGGTTTTGGAAATGTTACATGAGGGTCATCCAGGTATTGTAAGGATGGAGGGATTGGCCAGGAGTTATGTATGGTGGCCAGGTATTGACAAAATGGTTGAAAACTGGGTTGCATCTTGTCCCAACTGTCAAGTAGTCAGGCCTGCCCCACCTCTCGCCCCCCCACAAGAATGGGAATGTCCTAGGGGCCCATGGTCTAGGATTCACATTGATTTCGCAGGCCCTACCAGAGGGCACACCTTCCTCATTATAGTAGATGCATATTCCAAATGGCTAGAGGTCATCCCTATGGCATCCACCACAACTGATGCTGTCATCAAGCAGCTTAAAAAGCTTTTTGCAACCCACAGGTTACCTGATGTTCTTGTCTCTGACAATGGCCCTCAATTTACATCCAACCTTTTTGAATCCTATCTAGCACAACAGGGTATCAGACATGCCCTGACTGCCCCTGGGCACCCTTCTGCTAATGGCCGGGCTGAACGCATGGTACGTTTTACCAAGGAAAAGCTTCAGCAATTGGGTCCTGGGGACATCACTGAGAAAGTTGAAAAACTTCTTAGTGTTCAGCACATCACTCCTAACTCATCAACTAACTTATCCCCAGCAGAGTTGTTGATGGGTAGGAAACTTAGGTCTCCCCTTGACTGCCTTCATCACACTTACGCACCCAACGCACCTCTAGATTCCACTAGCAAAGTTTGCACGTTCAGTGTGGGTGATTCTGTTTATGCTAAGAACCTTATGGGTGAACCTTCATGGATTCCTGCTGAAATAACTCAAATCACAGGCCCTCGTTCTTACAGGGTACAAACAGAGGATGGTGTCCTCTGGAGCAGGCACATTGATCAGCTTAGATCCAGATTACTTCAGGAACATCGCAATTGTTCCTCTCTAGTTCCCATACCTAATGCCTTTTCTAGGGGAAGGGAGGAGCATGAGGATAATCAGCAAGCAAGAATCAACCCCATGTGTAACGAGCCATTACGACAGGAACCACCCCAAAACCTGTCACAATGCCAAAATCCATCCTTACAAGTGGAAGAGTGCACATCACTACCTGACTTGGGTGCTGACACTGGGTTGGAGATGGGTTGGGAGGAGAGACCAGATTGTAACAATCAAACAGGGTCTTCTTTCACTGGAAGCCCTAGTAGGGAAATGTCAACAGACACATTTCCTCTCTCACTGGGTGAGAACATTAAAACTTCTGAACCACAAAGGTCTCAACGTGCACGTAAGAGCCCCACCTATTTAAAAGAATACATTAGATAGGTTGGGGTTTGAGTATGGACTGAACCTAGTGGGGAGGGGTGTTATGTATGCAGGTTTGAATGTCATTGGTTTAGTTTGAACTGTTCTTGTAAAATGTCAGAAATGATTGGTTTAAAAAGTGCGGGAAAATCCTGCACTCTGATTGGCTGGCAACTGCGGCTGCTGGCTATAAGTAGCAGCCGCAGCCCAGCCAAATCGGGTCTGTTATGAGCTGTAGTCACTAATAAACTCTTCACTGAAGCACTCCGCATCTGACTCTTCATGCAAACTTAACAGCAGACACAAGTTTTCTGCAGTCACATGACCACATTTCGGGCACTTGGCAACTAATTCATGATTTATGGTTTATTGGGGTTTTTTCCCCTGCTGATTTCTGGGCTTTTCAGCCTATTTGAGCAAAAACACCAAAGGAACAGATTTGCTTAACAACTACCATATTCACTTAAATAAGTGAACAAGTCCCGCAAAAAAAGTCTGGTCATGTGAATGCCTTGATTTATAACTGTCACAAATTATGATATAAGTCGAGGACTGCCATAGAAAGTCCTCACAAGGGCTTTGTTGAAGTACAAAAACATACGGTAGCTGCAGGGAACCCACAATGGAGAGCCCTGCTGGACATCATTTGGTTGAGGTACAATAATGTTCCAATTGAGAAATTTGGAAAGAAACCACAAACTGCATATCACATTAAAGTTAACAAACCACCAACCAATCTGCACATTTCTTAGAACCTCACCAATT
Organism: Naja naja; assembly: GCA_009733165.1. NCBI lineage: Eukaryota > Metazoa > Chordata > Lepidosauria > Squamata > Elapidae > Naja > Naja naja. Next base: position 101,663,869 of record CM019151.1, read on the forward strand.
TTCAGGTACTTTTCTTAACCCCAATTGTCTTAAAAATCTAGATTTAAATGTTGAGTCTACTTCTAGTCTGTGTGTCATATAATATATGTGGGTATATGCATAATTTTGTATTTATTTATTTATTCTATCATGGTTATGCAGTGTATATTGGAGATGGTGACCCTTTGAGAGCTGTAAGCAATGAAATTTCATTTTAATGTATGTCGATTAGTGTACATTCAAAGCGACAATAAAGTTATTCTATTCTATCCTATCCTATCCTATTCTAATGTTGAGTCTACTTTTAAATTAAAGGTGGATTCTTGGTTTAGAAATGTAATATATCGATACATTCTAAAGTTAGACTTTCTGCAGAACTAACTGGGTTCAGATATTTGCTCAACGTTGTGGACAAATAACCATTACTTTACACTCACCATACATTACTACTGGTACTACTCCTTTTAAAAAGTATAAATATAATGTATGTATACTATATTATTACCTTACATTAAAGTGATAATATACTGCGTTTTTGACATCTTGGGGAAAATGTTTCCTGGCAAGTAATAAAATAAACAATAATAAAAATCAAAACAGTCTTTCAATAACAACAATTGTGAACACATGGGGCATATCAATTGGGATAGCAAAGACTGGGAGAAAATAATTTATAGGGACTATAACAAAGGAGAAATTTTTCTTCTAATGTGCTATTATCCACAGGGTAAGGCTGTCCTTGCAAAGTGAATAACATCAGTTAGCTAAATCAAGGGGTTTCTGTTTTATTTTCTTCTGGCTGAAGTTTTGGCTTTATTTAAAAACCAAGAAATAAAAAGTACTGGGAAGGAAATTGCTTTGGCCAGAAACACTCTGCTCAAAAGAGCTGTAGCAGGAAAGCAATTACTGACTGTCAAAAACCTGTCAGGGCACCAGAATGACTAGCTACGATTCTCATTGCTATGTACTGGTTGCCAGCCACAATGTGATCTTCTGTGCGATAAGTAACGGAACAGAGATATAAGAGCAAACACGGGGTATATGCAAATGTTAGCATTAGGGTGAAGCATGGCTAAAAAAAGGGTTATTTTACCCCTCTCTGGAATTTGGAATCTCTTGTCCTGTACGGTAAACTAGATCGACAATAAATTTTATTTGAAGTGATATATGCAATTTCATGTAGAATGTTATAGCTGTTTTACATACCACTTAGAGGCAATAATATGCTTGAGAGTGAATGTTGGTCTTCCCTAGAATCTGTAGAAGAGAACTGTATCGTTGATAAATTAAGAACTGCAAATTTAAGTATTCCTTAATTTATGCTAACATTTTCTGCGTAAAGGGAAAAAAATGTAAGTATAGGTAGTCCTTACTTTACGACCATTAATTAAGTGATCGTTCAAAGTTACAACGGCACTTTAAAAGTGATTTACAACTGGTCATTGCACTTAGCACTATTGCAACATCCCATGTTCAAAATTTGGGTGCTTGGCAACCAGCATATATTTATAATAGTTGCCGTCCTGGGGTCATCTGGGAGCTGAAGTCCACAATTCTTAAACACTGCCAAGGTTGGAGACCTCTGTTCTAAAGTAAACTGGAAGCAACATGGTCACGTCTCTGAAGTCACCAAAAGCTGAATTTGCCATGAAGAAGCCTTCAGTCCAAACTATCCTTCCTCAAAGCGGCTTTTCACAAAGAAACAAACACACCCAGCTGGCTACATTTGTGTGTCACACTTTTATTTATTTATAACACTCATATCTTCGAAATGAGTTGCAGATATGTTGATCGCTAGCCTGTTTTCTAATAACCCTAATGGACCACAAAAGCAAGCACGTGTTTTGAACCTGTTCAAATCTGGAATAAAGAACTCACTCAAATTATTGCAAACGGGGAGAAGGAGAAGGCAATACACTTTGTTCCCAGTTTTCAGCCTTATTCTTTTTCATTTCTTGATGGTTTCGCAAGTTTCAATCAGAAACAGTTGGAATATCCTTACTAGGATACTTAAGAGTGGTGGTGTATAAAGGTGATTGATTAGAGGAAAGAGCAGAAGGGTGAGGGAAGAAGCAGGGGACAGAGAAATGGAAGGAATAATAAAAAGGGACGACACTGTTAAAATGTCAAAATGGCCCTTGAGAAGTCAAAGATTGCAGAGTCTCAATGGATACAGACAAGAAAGCAAAACTAGCAACTAGCTAACTCTATAGAAAATGGCAGGGAGAAAATGGCCAATCAACCCCCAAGGGAATTACAGACCTTTTTCTACCATTTCTTCCCAGGTGTTTGAAATGGGGAGTCCCATCTTCTTGTGATTGTGTTTTATAACAGTTGGCCTCCTTGTCCTCATTGCTAGCACAGTTCACAGAGTTGACAAGATGGCAGACTCTTGATTTTACACGGAGTGATTCAAGACATTTGCTGCTCAAAATTTCTCAAAAGCTACATTATACTGATTGTTACTAAAGAAATGATGGCTAAGGAAGTGGTTCCCTATTAATCAAATTGCTTTCCCCATGTTGTTTTACCTTCCCAGGCCCCAATGTGACACCAGGACAATTTAAGTGCTCGCCTCACCAGGTTTTATTGGAGCTTTGTAAGATAGGCCATCAGCAAGTCCTCTACTAATGAACCATATTGATTTCATATTATCTTTCTCTTGTCGGTTTAAATAGCAAGTGGCATGTTTGATAGATCAAATAACCACACATTAGTTTGGTGACCTCTCAGGCACTCTCCTGTTAGGTCTGTAATGAATTTTGCAAACTAGTAAGATGGTAGAAATTAAGATCACAGTCTAAAGGAGAAAACATAAATCAGCCCCATGAACTCTGAAATGCTTCTGTGAAATGTTTTTCCCTATAATCCTGGACTATATTTTATCTTCTCTGCTACATCAAAAGCCCTAAACTGTCTGTGTAACTTTGATTATAACACAACTAATCAATCAAGGGAGCCAATACAGGTAGTTCTTGACTTACAACCATTTCTTTCTTTAGCAAGCGCTTACAATGGCATTGAAAAAAGCTACTTACGTTCTGGAATAAAATTTGGTCATGGTTAGAGGAAATGCTGGGACTAAAAATTAGCTATACACCAGAGACGTTTTTATTAGGAATAATAAAAGAGAACCTTAGCAAAGCAGACATTTACTTAACTATACATATAATTACAGCAGCAGGAGTACTTTTTTCCCAAACTTGGAAAACAAAAGAAATTCCAAATGATGATGCTATAATAGATAATATTTTTCAATGCGCTGAATTAGATAGTTTGACACTAGAATTGAAAGAACAAGATAAATCAGAATACTATAAAGTATGGGACAAATTCTACGTATGGAGGGACATGAAAGGAAGTTCATAAAATTGAAATTAGAATTTAAAGCGAAATAGAAATGAGCTATAAGAATAAGATCTAAAATGGTACACAGCCTAAGTGTATAGATGTGTATATATGTATATAAATGTTTATATTTTCTTTTGATCTTTTCTAATGTAAAATGTAAAGACGGAAATGTATGTCAAAGAAAGTCCACCACGTTCAATATTTTTAATGTTTTATTTTCAATAATTTTTTTAAATAAAAAAAATTAAAAAGAAAGAAAAAGAAAAAAGCTACTCATGACCAATCCTTGTACTGCAGCATCCCCATGGTCACGTGATTAAAATTCAGGTGCTTGGCAACCAGTATTTATTTATGATGGCTGCAGTGTCTTATGGTCACTACTACGCAACGTTCCCAGCTGACCTCCAGCAAGTCAATGGGGGAAGATGGATCCACTTAAGGAACATATGATTCACTTAATAACTGCAGGGATTCATTTAACAATGAAAAGATAATAAAATGTGGCACGGCTCATTTAACTATCGTGGTTGTAAGTTGAGGACTGCCTGTAAGCTATTGAGCCGGAAAATACAAACCATGTGGGATCAATATCATTTACCCACTTGGCTTAACTTTCCTCCACTGATTAGCAACTGCAAACTACAGAGCGGAAATTCTATCACTATTGCAATCTTCAGAATCAGGAATCTTCCCCAGCCCTAATTAGTGATGCTAAGATTAGATGTAAGGCCTTTTCTCAGAGTTTCTCTGTATCTCTGTGATGAGCCACAGAATTTCAGTGTCTTCCTCCCAGCACACAAGTGGCCGCCCAGTCTCTTCTTAAAAGCCTCCAGTGCTGGAGCACCTACAACTACTGAAGGCGAGCCATTCCACTTATTAATTGTTCTCATTGTTAGAAAATTTCTCCTTATTTCTAGGTTGCACCTCTCTTTGATTAGTTTTCATCCATTGTTTCTTGTCTTGCCTTCTGTGCTTTGGAAAATAGGTTGACCCCGCCTACCCGCCACCCTCTTCTTTGTGGCAGCTCCTCAAATATTGGAACATTGCTATCATGTCACTTCAGCCTTTCTTTTCTCTAGACTAGACAAACTCAATTCCTGCAACTCTTCTTCATATGCACTGTTTTTGCATTGTGTTTGATCTGTAAATGCTAGAGAGAAAGGGGATCTAGAGGCTTGGGCCATTCTAGAGTCAAGACCAAGAAACGCAAACCTTCAGAATCAGTTTCTATAGTACTCCCTTTTGGGAAACATATGTTTCAAACATTCATAAAATTATTCTGATATGCCATCCTGTCTCATTAGACTTGTAAATGCTGATATACCTTAACTGGATTTAAAGGAAGAGAACATTGCTTCATTGGAGATGGATTGGCCAAAGGTCAGCAACCATATTTGCTAAGCAGGAAATCTATATATAGAATAAGGATTCCTCCAGAATTAGCTGATTCTTAATTTATCACAAATGTTGGGATGAAAGTTCTTTGTCCAAAAAAGTTACCAAAATGCATTTATAAACGCATAATAAAATATAGTTAGGAACAGACATTGGAAAAAATAGGTTCAGACTCCTATGCTTATAAAATCTTTAAAGGTGTTTGTGTAACTTTCCAACAATGTTTTGTATAGATTATATTATTAATAAACCAGCAATGACTGATAAATTGACTAAATTAGTGGACCAGCAAAATGCTATGGACGTAGTTAGTTGGACTTCGGTAAGGTATTTGACAAAGTAGATCACAATCTATTTCTTGGTAATATGGAATACAGAGTATCACCACCAGATGGATTTGGAACTAGTTAACCAACTATACCCAGCAGGTAGTCCTCAATGGAACTACATCTACATAGAGGGAAGTGTGCGGTTGTGTACACCGAGGTTTGGTCTTAGGCCCAGTACTCTTCAACAATTTCATAAATGATTTAGGTAAGTGGATAGAAGGGGAACTCATCATATTTGCAGACAACACCAAGCTAGGGGGAATAGCCAATGTTTTAGAAGATTGCTTGAGACCATGAAATGACAGACATTTGCAATCATTCTGTAGACCTTAGGAATGTATTTATTTATTTATTTATTTATTTATTTATTTATTTATTTATTTATTTGATTTGTCAATCGCTCACAAGATAATAGGTATAACTATAAACATGAGTAAGAACACAGCAAATAGGTACGAATAAATGGGGACAATAGGACAGGGATGGTAGGCACATTGGTGCACTTATGCATGCCCCTTACAGACCTCTTAGGAATGGGGTGAGATCAATAGTGGTTAGTTTGAGGTTAAAGGAGTGGGGGTTAGAGGATGTAACAACAGAGTCAGGTATATTGCAGTGGAATGTTATAGAAAGGGGATTATATATATTTACAGGTTGAACAACATTAAACAATTCCCCTACCAAAACACTGAGAGGAGTAAACTTTCACATCCTCATTATCATCCAAATAGTATATGGCATTGGCAGATATATCCAAATATCCAACTCTCCAGAAGATAGGCTCAAGATCCAGATAAACCTTTACAGATTTGAACATTGGGCCCTATCCAACAAAATGCAATTCAGCAGCAAGAAAAAAAATGGTTTTACATTTAGGTGTGAAAAACAAAATGCACAGGTAAAGAATTGGTAGTATCTGGCTCAACAGGAGCAACAGGCTGACAACCAAAACAATTAAAGGCAGGACAAGAAGTAACATATGGAAACTTATCAAGGAGACATCCAATTTAAAACTAAGAAGGAATTTCCTGACAGTGAGAACAATTAACCAGAGGAAAGACTTGCCTCCAGAAGTTGTGAGTGCTCCATCACTGGAGGTTTTTAAGAAGAGACTGGAAGAGATTTGTCCAGAATGGAATAGGAGGATCTCCTGCTTGAGCAGGGGGCTGGACTAGAAGACCTTCAAGGTCCCTTCCAACTCTGGTATTCTGTATTCTGTAAATACAATATATAAGTAGAGTTCCTTCCCCTTTTCTTTTTTCTTTTTTTTTAAGTTTAAATATTTTTTTGCTAACTGTATATATTAGAGAATATCTTAAAACAATTTTAAAGTTTACAGATTAATACAAGGCAAAGTGGAACTAATTTATGAAAGGAAACAATACGGGGCAATATTTCCCTGTGGCCATGTAATGCCTCACCTAATGACTGCTCATTTTAATGATGAATTTTCCAGTACCAGTTGTGATCATAAGCTGAGGACTACCTGTAGGCATTACTGGCTGATCTCAAAAAGTCACCCAGAGTTTGACATTTTATTAGTACTTGGATGAGAAATCACCCTAAAAAAATCTCAACTTAAAAAAAAAAAAAAGGGGGGGGGGTAAATTTGAGAAAGAACACATAGGATTTTGACCTCAATATCTTTATTTTGCTCTCACCAATCAGCATAATGGATGGACGCGTCACTTTAAACTAAAACTCCCCCAATATACAGCTGTCTTCAAAATGCTAGCAAAGCAGAAAAATAAATTGGGGTTGGGAAGAGACAAGAAAAAAAATCACAATATCAAAAGATTAATCATTGATTTGTTTTCTAAAGCATATAATTTGAAGTGCTACAAATTATACCGGTTTCTCTCATTCACTTTTTTTTTGCTTATGTTATTCCATTCTCTGCAAGAGTGTATTTATACTGACAGCTCCATCAGGACCAATAAGCTGTTGTGAAAGCTGCAAGGTTTCTCTCTCCCCCTTCCTTTCCTTCTCTATTTAGTCTTGGTGCTGTCACACAACCTATTCTACTCTGTTTTGGTTTTTTTACAGATTGATGTTTAGATTAAGGAGATAAACAGAAGCAAAGAGTATTGCATTTTGACAGACAGACAAGAACTACAGATCTGTCACTATGCTACCTAGTAATTCTTCCGTTCTTTCTCTTCACTTCTTTTCAGAGATGAATTGATAGGAATATTTAAAAGGAGCCAATAGCTCAGGCAGAAAAAAAAAACACCTCTTTGTATTTAGCTTTCCGGACAATTTGGAATCTCTTTCTCCTTCTCTGATTATTTAACAATTTACCATTCCATAAGTTCACAGGTTTTCCTCTCTAACTGCAGATAAAAGAATTCAATTTTCTTTTAAATGGTAAGGGAAATTGAAAGAGATTTTGTTCTGTTTAAACACAGCTGGAGTCTCTGGACTCTGGAGGTTTTTGAACAATGAGATCAATTAAGATGCCAACGGAAGAGGAGGTGAGAGAGGAGGTGAAAGAGGTGTGGTATGAAAAGCAGGGAAGGGAGAACCTGGAAGGTATGAACTCATTTTTGTGATATTGCTCTTCATTTCATACTTGCAAAAGTAGATTTGGGCTGTCAGCTTAAAGGTTTCCAATATGATTAGCGGGAGAGAGAAGCATTGATAACTGCTTAATGGAAATAGTGAGTTTCAAGTGTCTATAGGGCTTCTTTGCTCTTTTACATGTACCATGTTTGTCCAATTGGGCAATTCTTACTCATATCTATCTCGATAAGAAAAATACGATTAAAGTGAATCTTGGCAATAACATATTATATTATGGACCTTCTCAGATAGATAAAAGCTCAAGTGTGTTATTACTCTTTCTTTTATGAAAAATGTCCCAAGTTTTGTGTATGTTTAGCTGGGTTATCATTTTTTCTGAGTTCTCTGCTCACCTATAATTAATCACACACTATAGCACTCTTAGGTGAAGATGCTCTCAAATTGAGTTCATCTCTTGGGGATTATGTAGATGTAACAATGTCCTTTGCTCGGCAACAATACAAAATAAAGTTTGCCAATGCCTTATTATAGCTCCTGTTGAAGCAGGATTACATCAAGGGGGAAAACAAGATAAAACAAAACCATATTGACCAACGGAGTCAATGTAGACTCCAGTTCAGATACCAAAGAGTCAGCACAATCCCAGTTCTGGTTTTGCTTCTCATCATATCTGCCATAGGCCAAATTCCCATGTGTTTTCTCTCTGCCAAAACCAGGTCAAAGTAATTCATGCTATTCATGGAATGGAATTTCAACTCAAGAGCATCTGGAGTTGAACTCTACAATGAATGAGTTGTTATAATACGAAAAGAAAAAAGAAAAAGAAAATGGTCCTGGTAACAAATCCATTGGGCTTAGAAAGAAGGAAGTTTCACCACTGACAAAATAAGTGTTTCTGCTGGAAACTGGAATAAACACTGATTTCCAACCAAAAAAATCATAAATTATGATCATGACTGCAGGACACTACAAATGGCTGTAACTGCATGGCCAGTTGCCAGTGCCCAAAACACAACCATATGACCATGAGGAGGTCAGATTATTCCAAATTATATTCTTTACATTTATGTCTCCCAAGATCCAAAATGTACTTTTTTTTTCTTTCCATACTTTGTCTTTGCATCATGCAGCTGACTTAATTCAGCTAATATAAAGTCATTGTTTTGCAAAAATTTATTTTGATTACATCAGGTAAAATAATTTGAATGTAACCACTGTGGTTTTCATTGTAAAATACTTGAAGCAGAAAGGAGTAAAGATATTATTGTTCCGGCAGTGCAGCATGCTAGATTTGATACAAAGTGCTTTGAAGCATGCAGGAGTGCACACAGAGCACCTGCCTTCTACTTCCCAATGCAGCTGCTTCTTAAAAGACCCAGCTGTTTTAAAGGGAAGTATACCTGTGCTACTTTTTCACTCCAAAGCATCTTTCTGGAATCTAATATGAAGCTCTGCATAGTGCTAATTATTGAGTTTTGCATTGTATATGTTTTTTAAAAAATCCTTTGATATGCACAGCTCCTTACCCTTATAATATTCTTTTAGTTGGGAGAATCAGGAGGAGGGACAAGCAAATAAACATTTTTAGATGGCCAAATCTGCCAGCTCACAGAGACTCTGTTTTTAATGGAAAATGTACTGCCATCTTAAGATTTTTTTTGCAAAAGTCCAACTTGCTGCCTCTGCTGATTTTTTCCCTCTCTTGCTCTCAACCCCATAACTCCTTGCTAGCCTTCAAGCTAGTCAAATCCCCACCACAATGCTTCATGATAAAGTCACCACCTCTGGACAGGATCTGTGATTAGGGAGAGCATTTTAAGAGATGTCCTTGAAAATTCTGCCCTAAGAAAGTTAAAACAGACAAACCAGAATGTGGATTAAGAAAATGGAAGATTAAAAGAAAACTCTCCATTACAGCAAAATATCAAGCATACTTAAGCAAGATAAAGCAGACCTGTTACTTCATTATTTTCAGTTAGCTAAGATAGCTGGGCAAAGTAGAACGTAGAACAATAGTGTTGGAAGGGACTGTTATGTATGTAGGTTTGAATGTTATTGGTTTATTTGAACTGTTCTTGTAAAATGTCAAATGGTATTGGTTTAAATAGTGCGGGAAGAAACCCTGCACTCCCATTGGCTGGCAGCTACGGCTGCAGGTTATAAGAGGCAGCCGTAGCCCAGCCAACTCGGGTCCATTCGAGCTGTAGTCACTGAATAAACTCTTTGCTGGAACTCTTTGCATCTGACTCTTCATGCAAACTTAACAGGGACCTTTTAGTCCAAATCCCTCCTCAAGCAGGAGACCCCTGTACCATTTCAGACAAATGGTTGGCCAGTCTCTTTTTGAAAGCCTCCAGTAATGGAGCACCCACCACTTCTGAAGGCAAGCTACTGCACTGGTTGATTGCTTTCACCACTAGGAAATTTCTCTTTAGTTCTAGCTTTGCTTCTCTCCTTGGCTAGTTTTCCACCATTGTTTCTTGTCTTGCCTTCAGGTGCCTTGGAAAAACGTTTGACCCCTTTATCTTTATAGGAGCCCTCAGATATTGGAACACTGTTAACATGTCACCCCTAGTCTTTCTTTTCATTAGACTAGACATGCCCCATTCCTGTAACTGTTCTTTGTATGTTTTAGCCTCCACCCCCCTCATCATTTTTGTTGCTCTTCTCTGCACTCTTTTCAGAGTCTTAACATCTTTTTTGCTGTTGTTGTGGTGACCAGAACAGGATGCAGTATTCCAAGTGTGGTCTTACTAAGGCTTTGTAAAGCAGTACTAGAACTCCACATGAATGTAAATCACCATTTGGAGGGAAGTGATTTTACAGAGTAGTTTAGGCGAACAGGAAGTCAATGCTAGGACACTGTGGAAGTTGTTAGTATTTTAGGTAGGCTGATCTTCTTTTAGATGGCACGTGATATCAACATTGATATTTTTGTTGTTCATTTGCAACTAGTAGGAAAAGAGGGAGAGAGATTTGTATGTGTATGCCTGTATATGCATATGCGTATATGAAGTCTCTTGTGTATGACACTCAGTTGGAAATTGAAAAAGCACTGATTCTGGGTGAAAGCGGGTTAATATGAGAGTGACTATAATTTTAATTAAAAGAGATAAAATGAGGAAGGCAGTGAGCAATTAACATCAACTCCTAGTCTTCCCCAGCCAGTGTGGGAGTTGAAGTGCACACCTCTTAAAGTTGTTGAGGATGAGAATGACATGTGCTGGGGAATTCTGGGAGTTGAAGTCCAGATTCTTAAGTGGCTAAGAATGAAAAACACTGTTAGTATGTGAAGACTTGACACATATCATATAGAACACAAAACATCATCTCCATTAAGGTGAAACTCTTTTGTTTCTTTGCCTTGCTGAATCATGACTAATCTTTCTACAGTTCTACAGTTGTCTTTTATTTATTTGGGTTCTTGAGGGTTGCAGGTGATAACAATGACCTGAGGATTTCATGAAGATCAAACATGTTTAGCCTGGGGAAAGGTTGAGAGAGGATTTATGGTGAAAAGAAATCATTAATGGCAATGTAACAAATGGAAAAATAGATATTGCCTGTTCTTGCCTTGCTGAAAACAATTGTTTCCTTGTCATCAAGATGTTTTGTCTCAGTATTCTTTCATCAAAAGAAATAAATAAACAAGATCTCATGGATATCTAAAACAGGGTCTCTGAAAGCTCAGCTGAAGAAGCTAAACAACTGTTCGACATCAGGAAATGTAAGCAGGCTAAAATAAACGATTTGAGTCCAATTTTATCAAATCAGACAGAGTGATGGAATGAATTATGAGCAGCAGATCTACTTGGAAAGTAATGTTTTCTTAAGTGATTGTCTGGGAGCTTCAAAATCAAATGGAATCCATGTTACTACAAGAACAAATCATTTTAAAGTAGAAGGAAACAACTCTGAATTAATTATTATGCATATTTGAGCTGCAATCTATATGCCTATTTGTAGTTACTTACTTGCTACCTCATTTTTGCTGTGTTTCTCTACATTCTTGAGACTTCCTTGTACAAATGCCTATATCCTACTCAAACATGGTCATATGAGGTGGTAATGTCTTGCTGACCTTGGTTGATCCAAGAAAAGTTAAGTAAAGTCAAAACTGATTAGAATTTGGATGGGAAGGAATGCCCAGAAATTCTTAAGGTTACAGACTGAAAAGTTTTCTTAAAAAAATACCAGAAAGAGGCTCTATGAAATAATGTCCTTTCTGTTGCCAAGAAAAAAGTATAGTAGAATCTCTGCAGTAACCACCTGAGCTTCATTCAAAGTATTCTTTGTGTCTTTAATCTTTAACTATCTTTTAATCACTCTTATGGACTGGCTTGGAGTGACTTATCTGTAGTTGGATATCCTTCCTTCCAAGGATTTCAGTTGAAAGTAATTTCAGTAAGCTACCATTAAGTTAAGCTGAGCCTCCCTAATATATTCTACCTGTCTAGCTGGGGGGGGGGCGGTTTCTTAGCTATTCTGCTGAACATCCTTTTCAGCCCAGCTTTGGAGAGAAACCCCTCCCTCCCACCAGAAACAAGAAAGATGCTTTGGACTTCCCTATCCCAAAACCAGAGTTGCAGTATTAACAGTTCCTGTGGAAATCCTTAAGATACCACAGGCAGCAATCTAAAGGGAGAGGAAAGAGGAAAGAGAAAAGAAGGAAAGAAGAAAAGAAAGAGAAAAAAGAAAGGAGGAAAGAAAGAGAAAAAGAAAGAAAGAAAGAAAGAAAGAATGCAAGTAGAAAGCAGGAGGATTAAGGAATGGCAACCACCAGACAAAAACATTTCAAATAAATTAAATACATTCATAAGGTAATATTACCTAATTAAATAGGATTCTGGATTCTAGAACATGAGCAGATTTCTTTGTAGAGAAAACACTTTGGCCTCCTTCTTAGGTGTTATTAAACAGGGCTTTCTTCTTTTACTAGGACTGGTCCCATACTTTTACAAAAAGAAGAGATAAGCAAGAGCCAGCATATTAGTAGAGATCAACTTATTTTGCCCAGGAAAGTGATGAACTCCAGGTGTGATATCAGATTAAAATATCCAAAGTATCCTCTCCAACAACCTTTCAGTTTTAGGATAAAATCTCTGACCAGTTTTCATGGTACAGTAATCTAATGTTGAAAAGAATATATGTTGAAAAAGGAAAGATGGAGACTTCTGGATGAGACCAATGCTGTAGACATTCTTGGGAATGTCATTAAGCCATTTCGTCCAATTGCAAAGTGAGGAGATCTGCAAAAATTAATCACTTGGGAATTAAGAGAAATTCTGCCTGCTTTTATTCATATTTTCATTGTCTTTTACTTAGATAAATTAGATAAGCACAATACACATTTTGGCATACAACAGGATTCCATCTCTCAAAGTACAGAACAATTTTAAAGAGAAGATAATGGAAGACAAGATGAAGGAGAGAGTAAACTGTGTACAATTAAAAAAGTGAATGAAATCCTTTGTCAGCAAGGTGTTACCATGAAATTTTGTTTATGAGATTTTGAACACCAAAATCTTGCGAATGTTTATGACTTCATATATAACAACTTTCCAAGAGCTTGGAGAAGTGGTTTTTCATAAAATAATCTCTCTCTCTCTCTCTCTCTCCCCCCTTCCCCCTCCCCCTTCCTCTCTCTCTCTCTCTCTCTCTCTCTGAGTTGGCATAAGTAAAGAAAAAACATGAATAGCAGTTTCTAAATGCAGGAATTCTACCTTCCTTCTTAAAAGCAGAAATAATTTGTAGAGGAATACATGTTAGTCTCATGAGCTGAGTTAAAGACTCGCTGAGGCTGTTAGAAAATGCTTAGTATTCTTAGTAATTCTCAGAACAGGAAAACACAAGGAAGAAGAACAAAGCCAATACATACAATACTTAATGAGTAAAAATCAAAGATTTTGGTAAATGAAATAGGGAATTTCTTTCAATTTGTTTAGTTCAAGCAAAAAGCACTATAAGACACATGCAAAACTCTTTGCAATGTGAATAAATATTGTGAAACTTTATAATACCAAGAATTAAAACATTGGTTTGAAAAGCAGTTACAGCATCTGTGGTTTTAACACCTTAAGCACATAGTACATTGAAATGTTTACTGCTGAATACCAAACTGTTTTTATGGCTGCTTGTCTATTACTTATCCTGAAATAAACTTTTTATTTCACGTGTCGCACCTTCTTGTTGCTAGCCTTGAGCTGTGAAGAAAAATGAAGACGTGTGCGATTTAAATAATGCAGAGAAAACAGAAAGGAAGACCTAGGCTGTTTTTTAACCACCTGCTTGTCAGGTGAGAGGAAAACAAGAACTAAGTTTATGCAACAGAACAATTTCAGCGCACTATATGCAATTCCATTCATGCTCCGTCTGACTGAAAGGTGTGATATCCACATATATGGATACACGCATTTCAGCCTCCATAAGACTTCTGAAGATTAGCACAACTTCTTTTTATCCTATAATTTGACTCTGCTGATTTAAGCTTAGTGAGAAGAGAGATTTGAAATGTATGGATGTAAGCTCCAAGGGTCACGGTGTCCCCACTATTCTGAAATCACTCACTTTTACAGTTTGCAGCAGCACTGAATAAATGACAGGCGTCTTTCTGAGACCCAGACAGCTGCATGTATTAATACGACTGTTCATTATTGCCAGAAGATAAAGACTTTGCAGTCTGACTAGCCTGCTGGCTTCCAATACAAAATACTGACTCAGGAAAGAATGAAGCCAAGCAACGAGCACTGCTTTTATTCTTGATTTTGTATGGGATCATTTATCCATGTAGATACTTATTGATCCAGTAATAAGTCTGCAGAAATTGGGGCTGGGTAAAGTTTGTGTGACTGCAAAAATGCAAGATCCCTAATACTTCTGAGTACTTCAAATCAGAATGTAATAAAAATTGTTCATTTTTAAGGAAACTTGATCTGTTCAATACTTCTGCACCCAATGCTGCACCACTGGTTTTCATGCAGCTCATCACTTATTAAGATTTCATAAAACACTTTGAGGCCCCAAACAGAATGACAAAGAAGAAAGAGACTAATAATACGACTAGGACAGAAATACTGTGAGAATACAGTACAGTAGTTAGAGAAGAGTGGAGTGGAGTGGAGTAGAGTAGAGTAGAGTATGTAATATTCATACTTGACCAGGCAGGCATTGTCATTTAACGATACATTATATAGACAAACACAATCATTTTAAAGTTATGTTCATATAGAAGTAGAAACCCAGTTTAATGTAGAGGTTAAGGCACTGAGCTACAATAACAATAGCAATAGCATTTAGACTTACATACTGCTTCATAGTTCCAGGCTGGCCTGGAATGACCCCAGGGGGGGGGGTTTAGAGTTTTAATCTTTTCTTAATGTTTTAATGTATTTGGCTTGTTTCATTTAATGTATTTGGCTTGTTTCATTATATATATATATATATATATATATATATATATATATATATATATATATATATATTGCTTTACAGCCCTCTCTAAGAGGTTTACAAACTCAGCATAGTGCCCCCAACAATCTGGGTTCTCATTTTACTGACTTTAGAAGGCTGTAAGGTTGAATCAATCTTGAGCTGGTCAGAATCGAACTCCTGGCAGTGAGCAGAGGTGATTGACCTTGGACCAATCATTGCCTCTCAGCCCTTGGAATAAGACAATGGAATGACACTTCTGAAATCTAGCAAAAAAAACCCCTGAAAGGACCAACAGGTACATATAGCAGTACCTGCAATGGAATATCCAGAAGCTCCAGCACCCATGGGGCCCTAAGCGAGATGGTAAAATCGGTGTCTGTTACTAACAATGACTCAGGCAGACATTGGCAAGTCCCAGTCCCACCAGATATTGAAATAATAAGACTCAACCCTCCCTTGAAACAAGTAGCCATGAAACCTTTTAATAATACAACAGAAAGGTCAACAAGAATGAATTTCACACTTTCTGAGCATGTTGGTTGTTGTATATCTTTATAGCCTCCAGGAACAAGAGATGCTGAAAACGCAAAGAGCACCCTAAATCAATGGGGGAGAGGGAGGCTTTGACACTGCTTCCTGAATCTCGTGGAGTTCTTGCCAGGAGCTAGGAAGATATTTCATTGATAAAGTAGAAGCTTTTTGTGCCTGTTCAATGAACTGATGGAAAGGGTGGTAAATTCAGAGGCAAAGTTTGAACAACGAAGAGAACAACTCTATTTCTGCTTGTGCAGCATTAACCTGAAGGCTCTTTCCTAAGAAATAACTTCTTAATTAAAAAAGATAATTCCAAAAAAGGAACAAAAATGGGGCTACTATGAAAAACAACTTCTTTTAGGTAAGTGTTTCATTGATTATGAATGGTACTGATACTTGAAGATTAATTCACATTTCTCCTTTAACATGAGATTATTTATGTTTCATCTCTAGAGTCAATATAAATAGATCTCATTTGCTATATGTCCCTACTAATGTTTTTGCACCTCTCACACCTTCTGAAATAGCAAACTGCTGGCTTATAAACGTTTAATTTGATAAATAAATAAATGGATTGCAATGGGGAGGGGGAATCAGGATAGAAAAAGAAAGAAAAAAGGCTGAGAAACTCTTCCAGGAAAAAAAAAAGCTGAAAATAACAGTCCTAATTCTAGTACCACCATCTATTTCTCCCTAACCATTTAGAAGCCATGCTAATGATTGGAAAAAAAATTGCAGTTGTCAGCCTTATGAGATAGACTGGACTAACAGATCAACACCACAGGAAAGATACAATTACTGTTATTGAGACAAGCCATAACAATAGGATCTTGTAAGTTTGAATCTGCTGTATCTCCCCCTGAAAAGAGCTGCTTGAGCTGCCTCTGAATGTTATCTCATTGTGGACTTTCAGATCCTTTTGCCAAGGCAAAGGATCCTCCGTAACTCCATTTTTCTTACTTCCCACAGCAGCTCCTGATGCCAAAATGGATGACCCCTGCTTTCACAAGATTACTACTTACCGTATTTTTCGGTGTATAAGATGCACTCCCCCCCCAAAAATGGTGGAAATGTCTCTGTGTCTTATACAGCGAATGTTGCTGAAGCCCTGTCCACCTACTGGCCCCCACCCTTCGGCCTCTGCCTCCCAGCAATTTGCCTCCTTGCAGCAAACAGCAAACAGCCTGGTCAGCTTCAGCAGAGCCTGATTTAGCATGAGCAGCTGATTGTTGTTGGATCTGCCTCTCGACAATCAGCTGTTTCTGGCTGCAGGGATTGTCATTGTCTATTTCTGCCTCTGCCCCATTTTCGGTCTCTGCATCCCATTTTTGGCCTCCACATGCTCCGTTTTCGGCCTCCGTACCTCCTATTTTCATCCCGTTCTAATCCCTGCCACCTGGAACAGGCTGAAAATGAGGCACACAGAGGCCAAAAACGGGGCATGCGGAGGCCAAAAATGGGATGCAGAAGGCGAAAATGGGGCGGAGGTAGCAATAGGCGATGGCGATCCCTGCAGCCTGAAACAGCTGATCGTTGGGAGGCAGATCCAACCAACAAACATCTGCTTCTGCTATTCAGGCTGTGCTGAAGCTGAAACAGGCTTTTTGATGTTTACTGCAAGGAGTCAAATTGCTAGGAGGCAGAGGCAGATTCCCCTTGTTTTCCTCCCCAAAAGCTAGATGCATCTTATACTTTGGAGACTCTTATAGTCTGAAACATACGGTATCTGCTGAGGGAGAGTAAAATGTGTTATAATCCCACTAACTACCTCATTGCAAAAAGTTAATCTAGAACAGGGGTCTCCAACCTTGGCAATTTTGAGACTTGTGGACTTCAACTCCCAAAACTTTCAGAAGCTGCCAAGTTTGGAGTCGCTGGAGTCTCCAAATTTGCTCCTATAGCCAATCATGTAGCTTAAGGATGGAGAGCAGATGAATCAAAGAGAAAAGCTGAACTTCTTAATTCTGCTCTAATCAAACAGTTACATGTTTGGAGAAATGCTATAGCACATGTTAGCAAGGTACGGTCCTCCAAAGGTTATTATGGAATTCCCATCATTTCTGAAACACATGGACAAAATTTAAGGCTGCTTTCAACACTATTTGGGCTAGTAATACATTACTGGACCAACTCTTGCTCCACATTGGGCTTGGTACTTACTTATCATCATTTTCTGATCATTTGACATTAAGCCAGGCATTTCTATTTTATGGACCCAGTGTTATTTGGTTGATAAACTGGGATTATTTATTTATTTATTAGAACTTGTCAAACAAAAATGAGAACAAGAATAAAACAATAAAGATGCAGTGACAGGGACGATAGGCATGTTAGTGCACTTATGCACGCCCCCTCTTCTAACCACTTAAGTACGATGTAAGGTCCACGGAAGTCATTTGTGACTGAAACTGTGAAAATTTGTAGCTGAAACAACTGAATCAGGTAGAGCATTCCAGACTTTGACAACTCTATTACTGATATCATATTTTTACAGTCAAGTTTAGAACAATTTACATTGAGTTTAAAGCGGTTGTTAGCATGTATATTATTGCGATTGAAACAAAAATTTGTTTACAGGTAAAACATTACTATGTATAATTTTGTATGCAATACCTAGGTCTGACTGCAAGGGACACAGTTCTAAGTTATCCAAACTGAGAATTTTGAGCCTCGATTAAATTTTACTTGGATCCAAACTGGTTTCCCTCAGAGTATTTTTCCCTATAACAATCCATTTCTTATGATAAAAATGTCAACTTATGGCAGTTTGAACCTATTTGAACCTATTTACATTTATACAAAATTCTCTGGGTCTCCAGGCAAAGGCACACACAAAGATTCCTACAAATATGCTCACAAACAATTTGCTATGAATACAAATGCTAAACTAAGAACAATAAGATCAGAGGAAAGGAGAATACAAGACTCCTTTTCCAATAGCAGCATACTGGAAACTTGGAATATTTGTCTGCCTTCTTATCCTTTCTTTTGCACATTCATACTTCCGGGTTGTGTCAAATCCGGAATACCATGGACTTTGCCAATTTGATGCTTTCCTAAATAAAAGAAATTGTTTTGGGAGATAGACTTTGCTCTTTTCTTTTTAAATGGATTTCATCACTTGGAAACCTGACAGATATAAGCAGATATAAGCCCACCCACCATTTTGCTCATGCATAAAGTAACAAACAAGGGCAATAAAATTATGGATTCATGAAAACGTTTACATATATATCTAACTCTGATATCTGTTGCAGATATACAGAACCATGGATACCATGACTACAGAAAATGGGGACCACTTGTATGGAGTTTTTTAAGAACTCAGAGTCCTTACAAATAAATAATAACCCACAAAAATGGAGGCAGAAGTTTACTTCAGGTCAAACAAACTTTCAAAGAAAAAAAAACGTGCACTGGCTGATTATGTAAAAGATAGCCAAGAACAACCATTGGTACAAGTTAAAAATTAGATCTTACTAAATGTAGAAGAAACACAAAGTGAATTATCAAAATAATGTCATAAACATACAAACAGAATGCAGGCAAGGAAATGAATTACACAGTCAATTTCTACCAAATACAAAGTGGATAAAGAAAAGTGGGAAGATAAAATCTGGCAATGGCTTACTAATGAAACATTTAAAAAAATAGAATGCTTGATTTTGGCTGAGCAGGAGCAAGCTATTTGATCTAGTTCAATTAAGGCCAGAATTGAAAAATCATTAAATAGTTCCTAGTGCAGATTGTGCAAAGAAACAGAAGAAACATTAGATCACATACTTGGCTTGTGAAAGAGGATCACGCAAACTGATTATAAACAACAAAACACAGAATGCCAAAATTATTCACTCAAATCTCTGTAAAAATTATTACATTCCAGTTATGAAAAACCGGTGGGGAAATTCAGTTGAAACAATAGTCAAAACTGAGGTTAACATATAAATAAAGTCATAACACATCAGATTTAACTGTGATTGAAAAGAAGAAAACATGGATAATTGATGCAGCAATACCAGGGGATAGTAAAACAGAAAATAAAGAGTAGGAGAAGATTACAATCTGAAAATCAAAGATGAAAGTTATGGCATAAATGAGCTGTGGTAGACCCTATTCGTTACTGGCATACTGGGTGCCGTACCAAAATATTTTGGAGAACACATAGAAAATCTGCAGATTGACAACATTTCCATCTCTCAATCAGAAAAATCCAGACACCTTGGATCCACATATATACTACACAAAAACCTTATGACATCCAAGACTCTTGCCAAGTCCTTGATGTGTGTGAAGGCCAACACCAGCTAAAGAACTGGCAGCTGTGATTTCACATTGTTGTGTATATCATCATCATCATCATCATCATCATCATCATCATCATCATCATCATCATCATCTTATATCTGCCTGTACCATCAGATCTAGCAGAACCTTGGCAGGACCAAGGAGGCATAATTCTCTGCCATAGCACCCGTCTTATGCGATATTCCCCACACACTCCCAAAGTTAACTCAGCTTCATTCTTACTTTCTGAAAGCTCTCAAAATCCAGCTTTGTCATCAGATCTCAGGAGGCCAATGAGATCTTGAGGGGGTCTCCCTCTCTATTCTAATCTCATGTGCTGTATACTTTAAAACACTTTATTATTATTTTTGACATCCTTTATTGTTTAAATCATTGTTCTATATCCCTAGAACTGCCCCTTATGAGATGGGCTATAATAAACAAACAAGTAAACAAACTTCATGAAGATATACGTTATGGATATCATAAATACTGAGACATGATCCAAAGTCAAGTAACATATTTTAGGATTTAGTTGGGTTGCCAAGTCAACCATTAATTTTTTTTTTGTTTGGAAGAGCACTTTTTTTAGTTTAGTTTACCAATTAGTCTGTTGTAAACCTTGACAAGCTGTGAGTTGGATGGACCAATGGACTTGGTACAAGGCAGTTAGTATATTCTTAGAAATGTAAATTCACTTGTATGTATGACATACCCCTCCAAAGCAAAACAGTTTATCATTTTCCAGTACAATCTGCACATTACTGAACTCTTCCCATCAACATTCAATTGTGCCTAAACAGTTGCAACATCTTTCAAGAACAATCACATAAATGAACAGCACTTTTGACATGTGCAGAGTGTTTCCTCCTGAGTATCAAAAGAACACAAACAAACACTTTCTTAAAAGTTGGGGATCAGCTAGGAGACCAATCTGTATTGCAAGGCTAATTGCACATATTCTGATTTATCATAGAGGATTCAACTCCTGGCATTTTGCATTTGCTTCAAAATGCTGGCATAGCTGGAAGTGCAGGGAGAGAAAAGATGCTATAACAATCTCATTGTTTAGTGTTTGACAGCCCGACTAGCTAAACATCTGTTTGAAATATTAATAACTGTCAGATGGGAACAGCTCAGGGGCTCTATATGGTTTCATACCATCTGTTTGTAGAATAAACACACTTACATATAAACCCTTTAAAACATTTTGTCTGAGTTTTGTCTTCCTGTTTGCATATGTTGGTTGATGGGACGTCGGGGAATATATCAGTGCTGAACAGGGTGGGCAGACAGATTTGAACATCTTATTGGGAAAGCCATCAAAGGCCCATTCAAGTTATGCTGCAGATATCTTGGCCTTGGTTGGTTGTTTTTCTCAATGACACTGATCACAACCATATAAACAAGCCAATGCATATGAACTGGATATCACAAGTACAGCTCTGAGGCATATAATCAATGCCTCTGCCATTCATTTACCACCCTCTTTTCAACTCCTGTGTTTATAACAGAAGAGAGTTCATGAATCTGCAAACCTGTTGAAGTCTAAATGTAAAAGGCCTGTGAGGAGAAACATACTCAAAGGAAAGAAAATCTTCCTTGTGTAACTGCAGTAGTATAAAGAATACCAGCAATTACTAATGTTTATTGTAAAAATCAGCTTCATGTTAGATTTCCTAAAACTCTCAAGCTTAATGAAAGAATATTTAATTTTTCTTTGGAGGCAATACGTATATTAATTGACCCAAGTGTTATCTCTCTTAAAGGATCTTCATGATGCCTGTTTCCATCTTACTGTCCTTTCTTTGTTTTGATGCTGTTGTGTTCCAGGTCTGCTAAGCCAGATACTATCGGTGCAAAGCCTGACCTGCAACTCTTTAGGGTTCTGGGGGAGCCTTTGAAGACCCAAGGTGGTTACTGATTGTAATTTTTGATGTGACCGAAGATGATTCAATGTCTTACAAAAGAGTAATCGTGCCAGCTATATTTAACTGTGCCTAAATGCAAAGGAAATGAAGACACTGACATTTGGAATTTTCCTGCTCCCACATAATATGGCTCATAGCTGACTAAGTGGGGTTCTTGGCCTGGAAATGTTCTGCATTCTCAGCATCTAAGTTCAAATTCATTCTAGTATGGAAAGACAGAGAAAACATTCTACCTGTCCCGAAGGCTATCGGATTTGGGCAGATGACTACTAGATGAGAATTTTTTTCAAATGGTTGTTTCTTTTCTCCTATCCCTAATAATTCCTTTCTATAATTAAATAAAGGAACTTCTACCTCAAAGAAATGAAAATTGGGAGCAATAACATATAGGAAAAAAATATGTGTTCGTTGTCAACTAGTAGTTCTCTGGATTTTTTGCAACCCAGATCTGGTTGCTAGCCCCTAGCATGTCTAAGAAGTGCAGGCTTGTACAATAATATAAATTCACAACAGTCACTGCCACACCTCAGTGAATAATCTTGGTAAGGAAAGGTGGCTTGCAGTCATCTTGCTGTGTTTCTCTCTCTATGTCCTTTGTCTGCCTTTAATCCTATTTCTTTCACTTTCCAAGTTTTGAATTTGCCATTCGCAACTGTCAGCGAACAAAGGTTAACTTATGGATATGAACATAAGTGTCTTACATCATCATTCTCTGATCTTTGCTTTTTCAGAATTTGGCTACCAACTTACGTCTGATTAAATCACCTGGAAAAGAAGCATAAACATAAATTCCTTATGTTTCTCCTCCCCATTCTTTAAAATCTGACCTACAATAAGAGTTATCATCCTTTACTTGTCTACCTATTGATCTGACTAAATCTATTAAAGATATGTGAATCTAGATTTAAAGAAACTAATCAAGTATGCACTTGATTAATCTCAATTTTCTTTAGAATATATATACTTATAATAAAAATCCATTTATTTCTTTAATTACAAAACCACATTTTTTTCTAATCCATTTTCAGCTTACTGAAAATTTAAACGTTTCAGCCACAGATAAATTGTAATGTATTGGTCCAAGCAACTGGGGAAACACACATCTCCTGCTTACCAAAACTCTCAGAATTGTAGTTCCCACTGTGGCATTCTCAAACAGGCTGACATTATAGAGGATCTGGCTGAAAACTGGTCTGTTGTCATTCTCATTGATGAGGTTAATCTTCACCCGTGCAAAACCAACGTGGTCAGGTAGGCTCTCATTTGCAAATAGCTAAAGAAAAAGAAATTGAAAATAGGATAAAAGTTTATCTCTCTTCCAGTGAGAAGCCCTTATTTCCCTATAAATGTCTTTCACAGCAGGCCAGGCATGAAATCTTGAACCAAACGTATCTGAATACGAATGCAGAGGATAGTTGCTGAAATAGCAGCACTTTCCTCTATGTCACTCTGCTCTTTTTCTAGCTTTCCATACACGGTCTGACATAGTCTTGTCACAGTCTCACCAACAAACATAAACTAATCTTGCAAACATAAGCTAATCTGTTAGATACAAGAACATCTGCAAATCCCACCAGCACAAATCATTGGAAAAACGATTGTCAGTCTGTCAATCTGAAAACTATTTCTACCATACTTTCCCTTTTGTGATCTTTAGAAGGATCACTAAGGACATTTTTACAGCCCGTAGAATCTGTTGGTGTGTCACCAGATGCATTAAATCACCAGTCTGATGCACGCAACCGATCCAGGCACCCCCATCTTTGATTCTGCTTGAAAGTACGTTGCAAATCCCTACAATAAGAAAGGTGGCCACATCTGAAACCTGAAGAGAAATATGCTAGTAAGAAAATCAAATTTAGAATTGGGATAAGTTTGACAATCAATGTTCTGAATTTTGGGCTGGCTCACAAGAGGGTCACATGCTGTTGTTGGATAAACCCAGGGGTGGGATTCAAAAATCCCAGCAACCGGTTCACTGCGCAGTTGCTGGGTGGGCGTGGCCATGGCCTACCGGTACTTCTGGGAGGGCTGTTTTTCACTTTCCCAAGGGTCCAGAGGCTTCCCCTGGGCCTCTGGGAGGGCAAAAACAGCCTCCCCTGGGCTCTGGAGGCCCACCGGAAGACAGAAACAGGCCCGTTTTCGGACTTCCAGAAGGCCCATTCCCCTCTCCCAGAGCCTCCACGCGGACCTGCATCACGTGGAGACTCTTGGGAGGGGTAGGGCGGGATGGGCAGGACCAGCCAGTCGGTTGAAATACCAGTTTGGCAAACCAGATGAAAACTTAACATCCGGTTCACCTGAACTGGTAGAATTCCATCCCTGGATAGATCCATCAATCGATATCTTTTACCTGTTCCAAGCAAATATATTACCAGCAGAGAAAGTTACACAGAGAGAGGATATGTTCTGCAGGAGCCTGCTGAATTGTAAATGATGCTTCTGAGAGCATAAACTTCTGCTAGAATATATTGGATTAGCAGCCTTCCAAGGATCTTGAATATATATATTCATCAAATGTAAATTAGCAGCCTTCAAGCATTGGATGCATATATTCAAAGCTGTCCTTAATTCTAAACAAGAGTTTTAATCTACCCATCAGGGGTATATATACAGGGCTAGCAGCATCATGATTATTAAAAAATATTTATCAATCGGACCCCCTTGATTGCCACACCAGCCCAAAGATTATCACACACATTATGATAAGCTTATCTTCTAACCTTTAACCCCAGTCACTTCTATTTCAGTTTTATGCCTTACAATTTTTTTCCAGAAAATCTGAATTTTATTCATGTTTCTTTGCTGCTGCCACTGCTGCATAAAGACTAATAGCAACAGAGGCTGCTGGCATGGTGTTTATAGAGCGGTTCTGACTTTCTACAAATTTACAGCTCACTGAAACGCTGGGATGCAGCTCAAGCAGGCAGCTGGGAAGAGCTCCACTGCCTGAGAGATGCATTTAAACTGAAGTTTTATAGGGTATAAAACTTTCATAGTGGCAAACCATAAAAAAAGGGGAGTCCTATTTAAGCTGCTGCAGCTGCGGCCCTAAATTTTGGAAGGCATCAGGCTCAGAGCAGATCTCTCTTCATTTTCTTCTCTCTTTTTTTGGCTAAAGATGAATCCTATGAGACAGACAGCTATGAGTGAAGTTGCAATTAATGCTAATCGATATATGCCAATATTTTTTTTTATCCCTCATTTCTGCCATGTTCAGTCGATTAACGTTGTGCCTTTCTAACCCATCGATAACAGTCTACTTTACTGCCGTCCAATAATAAGGCAATTACATGAAATGTAGAAAATCCTGGAACTCATACGGATTTTTCTTTTTCATGTTCCCAAAGGCGCAGAGTTAATGCACGCTCTTAGCTTTGCATTAGCTCTGTATTTCTGCAGCTGCTTTTTCTCATCATCATTGAAGAGATCCTAAAGACTGTTCACGGATCGTGGTTCAGTGACCCATAGCTACCAGTAAAACTAATTTCTTACTCTACTATTCTCAGAGGAGGTCACAAATTCTCAAGCCCCACATGCCAACAGAGGGGCCTGGTATTGCTTAAGATGTGTAATATGACGTCGGCATTTAATGGTCCTTGACTCCAAGCAAATATTAAATGCTGTCTCTGTTTTATTTATATGATTTATTTGGCTGCCTGTCTCTCGCAGGGTGGTGTAGGAGGATCAAAGCACAAAAACCCATGACAGCTAAAGACTCCCAACCCCTTAATATAAGGGACTGCTGTGGCAAATTTATGAAGGGGGATAAGTTGAGATGGGGCCATTCCATGAGAACAGCCCCATTTGATTCTAATTCCCCTTGAACTGTATCCAGTTTGTCATTCTACAACAGTTATCCAAGATCAGTGTTTTAGTTCTTTCTACTCCATTCTTTTTTTTTCTCCTGTCACTGAAACATTTTGCTTTTTAAGCTTGTGAATGCTTTCTAGCTTCTCTAGGAAACGTTTGACTGGAGGGCAGGATAAAAATGGTTTCAGATAAATAAATCATAATAAGTAATTGTTATGAAAACAAGCCTTTGAAGGATATTATATCTGAGGCAATGTATTTGCAACAAACAGGGGAACAAACTGGAACACTTGTGTCCAACAAACAACAAGTCTAGGAATATTTTTTTGGATGACCAACCTTGGTCCTTGGCTAACAACGGGAATTGGGACTGGAATTGCCATCGCTAAGTGATGCAGTCATAAAATCTGACATCTCATATGACTGTATACTTAGCTCTTTGTTTTAACTTAAAAGTTAACGGGTCATTGCCACCTCTCTCCTCCCCCAGTAGTTTGTAAATTTTTGCACTCAGGATTTGGTTTTAAGATTCAAGTCTAAAAGTTGGTCATTAGTCTGCATTGTGTCAAAGCAATTCCATTCTCTTTTATTGCTAAGCTAATTACATTACAGGCCCCTCATCGAAACAAAAATCTTTAAAAGTTTATAGGTACTGTAGACTCCCAGAACTCCAGGGGTGGTTTGCTACCGGTTCGTGTGAACCAGATGTTAATTTTACATCTGGTTCGCCAAATCAGTAGTTACAACAACTGGCTGGCCCTGCCCACCCCTCCCCCCCAGGAATCTCCACACGGATCATTTTGGATCAGTTCAGGGACCACGCAGAGGCCGGGGAGGGTGAAAAATGGGCCTTCCGGAGGCTCCAGAAAGCCAGAAATGGGCCTGTTTCTGGCCTCCAGAGAGCCTCCGGAGCCCAGGGAGGGGGGAAAATGGGGCTCCCAGAAGTTCTGGAAGGCCAGAAATGGGCACGTTTCTGGCCTCCGGAGAGCCTCTACAGCCTGGGGAGCCCCTTTTCACCCTCCCAGAGGCTTGAGGAAAGCCTCCAGAGCCTGGGGAGGGTGACACGCCCCCCACCGTGGTACATGAGGCCGACTAGGCCACGCCCACCATGTCCACGCCCACCCAACAACCGGGCCGAGAACTGGTTGCTAAATTTTTTGAAGCCCACCCTTGCACTGTGCAACTGTGATTTGTTAAAATAACACAGCTAACCTTCATGTTTACGTTGCTAAAGTTAACCTGCTACATGAAAACAAGAATCTAGAAAAAAATTATCAGAATTTCAATATAATTAAGATTTATACTTTTAAAAGAAGGGCTCATACAAGCCATTCTGGAAATGAATATCAAACCTAGAAGGTATTCCAGTGAAGTTTGATACGTATTTTGGGATTTATTCAGCAAAAGGGCTAATATAGAAACAAACTTTGTGCAGCTGTGCTCCATTAAGCATCTGCCTATTCTGGCATATGAACTAATTCTACTGCTGCTTGGCCTGTGTCACGGGGACTATAAAAATGTATGAAAATGCACCAAACGCATTTTAACAATTTCATATAAATATGTACACCTGGACGCTGGATGCATCATCCCCATCCACCAATTTGTCCCTTTCATGGTGCAGAATAGAGAAGGGATCACTTCCTGTCTTACTTTCCTCTCAATTCTGCTACTTCTGTGTTAAAGCTGGGAATAACTAAAGCACACTCCCTTTGGGACTCTGCATGTAAATTATCTGCAGGATTTTTTTCAGAGGCTCTTGAAATTGCTGCCCTTTTTAACCGGAGATACACAGATAATATAAATTCTTGCCTATTGTTCAAGTCTCTCCCAGTTTTTGCCCACTTTTAATCCCCTTTTTTGCTAGTTTCTTTAACATTTGCTGATGTTTATTAAGTAAACATCAAGCTATATCCCCCCCTCCCAGCTGAACTGAATGGTTGTGTGTGCCTGCTTTGATCTGGATAGGGAGAGTAACCCTGGGTACATTCTGGGTGCCAACTAAATTGGAAATTGCCCATCATAATTTTCCAACATTGGAAAAGAATAAAACAAGTTAGTTACTTCTAAAGTAGATGCTGATGGTTGCGCTGGAGAACGAGAGAATCTTTAAAGAAATAATTTAGAATGTTTTTAAAGCAAAGAAGACAGAAATGTCACCAACGTTCACAGCAGTTTTTATGGATAGGCAATTCTATGCACATATTATTTAAAGAAATGTCTCAGTTATTACATTATAATAACTGAGTCTCCGCTATATTCTTGAAAGCAGCATTCACCTGCAATATAGGGAAATGACGAGTGTGTTTTACAGGTTTGTGGGAGGAAGGACTGACAACATGAACCTGGGAGATTCTGAACTCTTAATGACATTAATGGCAAGGGTCTTCAAACTTGGCAAGTTTAAGACTTGCGGACTTCAACTCTCAGAATTCCTGAGCTAACATGACTGGAGGAGGAATTCTGGGAGTTGAAGTCCACCAGTCTTAAAGCTGTCAAGGTTGAAGACCCCTGTTAATGGTGACCATACAGGTAGTCCTCAACTTTTGACCACAATTAGGATCAGAATTTCTGTTGTCAAGCAAGGTAGTGATTTAAGTGAATTGTGGCTAATTTTATGACCCTTCTGCCCTAGTTGTTAAGTGAATCACTGCAGTTGAGAAGTGAACCATATCATCATTAATCAAATCTGGCTTCTAGCTTTGCTTGGCGGAACCTGGCTGGGAAGGTTTCAAATGATGTTCACATGATCCTGCAATCATTGTCAATCCATGCTGGTTGCCAAGCACCCGAATAATGATCACATGACCATCCAGATACTGCGATGGTTATAAGCATGAAGACTGATCGTATGAGTCACTTTTTCAGTGTCATTGTAACTTTGAACAGTCACTAAACAAATCAGAGGTGGTATTCAGCAGGTTCTGACCAGTCCTGGAAAACCAGTAACGGAAATTTTGAGTAGTTCGGAGAACCAGCAAATACCACCTCTGACTGGCCCTATTCTCTGCCTCCTGAATCCCAGCTGATTGGCTGGGTCTTCTTTGGTTGCCCTGGACAGGAGAACGGAGCTGGAAAGCAGGTTAGTAGGATGGGGAGGGAATGGAGAGTTTGCAGTATCCTTCCCCTGCCATACCCACCAAGCCATGCCCACCAAGCCATGCCATGCCCACCAAGCCATGCCCACAGAACTGGTAGCAAAAATTTTTGAATCCCACCACTGAAACAAATGGTTGTAAGTCAAGGACTATCTATTCTGGTGGCTGTCATGCCCATTAGAATCTGACTCCTAGGGAGAGGAGGAACAGCCAACAGGAAATGGGAGTGTGACTCCGGAGGTTGTGGAGGAAACTGGGGAAGGGCACAGGCTGGCTGGGCATTCAGAGGAAGACCCAGCCCTATCCCCTTTTCATCCTAGGGCACGCAGGGAGGAGCGGATAAGGGAGAAATGTGAATGGCGTGGTCTATGGAGGAGGAAAGGGCCTTGACGTCCTTCATGGGCTGCAATTGTGAGGACTGTTTAAAAGGACAAACTGCGCATGGGCCAGTGCTGGAAGCAAAGTGTGAAAATATTTCTAGTTTGTCAGTTCTTATCTGAGTTCTGGCATCCTTCCCAGTGTGTGTATTTCGGTATCTGTGGACGTCTTCAAGCCCTTATCCTGCCTTGTCTCATTAATTGCTTCAGTGTGGTTTGTGTTGTTTTTTCCTATTTATAATTTATATGTATTTAGAGTTTGAACGGAAGTTCTTCCTTTTCACAACTGTTTGTGGGGGAGTTTTTTCTCCAGTCAATGATAATTGGACCTTTGAAGCCAGGTTGAAGGAATTAAAGGGACTTCACCTGTTTTTGTGACTTTGTTGCTTTTGTGTCCCACCCTGGGTCATCACAGTGGCTATGAATATCTAATCACCTTAATCATCCTGCTATCTTTGCATTATCTATTATAATGAAGAATCATATATTATTTTGTTGTAAAATCTACTCCAAACAAATTAACCATCGCATGTGTACATCCATATATATCAACATCCCATATCACCCATTCAGTCCCTTGGCTTTCTACCATCTCCCCATGCAACGTTTGAAGAACGCTTACAGAAAATACATAGCGAGGGATTGTCTCAAAATCCAGGGGGACCGCCACTCTAATCCGAATGTCTGCTTTGCCTTGGATTGAAGTCGGAGAGATGATAAAATGGTTGGAGTTGTTTCCCACCAGGTAAACTTCAAAAACACTGTTGAGTCCCTGAAGAAGAAAAAAAGATAAATATGTTAAAGCCAATGAATTTAGATGTATTGTTGGCACGAGTGAGTCACTCTAAACACCTTGAAGGAGTTGTTGAATTCAATAGAAAAAAAAATAAATAGAAACCAAAATAAAGGGGGAATAACAGTTTGGAAAGAGACTAAATATTCAAGAAGGATGTATGTGTGGGTAGATTGTACGTTTGGGTAAACTGCAAACTTGGAACACAGTCAGATCAGTTTTTCATGGCCCATTCTCCAACGCTGATGATCAACTGTAGCAGCCAGTGTTGCAGTACGATCCATCTTCCTGAACTGCACAGTGAAGAATCAATGTAGAAGTGCAAATAATACAACTGAAGAATACTGTTAAATATTTATTATTGAAATTATACAGTATGGGTATGGAAATGGCCTGATAAAGAAGCACATCTTAGTAATAACTTTCAATTTTATAGTCAGTTTAGAATGCATTTATTCTGCTGTTGACCTAAAACATCGTTTCTCAATTTTGGCAACTTTAAGACATGTGGACGTCAACTCCCAGAATTCCTTAGGTAGACACATTTAGACCCTACTCTAAAGTTATATCATTTCCTACCAAAATATTGCTCTGTTGCTAGAAGAGTAATTACAGTAGTCCATTGTAACATTAATAATAAATTATTGACTCCGATATTTATTGACTCCCATTTCCTAAACAAATTTCTGGTATTGATTTAGTAGATGCTCTGATTTGGTATGGTGGCCTAGAGGTGGAGTTCTTGCCTCACAATCATGAGGCTGTGAGTTTGATCCTAAGTAGAGGCAGGTTATGATGAGAATGAATCTCTCTGGTTAAGATGAGAATGTATCTGCTGAATATAACCCCACATTAACAACAGGAAGGGCATCCAGCCAGTAAACACTCAGCTCCATTCAGTTGCCCAGTGGAATGCAGTGTGGAATGCTTCAGGCCTTGCCCCTTTTACTGATCCTCTTGAATATCTATGTGAAAATGCTGGGAGAAGTCATGTGCCAGCACAGGGTATGGTTTCATCAGTATGCAGATGATACCCTGCTGTACATCTCTACCCATTGGCTGAGCAGATGGGGCCATTCAAGTGCTAGCCCGGTGCCTGGAGATTGGGGGTCCAGATGGAGGGGAAATGTCTCTGACTCTGCCCTAGCAAGATGGAATAGCTTTGGAATCAAAGGTGTCATCTTTGATTCCTTATGTAGTATCACTTCTCAGAAAGAATGGATGGATAATTGGGGTTCTCCTGGTCTCATGGCTGTTGCTCAAGGAGCAAGGAGCAACTATAGCTGTGAAGGGGAGGAGGTCTTGCAGATGTCCACTCATGCCCTAGTGAAGGGGTGTCAAACTTGATTTTATTGAGGGCCCCATCAGGGTTGTGTTTGATCTCAGAGGGGGTGGGGGTATGGCCAGGGTGGGCTTGGCCAGATCGACATCATCATCAAGGCTCCGTTTTCAACCACGATGGCATCCTGCAGTCCTCTGCCAATGAAAACAGAGCACACAGCCTCCCCAGGCCTCCTTTGCTATATCTATTTTGATCTGATTTTTTGACTTTCTGGGTCAAATAAACTCAGCTGACAAATCCAAATAAGGAATCTGGAAATTGGCTAGTCCTGATTTTTCCTTAATAAAAGTGCCATTTTCAAACACTATTTGGAAATTGCTGTTGACACAAAATCAACAAAAGTAGTTGTTGATCTCTAATCCTAGTTTTAGGGGCATTGGACAGCCTTGTTGTATCAACTACACTAACTATGTGTCTATTTTAGGGGCACAAAATGCTGCAAAATTTCAAGGCTCAGACTGAAGACTGAAACCCTCCACCTCCCTATTTATTTATATAAAATATTAATCTGTTTATCTACTGAGGTAATGTAGCGAAATCTTCTATCATTCACTGCTCTATAGTGAGATGCCAAGAAAGATTCCTGAGGGCTGTGAAGCATTTTCCCCATGAGAGACACATGTGGATTGTGCACCATTAAGATTTTTTTTCATAACGCCAAGTATTATCAATAATAGATAATCAGCATTTGAAACCCAAAGTTAACATTTACCACCCTTTATATGAAACCATCCATCAGCATAAATTGAGGCAAGGAAAAAGGCAAGAATTCATTTTTCTTGACATGTTGGCATCTCAGTGTTTATTATATTTACCCAGAAGGCCTACTGATTCCAAGATGATAGACTTTTTTCATTGAATATTATTTTGGCAATGATTGAATAGTGGAATCTACAATGGTTCCAGAGAATTCTTTATCTTATAGTCACTAGTGGACTAAGAGTTGGATCCTGACAATAATCTGTGGTTGCTGAATTTACGCAACAATTATAATTTGATTCCAGCAACAGCCCTTGAAAAGACCTGGAACTATGCAATTGTTCAGCTACAGAGCCCCAATTCTTAGTTGCTTTAAGTATATGGCCTATTCAAGTCATGAGATGGTCTCACTTAAGGGAAACGCCCTTTTGGATCTGAATTTGGATCTGAAGCTGTGAAGCAAATTGATGCTTCCATTTTCAAATCCCTTTCACAAGATAGCTTGTGAAGAAGAAAAAAGATATTAAGCTGAGGTAGTCCTCAACTTAAAATTATAATTGAGCCCAACATTTATGTTGCTAAATTTGTTAAGTGAGTTTTGCCCCATTTTATGACTTTGCCATGTTTGTTAGGTGAATCACTGCAGTTGTTAAATTAGTAACACAGTTGTAAAGTGAATATGGCTTCTCCATTGACTTAGCTTGTCAGAAGGTTGCAAAAGTTGATCACATGACCCCGGGACACTGCAATCATCATACATCTGAATATCTTTTCCAATTAATTTTTTTATTAATTTATTGAAGTATAAAATACAAAGAAAAAAACACAGAAAAGCAAGGAAGGGGAAAAGATGGGGTATAACACAAGGTTCTTGTGTTAACATTCAAAGTCCTACAAGGCATGGATCCGGGGTATTTACGAGAATGACTCCTGCCAGCATCAAATACCAACTGCCCTGTGCGAGCGCACAGACGGGGTCTCCTCGGGGTGCCGTCTGCGACTCATTGTCGTTTGGCGGTGACCCGGGGGAGGGCCTATTCTGTGGCTCCCACTTTATGGAATCAGCTTCCGCCAGGGCTCCGGTTGGCCCCTGATCTCTGCACCTTCTGCCATGATTTAAAGACCTGGTTATTTGTGCAGTCCGGGCTGTGCTGACCTCCTGGGGGAGCTTGATGTTTGTTTTAACTTTGGGGGTTTTAAATTTTGTATTTGACTTGTTTTTGTTTAATCTGGTTTTAGGTAATTATTTATTGTTATGTTTTAGCTGTGAGCTGCCCCGAGTCCTTTTGGAGAGGGGGCAGCATACAAGTCAAATTAAATAAATAAAATAAAATAAAAAATAATGCAATGGGAGAAAAAAAGAAAAAAAAGGCACTAACTTCCGATTCTCTTTAGCACAGTCAAAGGTAACTACATTACAACTGCAACTTTTTGCTTTTACACAGCAATATTTGTACAAGCCATTTCTATAACACTAAGAAATTGTTGTTTCAACGGTCATAAATCGGAACCTCTTTTCAAGTATCTGAATGTAAATCACGTGCCCATGAGGAAGCTGCAATGGTCATAAATGTAAAAACTGTCTATGTCACTTTTTTTTCAGTGCTTTGTAACTTCAAGCGTTCACTAAATAAACTGTTGTAAGTCAAGGACTACCTGTACTGAAAACAAAAGAACAGCTAAAGTAACGATTACATTGGCTGGTATCCATTAACTCTAGGTCGTAAGCACAATGGCCTTGAAACTTCCAAAAACGCGCTGAGTTTTCACACAATAAAAAGTTTTGCTGGCTCCTGTGATATCCTCTTCCCTTAAATTCCTTTGGACACATCCTGAAGCAAAGCTATAAGGAATGATTACCACCAAGATAGCTGCCAAAGTGAAATTATCAGGAAGGTCTTGAAGCAGTCAAACTAAAACTCTGTACATTTTGCAGCTGTTTTCCACTTTTGAGGATTGCAGTCATTTATCAAACGATTTCCACTGAGTTCAAGCTCCACACAAGTATTTATTTTCAGGGCTGTCTAACTTCAGGAAAGACATTCAGTGTAGACAGCTTCCCTATCCTGATGCCTTATAGAAACACTGGATGAGAATTTCTGTCATTAGCAGCCAAGATGCCATGCACAGATAAGGTCATGAGAAATGTAGTTCAAATTAGATTAAATCTCGGGCTTTCTAAAGGATCAGTTATTTTATTGTGCCTGAACAGAACATATTCCTGTTTTTAGAAATTTACATACCCACCACATATGTAAAATCAACTTTTTCTTCACAGAATTATAAATTGAATATTCGTAGATAATCTTGTTTGCCTCTAAATTTGTTAGATATATTAATCAATCCTATGACTAATTAATATTTGTGGATCTGTAAACCTCTGTCTATATACTTAAATTATATAAAGAAAGTTGAGCCTAGGTGGTTTCAAATCTATATTTATTGTAACAAGCAGTTTAAACAAATAAACACTCAGAAAGAATATTACCAGTGTCCTCTCTTCTTTTTAGTTTCCCCTCAGGTCTTCTTAGTTTCACAACTACCTATGTAGTTGGAATTTCTCTGTCCCTTTATCCTCAGAAATATTATCAAACAGTCTCTAGCCTAGGAATGTCCTTTTCCTTGCAGCTTGAGTTTTCTTGAGGTTTCTTTAAGCTGTCTGCCTATGCAGCACAGATGCCTTGAGAGACTTCTTCAGGCGACATAGGGAACAGAGAGAACTAGAACCTGACAGCTGGTATCTCTGGAGACCTCTCAGGTAAATGGCAGTTAGGCAGCCCCTTTTATAGTGCAGGGGCGTGGCCTCAAAACCAGTACTTGGTATGACATGTCCCACTGCCATTGGTAGATTTGACTTTTCAAATCTAAACATTGTAAAGTGCACAGCACATTAGAAATCTTACTAACAAAATTTATGGCAGAATCTGCAGTGCCAGAACTTCTTGCAATATTCCTGTTAGGAAAGATGGCTGGCCAGCTCTTGCTTAAATCTCTCACAGGTTCTTTTTCAAAAAACAACAGTACTGTTTTTTCCTTGAGGAAGAAGAAGAAACATTTCACTTCTCATCCAAGAAGCTTCATCAGTTCATCGGTTCATTCAGAACTGATGAAGCTTCTTGGGTGACAAGTGAAACATTTTCTTCTCCTTCCTCAAGGAAAAAACAGTACTGTTGTTTTTTTGAAAAAGAACCTGTGAGAGATTTAAACAAGAGCTGGCCAGCCATCTTTCCTGACAGGAATATTGCAAGAAGGTCTGGCACTACAGATTCCGCCATAAAGTTAGAGGCAAACTAAATTATCTCTACGAATATTCAATTTATAATTCTGTGAAGAAAAAAAGTTGATTTTACATATGTGGTGGAAAAACAAATGAACAGTCCACTTGCTTTTTGAAAAAGCATCTTTGAGACAACTATGACCTGGTCTGAGAATTTCAATAGACATATTGTTTAAATAGTTCATTTTATTTTATTTTATTTTATTTTATTTTATTTATTTATTTATTTATTTATTTATTTATTTATTTATTTTTAGTTATTTATTTAGTCAAAAGCTTACAATATAACAGAAATAAGAGTAAACATAAGCTTAAATACAAGAAATAGGAACTAATAATTGGGGACAATAGGACAGGGACGATAGGCACGATTGTGTGCTTATGCACGCCCCTTACAGACTTCTTAGGAATGGGGTGAGGTCAATAGAGGTTGGTTTGAGGGTAAAGGAGTGGGGGTTTGAGCAGGTGACAACAGAATCAGGTTGTGAGTTCCAGACATTGACCACTCTGTTGCTAAAATCATACTTCCTGCAATCGAGTTTGGAGTGGTTTACATTTAGTTTATATCTATTGTGCGCTCTATGTTGTTGTTGTTAAAGCTGAAATA
Source organism: Naja naja (assembly GCA_009733165.1). NCBI lineage: Eukaryota > Metazoa > Chordata > Lepidosauria > Squamata > Elapidae > Naja > Naja naja. The sequence continues at coordinate 101,699,632 of CM019151.1, forward strand.
CTCATTAACTGGTAAGTCGTTGTAACATATGATTTTATGCACTATGCTTAAGTCTAATCTTAAATGGCGTAGTTCAAGGTTGTCCAAGCCCAAAATTTCAAGTCTGGTGCTGTAGGGTATTCTGTTGCGAACAGAGGTATGTAGTACTCTTCTGGTAAAATACTTCTGGACTTGCTCAATTGTATTTATGTCTGATATACAGTGCAGATTCCCCAAAGAAAAATACACTCACTCCTGGAGCAATGTTTTTCTCTCTTAAACATTATCAACTAATGGAACAGAAGTTGCCTTTGGAAGTTGTGGGAGCTTCATCATTGGAGGCTTTCAGGAAGACATTGGACTGCCATTTGTCGGAAATTGTGTAGAGTCTCCTGCTTGGGAAGGGGGCTGGACTAGATGACCTATAAGGTCCCTTCCAACTCTGTTAATCTAATCTAATCTAGTTTGGATCCCCTACCTCATTTTTAGCAAAATCTGTTCCCTGCATTTTTCATCTAGTGACTACAGTAGAATTTTGCTTTCTAGAGCACCAGAGGATTTTCTGCTGCCTATTTTGGTAGAAGCCTTTTAAATATTTGAAAACAACTATGTCATCTGCCACAGATCTCTGGGTGGCAGACAAAGAACTCTTCCAGATGTTCCTCTTAGAGTTATCATACCTCCCACTATTGCAGATGTTTCAAGATGTCCATCTCTAAATGCAGTTTGACTAAAGCATCCTAATTTCAAGCAAGAAATGGAGGATGCTGTACGATGAAATTTGAGAGTTAGACAGATCAGGGACAGGTTCTTTAATCTTCCTGATGTATTAATTCCAAATAATGATTATGAAACGTAACATTTTAAAAAGAACTTTTTGGGCTGATAAGTATTTAGCAACTGGCACAAAGCTTGTACTAAATGGTAACAACCAGGCCTTTTATGCAAAGGGAAAGCAGCATCAAGCGTTTTTGAGAATTAATTGAGCAAAATACAGTTTTGTTCTCCCCAAATATTGACACTTTGCAATCTCCACACCAAACATTGTATTCCTTGCCACAGCCCAACCCAGTTGAGCACATTACAATAAAGTTGAAAAAACTGCTGGAGCTGAATTTCCAATTTTCCCCCAAATGGAGTCAGTCTTGTTGGAAGGAGGGACCAATTAAATGCACGAAAGGGCACTAATAGCAAAAGCTAGCTGAGCGTGACAGCTGAGAAACGGGTGACATGGCTAGAGAATCCCCCTTTCCATTTCTATCTCCCTCCTCCGCCCTTACCAAATCCCACAATAAGGAATGCAGCAGAAGAGAGCTAAAATAATATTGATATTCATATAGTACCAGAGGCAAAGATAACATCTCAGAAACAGATCAAGATGACTAAATTCTTGATCCAAGGATCTGGCAACTTATGGAAGGCAAAACCGAGAAATATTGCACTGGATATTTTGAAAAGTAGACTGTCACTATGGGAAATTATTAAAAAAAAAACATTATTTTTCAGGTAGGATGTGTGCTAATGAAAAAGAAAAACTACAGAAGGAGGAAGGCATTCCACCAGACTCAACTAAATCCAAACCTGAAAGGCCAGCTGTCAAAAATCAAGGGCACCCAAGATGTACATTTGCTACCCTTTTCTTTAAAAAAGAATGGGAAGAATGCCTTGCCTCAGAAACCCCCCAAATATGTATTTTAGCCTCAATTATAATTCGCTTTCCTCAGCAGTTCTGAAACAATGGAATAATTGAACGCAGAAAAGTTAATCATTCGTATGGTGGGATTACATTAGACCGTATTCCCCCATTTACAATAAATAGCCTTTTGAGGGGCATGTAATTCAAGCCACAGCATCTGTTCTGGATCTGGAAAGATGGCTAGGATGCAGCTCTAAGCACTGTGTCTATCAAAGGGCAAAATTTCAGAATCCACAGAAAAAGCACAGCCTCTCAAGGATTACCATGTCACGCCTTCTTGTGATGAGTGACTATAGCATGGATAAGACGCTTGAAAGCAAGCTTGTATATAAGCCTTGGAACATTTCTAATCTTCCCTTTCTTCAGGAAGTTGTGGAAAAGGTGGTTGGATGACAGCTACAGAGGATCTCCGAGGAAACAGATTATCGTTTTGCAGCATTAATTCAGTGCCAGAAAAATAAACACAGATGGCTGATGCTTCATTTAACATCTTTCTAAACATAATAAGTAGATTTTGCAAACCAGCTGTAGCTTTCTCCAACATGGAGCAAACTCAAACAGAGACATGTTGCAAGTAACTTCAGTAGCAATTCAGGAGCTCAGAAACAGATATCAGTTTCACTTTAGTTCAGCAGGCAAGCAGAGGAGAGAAGCAGTTTCATCTTCAGTAGACAGACTCAAAGCTTAACATAGCTTCAGAGCTGCAGAGCTTAATACAGCTGCAGAGTTGCAGAGCTTAATATAGAGCCACGCCTAAGCTACTTCTAGTTTCAGTTTCCAAAACAGTCCTCCTTGGCTGACTTAGTTGCTATGCCTATTCATTAGTTGACCTTGTTACCAAGCTCTATTCCAGTTCATGAATATACTCTGACACTGGACCCATTTCAGTTTGGCTTCAGGTCAGGTTATAGTACCAAGACAAAGTTGGTTGTACTTGCTGATAACCTTTGGTGGGGTGATATTCTGTTATAATAATAGAGTATAGAATAACAAGAGTTGAGAGGGACCTTGGAGATCCAATCCTTTGCACAAGCAAGGAGACCGTACAACCATTTCTGAACAAATGGCTGTCCAACCTTTTCTTAAAAACTTCCAGTGATGGAATACCCACAACTTCTGAAGGCAACCCGTTCCTCTGGTTAATTGTTCCCACTGTCAGGAGATTTCTCCTTAGTTTCTTCCCCGTTCCAGTGAGCATTGATCTTTCAGTAGATTTTGATAATGCCAACCAGTATCTTTCAAATTGATTGTGGGGGTTAGGAGTGGGAGGCAATGTGTGCAGTGGTTCACCTCCTTCCTCAGTGATTGGTTTCAGTCAGTGTTGACAAGGGGGACAGAGATGTTCGTTGTCCTGCAAGTTTGGGGAGCCTCAAGGCTTGATGTTCTTCTCTGTCCTATTCAGGATCTAGGTGAAACCATTAGGCAAGACCATCAAGTATACACCTCAATCCCGAGAGGCATATGTGAAGTTGTCAATGTCTTGATCCAGTGTCTGAAGGCTCTTTGGATGTATATGGAGCAGAACAGATTTCAGCTCAATCCTAACAAGATGGAGCGGCTGTAGCTATTTGGACCCCCTAGGTAAGAGATGTTGATGGGGCTACACTTTCCCAGTCACGACTGGTACACAATTTGGGGATTTTTCTGGACTCATAGCTACTGCTTGAAGAGCATGGGGGCAACTGCGGGCAGGAGGGCCTTTGCAAAGATATATATTGTGCACCAGTTGGGAAGACTTTCAGACAAGACACTTGTACCCTGGTCAGCTCATGCTTGGATTACTGCAATCTGCTGTATATGGATCTGCCCTTGAAGATCACCTGGAAGCAACAGCTGGTTTAAAATGCAGTGATGTTAGCGGTACCAGGTGCCTCTCAAAGATCACCACTACACAAGCTGCATTGGCTGCCTTTTCACTTTCAAGTGCAATTCAAGATGCTGGTTATTAGCTATAAAGCCCTGGGTGGCATGGGGTCTGGATGCCCAAAAGACTGCTTATCTAGGATTGTTTCTGCCCGCCCAGTATATTCCAGCATGGTGGATGGATTCCATTAAAGATTACCATTTTGTGGGATCTAGGAAATGTGACTTCCCTGTTGAGGCCCCCACCCTCTTGAACAACATCTCCCCGGAAATAAGGATGGTATTCTCTTTCCTGGAATCCAGAAAGTCTTGAAAATGTGGCTTTCATCCCAGGCCTGGGGTTGATGTTTGTCATTGTTTAATAGCCCCTGTTCTGTTTCGGGGATTGTTAGCAAAATAATTTAGGCTAGATTTCCTGCTGAACTAATGCTCCTTGCTGTTTTTGTACACCGCCCAGAGTCCATTGGAATTAGGCTTCTGATACATTTAAATAAACAAACAAATGATGTCCAGAACCTGCTCTACGAAGTCAACATTTTAGAGCGCCACATCTGAGCAAGATTCAGTTGCTGGCTTTTCCAGATAAGACGAGGTAAACTCCTTTCTGAAATGCTGGAAAATTACTCCCAGTGAGCTTGACAATGCTGAGCCAGATGGTTTGATGGTCTGATTTAATACATACGGTAGTAGCTTCTCTCCTTCTAATGCTTTTGTTACACCCACTTCTAGGACTCTAAAACTTTACAAAATAGACACTGGAGACCCCCTATAATGATTCATTCTTTCTCATTTGAATCAGAATCATTTCTGTGAGGAGGCAATAGCGAAGAATATATGCAGCTCAGGGTGGAATTGCTGAACTTGATTCTTTTCACTGGGATGTTATCCAGTACCCAAATAAACAGGAACTAGCCCCAGAGCTGACTCCAAAGAAGCAGAATAGGAAGAGTATTGATACTTTTAATATCTGGGTAAGCTAAGATTCCTGAGAATCTTGAACAGTCAAAAATACAACCAAATGGATCATCAAACAAATCAATCCAGGGTCCTCACTTGAGGCACAAATGAAGAGCTTCAAATTATCCAACTTTGGACAGCTTACATGCCTTCATATAATGCTTGGAAAGGTGAAAGTAGGGAAATGAAGAGGGCATCCAGCAGCTTGGGGAATGGATTCAGTTACAGTGGTGATGAATGCAATATTGAACATCGCGGGACAGATCATCACAGAGAAAAAAAAATCTATATGATTTCTAGAAATTGATGCCAACTTGATGGTACACAATCAGTAATCCAAAGGCACAGATAAACAAGAATAATCAAGAAACAATACCTTAATCAAGTATCCCATTTAAATGGATAGCCAACAAACTCCCCTTTGCATCGCTGATGTTATCTAGCCTGGTAATGAAACGCGCACTGGAAGAGAAACAAGCTCAGAGAACGCTAAGAACCCAGCAATTATGAATTCAGATATGAGATGTGCCTGAAAAAAATTCATTTCCAGCTTGTCTGTGAATTTGCTTGTGCCCAGGTGTGGAATGAAAGAGAATGCTCCCCGATACAATTCTTCAAAGTCCAGGTCAAAAACATGAGCCAGGTGATGCTGCCAATGTTTCACAGGTGGTGCTTTCTAAAGTATTTCTGAATGTCATTCTCCATAATGAATCTACTTCAAAAGGTTACAAGATTAACATTAAGCATATATATTGTGGTTCACTTATGCAACTCTATGCAGTCTCTAGTTGAGAGCAATTAAAATGAATGTAGTGAATTCTGGCCACAACCTGAATCAGTAGATATACAGTATTTGTCTGTAAACTCAAATGAAAACACAAAGAAATCTTTAAAAATTAAGTGGGATCCAGACTATTTGACATTTGTCAAGCTACAATGATGCCTAGAGAATAACCAGAACCATAAATCCACCTATACCCAAGACATTGATGAGAAAGAAATGTACTGAAATATATTTGGAGAATATATCTAAATATTGCCCTCCCTTGCTAAAGAGTATATTATCTGAATTTTTTTTAAAATCACTTCTTAGAAGTCAAAGTTTTGAGTGATTATAGCAGTGTTGTGCTTGGAGTCACTAGGAACTCCTAGTAATTATGTAGTAAAATGTTATTAGTGCACCCTTTGGATGGCTTCATAGGATTCCTGGTATAAAGCGGATACAAAATGTGACTTATGTTTTAGGGCAGCATATTCCAGAGTTTGTCCTTAATGATGTCCAGTGTGAGTATCTTATGAGGTTTGTACTATTTTGCCTTTTCTGTTCCTGTGATACAAGCTTTCTTAGAGCTGGACCTATCTATAGCTTTTAAAAATAATCCAAATAGAGCTGGAAGGCTGAATCAACCCTGATCCTGGTGAGATTTGATCTGCCAAATTGCAGGCAGCCAGCAGTCAGCAGAAATAGTCTGCAGTACTGCACTCTAACCTCTGCGTCACCGTGGAATGATGGTTAATTATTTTTTAAAATGGGAAAAAATTATTATATGAAAATGTTGATATCACAATGATGTAGGTGATCTCTTCAAAGGAATGTAAGTGTGTTCACATGGTGTGGTCAGAAATCTTAAGACAATGGCTGCAGTGGAGAGATCAAAGCTTTGCCTGTTTATTATGGTCAACATCTTGACTTTTTGATCAACCTTGCAGAAACCCGTCAAGGAATGAGTGTTTGTTAAAAGAAATTGTAATAATTTTGTATTGAATAAGAGTGAGTTTCTGCCCATTTGATTTTAGGGAATTGGGTAGGTCAGGAAAAACATAAAGTTAAGTTGAATGCAGTAAAAATGAGATACTTGACTATACTAAAACAAGGAGAGACAGAGTCAAGAATAAATAGATCAGAAATACCTATGCAGGAGGAAGTTATTAAGAAAATTATGGACTGTGCTGAAATGAGTAAATTGACATTTGAAATTAGAGAACAAGAAGATAAACAATTTTATATTATATGGGATTTGTTTTATCAATGGTTGGACAAAAAGAATTGGTAATGTAATAGAGTAGATAATTTTGTAATAGAAGTTTAATAGATTGATATAAAATATAATATAGACATATGTTAATATATATTGTTTGAACTTAGCTTTGTCTAGTTCTGGATCGCAAACCTTGTCTATCCCTAAAGTTATTTAAAGTAAATACTGAGCCCAGGTTGTTTCAAAGAAGAAGTATTTATTTGTAAAACGCAGAACATTTAATAAATAATTGTAATTAATTATTTACAGAGTCTTCTTCTTATGTTAGTTATTCTTCTTGTTCCTTTCAGCTTTAGTTACAGAGTCTATAGTCTTTTAGCCTAGGAACTCTTCTCTCTGTTTCCTCCTTTTACTTCCAGAAACTGAGGTAGATGTTTAAGAGAAATATTCGCTTATGCTGAATATTCTCTTTTAAACAATGCCTTAGAATAACTCTCTTAAGAAACCTGTAAAGCTCTTTCTCTATTTTCCCTCTCTCTAGAAATAACAAACCTCATGTAGGAAATCTCTTTCGTGGGTTGTGGATCTCCTCTAGACCTCCTGAGGAAAAATGACAGTTGACAGCCCCTTATATACTGAGGGGGCATGTCTTGCCATGTTAGTGTAGGGTGCTTAGTGTCACCCTGTGATTGGTAGATTTGATCACCCCATCAAATCTATCTAAAGTTGAAAACTGCACAGCAACACCAGAAAGTTCCACTTTCTGACAATATATAACCATTGGATGAAAGTATAATATAAATTTTAACATAAAATTTGGAATATCTCGTATAAAATGATGGAATAAATAGTCTAGTCATAGATAACTATGTTAGCTTGACAATGTGAAAGCTTATATAAATTGTGAGTGATGACAACAAAAAGGATAGCACAAAAGATTTGCAAACAACTGACACACTGTATATATAAAATGGAAGATGGTTTTATATTTTTATGTTTTGTTTGTATGTTGTAGCGATGCCGGACACTCATGAAATAAATAGACAGAGACCAGGTTCTCGGGATGAGTGACCCCCACTTCATGTTGAGATCATTCTTTTATTAGCTCCTTCCTACATCTTACACAATTAGTCACAGGAAGGTAAAAACAAGTTCATCTTGTGCTTAAGCAAGCATAATATTATTGTAATATGTAGCAGATAGAACCACATCCCCTTTTTCTTATAACAATCACATCCCCTTTTACTTGTGACAATCTGGTAGTTCCTCTTACAAAGTGCACTTCTAATGACCTTTGATATGCTCGTGCTTGCTATTGCTAAATTACTATTGCTAAACTGCTAGCCTGTCAATCTTATTCCTACATCTCCCCTTTTTATTTATTACTGCAGAACGGTTAAATCTAAATATTCTTCATTTTCCTCCAGCACCACTGTGGACCATCTGTCCTCCTCCTCACTGACTTGCAATGCTTTACGGGGTTCCACATAAACATCCTCGGACATATTGATATCTTGGTAAAGTTTTTCCTGCAAAGCCGGTTTCTTTAAACTTTTCTTTAAACAAGTAGATACCATAATTATTAAATTTGGAAAACATTGCAGGCAACAACATACCCCCACTAATAATCCAGCCACTAGGATCAATATTTTTACAAATCCTGCTATCCACCCGCTAGGTAGCCATGACCACAAGGCTCCCCATATGTCCATAGCATTTTCCTCCGCGGGCGTCACCAGCGGATTATGTTTTATCATATCCTCCATATGCTGAATAGTATGAGTGATATTGGGGCCGTTGTCATGGATATAAGTACAACACATAGCCTAGCAATGCACAAACCCCTCCTTTAGCGGCCAAAATATAATCCAAAGCATATCTATTTTGCAGTACGACTGTTCTAATCTCCTGCATTTCTTGATTGATGGCCTTAAGGGTTTTTATTGTAAAATTGAACATATGAGTTGTCCAATTGTTAAGTTTATGTAGATCCCGGTAATTCATGGCTGCCCCTAAATTAGGTTGTAATCCTCTAGCTAACTGAGTAGACCAACTCCCTCCCAGAGTTAACCCGGAGTCCAAAGATGGAACTTCTCTCTTGTTACGCAGTCGTAATCCTACTGGCAAACTCTGATTCACCCAAACTGCCGGTGAAACCCATCCTAAAGCACATGTCCCAAACCACCCTCCAGGGATCTCAGGGTATGCGTTATGTCCACATAGCCACCACACTTCTCCTAAATACAAAGGCAATGATTTGTTCACCGCCCATGTAGCATTAGCCTGTGTGATTATCATTCCTATTACCTGGCACATGTGTGCATTAAGAAACTTCCCTGTTGTCAGCCTACAGGATGTTGTTTTTGTTCCTGTGATTATATCACCCTTTGTACAGGTCAGGTTATGCTGTATACATTCACAATCCGAGTACAATTAAAAATTGCAGCTTTACATTGATATTCTGAGTCCATGCTGTCCCAACCAAATTCCACATCATTACCCTGCTCATTTTTCCCACTCCAAGTAAGATTTTTTGCATCTATGACTATAGTTTGTTTGCAGTGTGGATAACGTCCAAGAAAAGTTCCGTTGCCTGTCTGGTTGGTAATTTCAAAACAAATCTCCGCTTCCATTTGCAGTCGGTGACTGAGTGCCAAAATGGGTTTATTCTTTTATCAGTCAGCAAGCTTGAAAAGTCCCTGGAAAACTCCGGGATGTTCTGCTATTTGTTTTCTGGTTAAAGGAACACCTGCAAACACCAATCCAGAACTCCCAGTAGTGGGCATATGCATACAGACCCAGCACTTAGTTTTATTCAGCAATGTTGCAACGTCAGCCATATCTTTCATTAAAGTATTCTTTTCCCAAACCCCCATATCCGGATTGTTTTCAGAACTTATTTCTGGCTTCCTTTTCTCCTCCGTCATGACATACATAAGGACGCACACACCGACCAGGAACCCATAATGGAGACCCATCCTTCTCCACTGCTGCGTAGCCTCTTCCCCAAGTCAAGAGCCGAAAAGGACCCTTCCACTGTTTGTCTGGTAATTCTCTTATCCACACTCTGGGTTTCGCCGCTTCTGCCAATTTAGGTTCTGCATAGGAGAGAGAAGAAAAATGGCGGTCCGCCGCCGATAACAGCGCTCCCCTCCCGGTTTGATCCATCCAATTTAATACAAAAGTGCTTTATTTAACCAATTTTGTATATTTGGAAGACCCAGAGGGTTTTCCCCCTTTTTTATTTTATCCAATTTTGCTTTTAAGGATCTGTTCGCTCGTTCCACAATGGCTTGACCCTGAGAGTTGTAAGGGATCCCAAATTTATGAGCGATATCCCATTTTTGCAAAATTCTGAAAATGCTGATGAGCAATATGCTGGTGCATTGTCCGTTTTATTTCCACTGGTTTTCCCATATATGCAAAAGTTTTTATGCAGTGATTAATGACATGTTTTGTAGCCTCTCCTCGTTGAGGAGTAGCCATAAAAATCGAATAGGTGTCAATGGATACATGAAGATACTTATAGGGACTGAAGGATGCATATTGAGTAACATCCATTTGCCAAATTTGATTACGAACAAGCCCTCTCGGATTAACCCCAGGCAATCCCCTGTGGTTACCATTTGGCTGCAGGTAGGACATGATTGGATGACAGCCCCAGCTTCTGTAGCAGAGAGCCCAAATTGTTTCATTAAAGCTTTTGCATTTTGATGATAAAAATCATGACTGTCCCATGCAGTAGCAAAATGAACATGGTAACCTGATGCTGCTTCATCAGCTCTCCTATTCCCTCCCCTAGAGCACCAGGAAAAGATTGATGACTTCTCATATGACCAATAAAATATCTATACTTTCGATCCTCTAACAACTTTTGCAAAGCTAAAAATAGGCATGACAAATCTGGAGTAATAGAAGGGGACAAATATGCATTTCTTAACATATGACAAAGCTTATATACATATTGGCTATCTACTATTAAATTCATCTCCGGTTCTGATGATACTTGAAAGCCTCAATTGTTGCTGCTAATTCAGCACGCTGAGCAGACTGCTGAGGCCCGTGATTTTTGTTTTCCAACCATCTGCCTCCCGCCAAACACAAGCGCCATATGTCCTTCCCCCATCTGCAAACACCGTTAGGGCCTCAGGAATGGGAGTTAATTGTTGGCATGGGACAATTTGAAGTACTGAGTTAACTATCATCTGTAATCTTGGATCTTTAAGACCATGATATACCACTTTGCCTACGTAATTTCCATGGCTAACTGCAAGTGTTCATTACTCCCCAGCAACCATTCCCAATCCTGCAAACTCATTGGAACTATAATTTTTCCCGGATCTAGTCCTGTTAAGCAAAGACATCTATTTCTTCCCTTCATTATTATTGCCTTGTAAGCCTCTCCTTGAGACAACACAGATTTCCGGGGTGTGTCTTAGATGTATCCATTCCAAAATTCGCACCGAGCAGTCTCCTGGGCCAACACTGCTGTGGGTAGTCGCCCTGTCAGAATTTCCAATACTACAGGAACATTCTCTGCACACTTATTAGTCCAATGATATTGAAAACGTTCTTCCACTAATTTCACTACCTCTTGCTGCTGTTTAGTTAATAAAATTATGTCTGTAGGCTCTACCCCTCCCTTTAGCCCTTCAAATAAGGGTTTCAGTTCCTCTGTGGTCAATTTAGTATACGGCCTTGTCCAATTAATATTACCAAGCCAGGTTTGTAATTGCAATAGCGTCGGAGATGATCCTAAATTTGCTCTCGCCATGACTGGTATTATCATTGCTTGTGTCATTTTAAACCCCAAATACTTCCAAGGAGCTGTGAATTGCACCTTATCAGGAGCTATTTTTAGTCCAGCATTTGTTAATATGGTTGATAACTCTTTTAATTGTTGTCGCACCGTTCCTTTTGGACCCGGAGCAGCAATTAAGATGTCATCCATGTAATGGTAAACTAACCATCCCGGATGCAAATTTCTAAATGGTTGTAAAGCATTGTCAACAAATTTCTGACATATTGTAGGACTATTCAACATGCCTTGAGGCAGGACTTTCCATTGAAAACGAGAAGTAGGTGCCTGGTTATTCACAACAGGAACTGTGAATGCAAATAACTTCCTATCTTGCGGGTGTAATGGAATAGAAAAAAAACAGTCTTTTAAATCTATAATTAATAAATCGTAATTCTCTGGTATCAAATTCGGATTTGGTAATCCGCATTGTAGGGGCCCCATAGGCATAATAACCTCATTCACTTTTCTCAAATCTGTTAGGAACCTGTCAGCTCCACTTTTCTTTTTTATCACAAATACAGGGCTATTATATGGGCTAGTAGATGGTTCTATATGACCAAGTTCCAATTGTTCCTTCACCAATATGTTTAGCGAATTCAGTTTCTCCCGGGTAAGTGGCCATTGATCCACCCATATGGGTTTCTCATGATATAAAGTCAATTTTAAGAGTACCATTTCTAATCTTCTACTATTAATCTTGTGTTAAGCTGCGACAACAGATCCCTGCCCCACAGATTACAATGCAACTGAGTAATTACAGGCTGAATATAAGCAACTTTCAAACTTCCTTTGCTATGGACTGTGATCCATTCTTTGCTCATCCTGGCATGCTGTATCCCACCAATTCCTCTCACCGCTGCCCTGTGAATTGTTTCCCATGCCGATGGCCAATCCTTTTCAGAAATAACTGACACATCTGCCCCAGTATCTAAAAGTCCTGTGATGGATTTCCCATTAAGAATAAAAGTAGCACAGGGTTTCTCCTCCACTATCTGTTTAGTAAGTAACAATACCTGCTGATTAAAGGTTTCTTGGGAAGAGGGATCTGTAGATCCAAAACCGCCGCTACCTCTGATCTTTCCCTGGCCTTTTATGGTCTTCCTATAAGGAAGCAGAATTAGTTGAGCCAATTTCTCTCCTTTAACTACTTGTTGTATAACATTTGATATAACTTGTATCTTTACAATACCCTCATAATCTGAATCTATAACTCCTGGAATAATTTGAATCCCTCGTTTAGATGTGGACGATCGAGGAAGGACCAACCCCACAGTACCTTCCGTAACGGTCCTTGTAACTGTGTATCACAAATTTGTACTACTCCTGGCAAATCTAAATTATAATTTCCTGCTAAAGGTAAATCAATTCCGCTGAACCTTGAGTTGCCGGACGAGCTTGAGGGTCATTAATATGAAACGGACCGGTTACTGCAAAGTCCGAATCTGGATAAGGTTCGGATATTTTCCCAAATCACACCATTCTGTTCGGATTGTTCGGGGCCCTATCAACTCCCCTTTTCTAGTTTTTCCTTTCTGGAAGCCTTGCTTTCCTGCTGATCTACATTGGTTAGCCCAATGGAACCCCTTTTTGCATTTAGGACAAGGTTGTTTAGGCTTGGTTGTCGATCCTTGCCCCCATTTTTGCTTTGCAGCACCACCACCCGGTGCTCTACATTGTGCTTTAAAATGCCCAGGCTTGCCACAATTAAAGCAATTGCCTGTCTTTTGTTTCCATCCCTAAACGCTGTTGCCATACACTCCATATTGTAAACATTACTACCTGCTTTCGCAGCTGCCTCTAGAAGTTGAGCTAAATCTAATGCTGACCGGATGCCACCAATGGTGTTAACAGTCGCACAGTCCACATTTGCATTTTCAACTGCTAGTTTCAAAAGCAACTCCTCTTGGGCTTGTGGGTTATTAATTTGTCGCTCAATGGCTAGTTTTAACCTATCAATAAAAGTCCCATAATTTTCCCCATTTTGTTGTTTAATGTTAGCAAAACTCTTTCCTCCTTCTTTTCCTTCCACTTTACTTAATGCCGCAAAGACGGCCAAAATAATAATTGGATAAGCTTCTTCAGGCAAATCTTTCTGTTGATCTACTGCAGTGAATTGCCCTGACCCATAGATTTGATCTGGAATAATTTGTGCTGTCCCTCTGGCAAGAGCTTGTTGCTTATAGTGAAAGTCAAATACTACATATTGGGAGGGAGTAAGTAGCATTTTAAATAAAGCCTTCCAATCTGCGGGTATCATAAGATTCCCCAATCCCAAAGCTTCTAACAAAGCCTTGGTATAATGACTATGTATGCCATAATCGGCAGTTGCCTGTTTTATCTGTTTTAATGCACTCAAAGGGACCGGCTTCCAAATCCTTTGAGGATTCAGTTGTGCATCCATGTGTACTTGAACAGGGAACGCTTCCAATCCTTCCACATCTTCTAACCCAAACTCTCCCTTTTCTAACCCTTCCAAGATAGTTTGCTGGATGGGCGATGCTAATCCCTTTCCCCCCAATTCTTCCATTTGTCGAGTTGATGTTCAGTGGGGGGGAAACTCTGGTGCTGATGGGTGATCTAATGACTGAGGCAGCCCACCACACCGTGATTTACTCTCCTCCTTTGGCTGAACTACTTGAGGAGAATATGGGGTAACTCTTCCCTATTAAAGATGTCAATTCCATAGGATTTTCATGTGTAATTAAAATCTCCATCAATTTTCTCCACGCCACTAACTGCTCTGCTGGAGCCCTGGCGCTTGATGCATGGCTTTCCCAATTTTCTTCCATGTTGATACCTGCAGACTACCTGCCTCGGGGTAGCTTGGGAATTGTTGCCATAGATATATTAGTAACTTTCTAATGTCTTTTCTGTGGATCTTAATCCCAACACTTTTAACAGAGTCCGCTAACTTCTCTAATTCCTGGATATGCTGTTCCTGCACCCAGAGAGTTTTCCTCCCATACTGCACTGTGACCAGTTCTGACCAGCAGAACTGATGAGAGCTCATATACCTTCCCGGTGAGCAATATAGAAGAGGGATACGTACCTGACCGTAATCAGATCACGTCGGGGTCACCACTTGTAGCGATGCCGGACACTCATGAAATAAATAGACAGAGACCAGGTTCTCGGGATGAGTGACCCCCACTTCATGTTGAGATCATTCTTTTATTAGCTCCTTCCTACATCTTACACAATTAGTCACAGGAAGGTAAAAACAAGTTCATCTTGTGCTTAAGCAAGCATAATATTATTGTAATATGTAGCAGATAGAACCACATCCCCTTTTTCTTATAACAATCACATCCCCTTTTACTTGTGACAATCTGGTAGTTCCTCTTACAAAGTGCACTTCTAATGACCTTTGATATGCTCGTGCTTGCTATTGCTAAATTACTATTGCTAAACTGCTAGCCTGTCAATCTTATTCCTACATATGTTTGTTTTAAAAATAAAAACTTTTTCAAAAAAAAAAGAATAAATAGATCAGGGGTGTCAAACTCGCATCGTCATGGTGATGTCATGTGACATATTGGGACTTTTTCCCCCTTTGCTAAACTGGGAGGGGTGGGACCAGCATGTGACGCATCGGGCCCACGGGCCATGAGTTTGACACCCCTGGAACAGATGATGAATAAAGATGGATTGAATATAGAAATAAATAACCACTCAGTGAACCACCTCATCTCCTAATTCTGAACACCTAATTCCCACAGCACTGTCTTATGTCTAAAGTTATTTACCCATGTAGTAGGGCTTTGTTACTATTATCCTACTCATCTTTCCCTTTGCCTTCTACCGTTAGTATCTTATTTGATTATATTACTTTGTTGTTTGCATCTACACCGAGAGCTTATCCACAGGAGGCAAATTCCTTGCGTGTCTAATCACACTTGGCCAATAAAAAATATTCTACAATGACCAGGCCAGGAATTAGTATAAATGAATGAGAACTGAATGGCAGTCAAAATATTTGAACTTCAAGTGAATGGGCTAAGGAGCCGTTGGAAGTGGAACTTCAGAAGGGAAAGATGAGAAGTCTGAAATTAAAAAAAGGAAAATATGAAGCACTGTGTAGCTACAATGGAAGGGGCATGGTTTGCAGATGTAGAAAGGCATGAAATGGTATAGCAAGTCATTTTGGTGTAAACTAGTTTTAAGATGTATCTCCTATTCTTATCTTATATCATCATTTTCTGTGGCTTAGTATTTCTTTCTCTCTGTTTTTGTACTTTGCATAAGGTTGCTTACCCCATAAGGGAACAGTGTAGTGGAAATGTACATATATGTATGCAAATTAGAAAATCTTCCAGAATTTACCTCTCTTTTCCTGCAGAGCCAGTATGTACCAAGTAGAGATGGTTGTGATCTAGGATAAGCCAATCCCCTTCTGCTGGACAGCTGATAACAATTTTAATATTTATATTTGCTCTCAGACATCTCCAGGGGATCAAGGGGTTCAGTAAACTACGAGCAAAGAAAGCAGCATGCAGGCAGAAACAACCAAAACCATGAAATAAATAAATAAATAAGGAAGAAAAAAATGTACTCTCTCTCTCTCCCAACGGGCAGATGAATTCCAGTTCTTGAAATTTCACATGGGGAAGCTGAGCTACCGAAGGAGCTAGCAATTAAGGATGGCAAATATCAACAGGCTGATCTGTTTTCCCAGCTGGAAAGGAATTAAATAAGCCCACTCTTTTCTACATTTGCTGGGGGCTTCTTTTGATGTTCAACATTATTCTGTCTTTCCAACAAAGCCATTCTTTCCAAAGACCCAGAAAATCCATAGCAGCTTATCACGATGAAAAGAGTCTGTTTCCACCAGAGTGATAGAACAAGATTCCACAGATACATTCCAGTCAAATGTACTGAAGAAAAATATTTCGGTGACTTTCTGAAGATAGGTCCATTCTGAAGCCAAAAAAGCTAACACAATCCTTGGTTGTATGAACAAGGGTATAGAATTAAATCACGTGAAGTATTACTACCACTATATAAATCTTTAGTTGCAGAGAAGAGCAACGATGATTAAAGGCCTGAAGACTAAAACATAGTATGAAGAACGGTTGCAGGAATTGGGTATGGCTAGTTTAGTGAAAAGAAGGACTAGAGGTGACATGATAGTAATATTTCAGTATTTGAGGGGCTGCCACAAAGAAGAAGGGGTCAACTTATTTTCCAAAGCACCAGATGGCAAGGCAAGATACAATAGATGGAAACTAACCAAGGACAGAAGCAACTTGGAGTTAAGGAAAAACTTCCTAAAAGTGAGAACAATTAACCAGTGCACAGCTTGCTTTCAGAAGTTGTGGGTGCATTCAGTTTTTTTTAAGAAGAGACTGGACAGCCACTTGTCTGAAACGGTATAAGGCCTCCTGCTTGAGCAAGGAGGTGAGGACTCAAATTGTTGGGGGCAAATAGGCTGTAAACTGCTTAGAGAACACTGTGAAGCAGTATATAAGTCTAAGCGCTACTGCAGTTCTAGGAAAAAAATATACAAATTCATCTACTTGCATTAGTTTTTGCTCATTATGTATTGCTTGCAAGCATGTATTCCATTTTCTCTGTCAAATACAGTTATTTTAGTCTTTGGTACATTCATTTTCAAATTCACAGACGCATTGCAACATAAATCTGTGCTACATTTACAGCTAATCCTCAATTTATAACAATGGTGCCTGGAGAATTCACTATTAAGTGGCACAGTCATTAAGTGAGGGATCACGTGACCACACTCAATTTTATGAGCTTTTTGCCATCGTAGTTAAGTGAGTCACCAAGACAATATGGGACAGAGTCTTGCAACCTACCCTCCTGGCTTCCCCTTTGGCTTCGTTTTGGTGGAAACTGGCTGGGAAGGTTGCAAATGGTGATCATGTAACCATGGGATGCTGCAACCATCATAAATGCATGACAGCTGCCAAACA
Organism: Naja naja; assembly: GCA_009733165.1. Lineage (NCBI taxonomy): Eukaryota > Metazoa > Chordata > Lepidosauria > Squamata > Elapidae > Naja > Naja naja. Next base: position 101,716,840 of record CM019151.1, read on the forward strand.
CCTAAATCACGATCACATGTCTGTGTAGATACTGCAACAGGTCTAACTGTGAGGACCAATCATAACTTACTTTTTTCAACATCATCATAACTTGGAACGGTCGCTAAATAGTCATTAAGCAAGGACTGGTACTACTACTCCAAATCATATGAGCTCATATGAAATCATTTTCAAATGGTATAGTATCATTTGCCTGTGAAAATGCACACACATTTACATTATAACCAACATTTCTTTAACGTCACCGCGAGCAGTTTTTGTACATCTGCCCATAAATTCATTTAACAACCAAGCAGACATTATATATCGTTCTTCAACGTTGAACCACTCACTATATCTTCCGTGTTAAACCAGACCTTCTATTTACTCTCATCAATCAGTTTATAATGCTGTTTCTGCGTTTAACAACTAACTCTACGTCCAAACAGAATTTTCCATAATTCCTATTTACTTCATCAAATCCTTCCTCTAAATCAATGTGTAAAAAATATTCTCTCTCATATTCCTACATTCATCTGGCCTGTGCACTCCCCAAATAGCAGAATGCTTCACTGCCCCTCCTAAATTTTGTTCACTGTCAGTTCTTGTACATTTCAATCAGAAAGGAATGCTTAACTAATTCATGCTCTTTTAATTTTTACATCCACTCTTGATTCCTTCCCTTTGGAAGAGGAGAAAGTAACAGCATTCTTCCAACTGTCGGGCACAGAACCAACTCTCACAACATATCCATATTTTAACATTTTCCAGCTATACCATCTACACCTGCATCCTTATAATTTTTCAGCATTCTCATAGCATTTTGACTTCCTTTAAATCATTTTTATCTTAAACACATTTATAGCATTTGTTTCAGTCCTTCCATTCTCTCACCGAAATAATTTCATCATTTTTATTGTTAATTTCATTCCCTCTGTGGGAGGTTCCTTACTTATGCCTTTCTATACATTTCTAGAATACTTTATTTTCATCAACTTCTGTCAAATCCTTTTGTTCTAATTTCTTCTGCTACTTTCCTTTTTTTCCCTCTTCTTTGACTCTGCAGAAGGAGTGGCAGAACCTGGAGGTGGAGTCAAAAAAGGGATCAGTCTAGAATCTCTGCGTGGCCATAAGTGGACTAAGTGCAACCTTTGAATTTCATGATTCTTATCTAAGTCCAAGAAGTGCTAACTGTTATGTATGCAGGTTTGAATGTCATTGGTTTAGTTTGAACTGTTCTTGTAAAATGTCAGAAATGATTGGTTTAAAAAGTGTGGGAAAATCCTGCACTCTGATTGGCTGGCAACTGCGGCTGCTGGCTATAAGTAGCAGCCGCAGCCCAGCCAAATCGGGTCTGTTATGAGCTGTAGTCACTAATAAACTCTTCACTGAAGCACTCCGTGTCTGACTCTTCATGCAAACTTAACACTAACCATTAGTTGGGAAGGTTCGTGTGCACAGGCTGTCAAATGAAGCCTTGGTAGATCAGGCTGTTAAATGCCTGCTCTTAAGATCCAGCTGCCTACAATTATTGTAGGCTCGAATCCCACCAGGCTCAAGGTTGACTCAGCCTTCCATCCTCTCAGGGTAGGTAAATTGAGGAACCAAGATTGTTGGGGGCAATAAGCTGACTTTGTAAAAATGCCGCTTAGTAATAAGCAGGCATATACAATGGAATGAAGGCTATTGCTGAGCACACTGGGTTGTATCCCAGAAATTGTAAGCCGCCCTGAGTCTTCGGAGAAGGGCGGCATATAAATGTAATTTAAAAAAAAATGCTTTACTGAAGTATAAATGTATTATGTCCACAACATTTCCCTGGTCCATCAATTTAGTCAGTTTGTCTACGAATGCAATAAGGTTTGTATGGCATGATCTGCTTTTGACAAACCCATTTTGGCTTCTAGTAATAGCTTTGCTTGTTTGTAGGTGTTCACAGATTCATTACTTGATTATTTTTTCCAGGATTTTCCCAGGTATTGATGTTAGGCTGATTGGTCTGTAGTTTCCAGGATCCATTTTTACCCTTTTTTTTGAAGATGGGGACCATATCATCTCTTTTCCAATCCTCTAGGAGTTTCCCAGTGCTCCAGGATCTTTGAAAGATATCATTCAATGGTTCTGAGGTCATGTCTGCCAGCTCCTTCAGAACACTGGGATTCATCTAGTCCTGGGGATCTGAACTCATCATGAGTGTATAAGTTATTAATGGTTTTCTGTAAGGCCAATAGAGTTGGGACCATCCAGGTATCAGGAGGGAGGGTACCTTGAATTGCATCCAAAAACCTACTGGACTGGAAATCTTTTATGGACTTTTTGCTAAAAGAAGAAAAAAGTGAAATGATGATTTATGCATTTAATGATTGAGAAGATGAGAATTTAATAAGGGGCTGAATGGATTTTTAGAATATTTAAGAGAGGGGAGATAATGGGTTTGTTAATATCTGCTGAAAAGAAGATTGGAAGTCAATATCTCCTTCTCTTTTCTCTCCTCTCCCGCTCTCCCGCTTTCTCGCTCTCCCTCCCTCCCTCCCTTCTCTTTTATTCATGATCATTACCATTTATTCTTCTTACCAAATCACAATCAATGCACCTTAGCTAGTTACTGACCTCCACAGCCCACAATCAATTGGGTCAATCTAAGCTTTTAATATTATGCTTTTCAGCAAGATAGAAAAGATTAATATGTTTACATTGATTTGGTTTTATCAGTCACTAATTTACCTAGATCTGTGTTTGTGTGAAACCAAGATTCACTGTAGAATGCTACAGATCCAGAGCTAAACCAGATGCAGTATTGTTTGGGGGTTGCTTGTTTATTCAAAAAAAAAAAATTCAACAAGAAAGCATAGGCAATATAGGTAGCATGCTACTTAGAAAGGAACTGAGTTCCCTTCTTCAAATATTACAAATATTGGGTTCTGTATATTGCTGACTATGTATAATAATCTTTTGTGGAAAAACAGGGGTGGAGTTCCCCACATTTTTCCTTAATGGACATATTTCTTACAATCCCCATCACCATCACACTCCTGATTGTACTTGTGGATAGTAAAAAACAACAACTCTAGTGCAGGTAATTACCCCATGGAAGAAAAATAGACAGATAAAGGGATCTGCCATTTGAGGGAACATGTGTGCATCTTTTTCCTTTGCCTGCCTGGACTGAATGGGGTGGGGCGGGTATTTTTTATAGATTTTAGTTTTAATCAGGCTTTAATTTTTATTGGGCTAATTTGACTGGTTTAATTGTATTTTAATATTTGTATTCTCATTTTTTATTGTAAGCCACCCTGAGTCCCCTGGGAGAGAGGGCGGCCTATAAGTCCAATAAATAATAATAATAATAATAATAATAATAATAATAATATAGACAAGACAGAAAGGACAATAAAGGGAAGCGCCCTACAGAATTCCATAATCAAAATTCAGCTTGTAGGAAGCTTTATCTTTGGAAAGACTCATTGGGTTTCATGTTTATACAGCAAGGAAAGAAGAATGGTCAAAATGAGTGCACAAATACTCTCAGTCTACTCACTACATTTATCCTGACTCCAATACATAATTAAAGAAATGCAAGTGCATCCTCATAAATGGACTATTTAGAAATATTAGATGCAAGAATCTTTGTTACTATAACCCTGATTTTTTTAATCAGACAATCCACATGTTCTTTCACTTTAAGATTCCATTCTGTCCTTTGTTAAGTGATGGCAAATCAAGAACAAAGATTGACCACATACTTGAGGGAAAACAACAACACCTAACCTCTTTTTCTTTCTTAGTCATCCTTGTTCTTTAAAAAAAGACTGCAAACTAACAAAGAACAGATTAGCAGAAGATTTTAGTGCACTTTGTTATAAAAAGCAGCATTTTAGACTCAGATGATTGACTAGTGATTTTCTCACAATTTGTTCAATAACAAAGAAGCTGTGATTAACTTAAAGAAGGTCTTTTCTGGTTCATAATGAAGAAAAGAGAAGCTTTTCAAAGAGCAAGTACTGAGTGTCTGTCACAAACGCATACAAGTGACTTGCGGTAAAATGAATGTCTTCCTAATATAAGGGTTCCTACCATGAATTGTAGATAGATTTCAGATCTCTCTTCCTCTGGCTATGCAGCGTCCATCACCTATGTGTGAAATATCTCAGGATGACCATGAGAATCCTGTTCGGTTAAAGCTGCAGATTGTGTCGGTCTTATTCTGATTCCATTGAATATAAAATTAAAAGTTTAGCCATGGCTTTTCTCTTTACAGAACTGTTTTCTGGGCATTTCACATTAAACAAGAGGAAAACCTTCTATGCACCAATTCCACCCGCACTTTCTACAATTTTGTAAACAACAAACTCAAAGACTCAAGATCCATCCCACCCCTGAAAGGACCTAATGGTACAGACTGCAATGACGACACCATTAAAGCCAACCTCTTCAACACATTATTTGGCTCAGTATTTGTAAACAGCAATGGCTCATGTCCAGTATTTCCTAGTCGAACCACAGACAACTACAATGATCTAATACATATCGATTTTACAGAAGACAATGTTGAAAAAGCACTACGCAATCTAAAACCATCTCTATCTACTGGACCGGATGGAATATGTGCCTGTTTCTTTAAAAAGCTATCCGCTGCCATACGAACCTCTAAGCATAATCTTTGAAAAATCTTTCAGGACCAGCTCCTTGCCAAACCTATGGTCACAAGCCACGGTCATCCCCATCTTCAAAAAGGGAGACCCCAGCCTAGTTGAAAATTACAGACCAACCTCTTTATGATGCATCACCTGTAATGTCATGGAATCAATTATTAACCAATCCATTATCCTCCACTTAGAGACAAACAACCTACTCTCTAACAAACAATATGGTTTCAGAAAAAAACTATCCTGTAATCTGCAACTCTTACACTGCAAAAACATGGACTACACCACTCGACCAGGGCAAAGCAATAGACGCAATCTACATAGACTTCTGTAAAGCCTTCGATTCAGTGGTACACTACTAAAACTAAAATCTTATGGTATCTCTGGACAGCTGCATAACTGGATAGAAGCATTCCTGTCAAACAGACAACAAATGGTCCAAATTGGGAGCGTCTTATCAAATTCTGTACCTGTCAACAGTGGTGTCCCCCAAGGCAGCATTCTAGGACCAACTCTTTTCATACTATACATAAATGACCTCTGTGATCATATTAAGAGCAACTGCATTCTCTTCGCTGATGATGTAAAGCTATTCAACACTGCAGACAATACTGCTACCCTTCAAAAAGACCTCGACTATGTATCAGAATGGTCAAACAAATGGCAACTTCAAATCTCAACAAATAAATGCTCTGTCTTACATACTGGCAAAAAAAAATCAGAAAATAAAATACAAGCTGAATAGTCAAGACCTTGTTGATGATCCAAGCTCCGTCAAGGACCTTGGAATACTCATCTCTAATGATCTAAGTGCTAGAGCCCACTGTAACTACATAGCCAAAAAGGCATTAAGAGTTGTTAACCTAATCCTACATAGCTTTTCCTCTGGTAATATCACACTACTAACTAGGGCATACAAAACATTTGCTAGACCAATACTTGCATACAGCTCATCAGTTTGGAATACACATCACGTATCTGATATTAACACAGTTGAGAAAGTCCAGAAATATTTCACAAGAAGAGTTCTCCACTCCTCTACTCATTGCAGAATACCTTATGCCACCAGACTTGAAATTCTAGACCTAGAAAACCTAGAACTACGCCACCTTCGGTCCGATCTAAGTATAGTATATAAAATCATACATTGCAATGTCCTTCTGGTCAATGAATACTTCAGCTTCAACCATAACAATACAAGAGCACACAATAGATACAAACTCAAGGTTAACTGCACCAAACTTGATTGCAGGAAATACGACTTCAGCAACAGAGTGGTCAATGTCTGGAATACTCTACCTGACTCTGTGGTTTCTTCCCAAACCCCAAAAACTTTAACCTTAGACTGTCTACTATTGACCTCACCCCTTTCCTAAGAGGTCTATAGGGGGTGTGCATAAGTGTACCAACGTGCCTACCATCCCTGTCCTATTGTTTCTTTTATTTTTCTTATATGTATTCATTTCATGTATTCATAACTATGTTTATCCTTATACTTATTATCTTGTAAGCGATTGACAAAATAAATAAATAAATAAAATAAAATAAAATTTCAAGGCTCTATACCCTTTGTGAAAATTATATTAGATACTAGTCCTTTACATCAAGTCTTTGCTGGCTTGAATTATCTCTTGAATTATCAAACCATTATATAATATTTTGGAAAGTGATTTGGGAAAGAAGGAAGGTAGGAAATTGAAATAAGGGTAAAATAGTACAAACAATGCTGTCAATCTATGGGACTGGTTCAGCTCTTGGTACTTGGGTAAGACTCTGGATCAGCACTGATATATATTTGGAGAGTATGAACATTTTGCCACTGTATGAAAGATGCTTCAGAATGAATTCCATACTTTATTTCAAAACAGCTTTTGTGAGGAATTGGATTACATATCATAGGAAGCCATGGCATAGTTTTACTATTGGACAATGGGGATTTATAATGACTTATAACCAATCTATTATTGTTTGTTTTAGAAAATATAGTTAATGAAATCATGGCTTAAACCCAAGTGCAAACCTAACTGTGCAAATGTGGGTTTATAAGTATCAAAAAATTACTGTGAACATCTCCTTACTGAAATAAATGAGTTGATCTCCATCAGTCCATGAAAGTCAAACGTAGAGCTCTTGAGGACTCTGTTGGAATCAACTTCAATACAAAATCTACGTCTGAATGCTACACTGATTTATTTTTGGCTCACTGCAGTGTCATCTTTCCATACGTTGTCATTCCATATGTTGCAGGAATGTATGAAAAGCTCAGGAGGATTTGCAACCAACACAAATCTACCTGTACACTTTAAACTCAAGAACACAGCTTGTCCACCCCAAGGATAAAACATCCAGACACAAACTGAGCAGAGTGATATATGTAATACAATGCAATGAAACATGTGCAGATCTGTACATTGGTGAACCAAAACAACCACTTCACAAATGCATGACACAACATAGGAGAGCAAACCCATCAGGACAAGATTCAGCAGTCCATCTACACCTGAAAGACAAAGCTCACTTTGTCCAAAGTCCACATTCTGGATAGAGAGGACCATTGATTTGAAAGAGGGGTAAAAGAGTCCATCTATGTTAGAATTGAACAGCCCTCCCCACAACAGAGGCAGAAGGATAAGACACAGCCTATTTCCTTTCTACAACATAGTCCTTTCAGCAGTTCCAAGAAGGTTCCACATTCATTTGCATTCTGATACAGGTGACCCTGAGGGCACAGATAAACTCCCAAGTTGCCTCAACAGCTCTCAGGGAGAGAGCTAATGACCAGATGACTGCAAAGAAGTAGGATCCTTCCATCACCCCCACCATCCTGCCAGAACTTCTTGGATGAGAAGTAAAACGTCTTCTTCTTCCTCAAAGGGAAAACAACCAGTTGCCTTTTGAAAAAGCACCTTTGAGATTCTGTCTCAGTGGTAGTATATTTAAAACCACAGTAAAACTACTCTTTTCTTTGGATTGCAGCAATGTAGTGGATCTTGGAAATGATCTATTTTCCCCTGTCTGGAACTCTTCCCTCAGTCTTCTGACTTCTTGTTCAAGACACCCAAACAAGAAATCAAGAAAAAAAGATGGCTTGATGGCTTTGCAGGTGTATTTTCCTTTCAGCATATGCAAGAAACTTCTTTCATTTCCCTTTTTAGAGTGGTGGGTAAAGGAACTATTTATACCTCCAGGACCTACAGCAACTTAGCATGTAAGCAGGATTCATTGCTCTTCATCTTCTGTTCTGTGAGAGGAAAGTCTCGGATTGCCTTCAAACTGCTTTTGAGAGACTGGAGTTGAGAAAAATAGTGTGGCAATCCTCTTAAATGACTACCCTGGGAAGAATGTGATTGGCTGAGTAGCATTAGTCAAGTTTCTGAATGTTGGTGTAAGATTCAGCATTGGCTGAGTGAAAGTTACAGCTGCCACAGTTTCAAAGCTAAGCTGAATAAGCACATCTTCCTTTCAAAAACGCACATGTGCAATTTAAGGGCGTCTAGAGGCCAAGCAATTCGCTTTCATTTGGTTCACATTTTTACTTTTTTCCAAAGTGAACATTTTGTCTTGAGCTCATGTATTCCTCTTTTCTCTTCTGCTGGCCCCAGGCTCTCTGCTGAATTCCATCCACGCGTTCACAAACGGGATCAATCTGAGGCTGACTCGCCTTCAGCTTATCTCTGCTCCAAATGATTGATTCTCCCTCTTTAAGGATAATTTGCTGTTTAATTCCATGTACTGCAAATCCCTCTGTGAAATCTAATTCATTCCGATCGACAGCTCCCACTTTGGGGAAAGAATACTGGAGAGCTGTCTTTTATTCTTTATTATCATGACCCATGTCTTGCTTTTACATTACTATGTCTATGGATTAAAGAAAAACATCACGTGATGCACTTCTGAATAGTTGTGTGCTGTGTGTTTACATAGGTATATGCATATAAGCACATACATTTTACACATCAGATTACATATTTCATTGATCATTGATTAAACTTATTGATAACATTATATTCTGTAGGAAGATCTGTAAACTGGGTTTCAAGGTTGGACTGCTCTCTTGATGTCACCCAGATTAAGGGGCTGACTTCATTCAAGTTGTGAGTTTGGAAGAAAAAGCTTTCAAGCTCTTTTAAGCAATCAGACCATCAAATTTCCTTCCCTAAAGGAGGTGCCTGGGTCACATCATCCCCATGGAAGTATTGTATGATTATGAAATGGAATCAAACCACTGTGGGGTATGGCATTCAGCTCAAATCCATGCTGAGCCATGATGACGCTCATTGGGTGCCCTGGAGCAAGACGGCATTTTCCAGCCTAATCTACCTCATGGTGGCTTGATCAGGTTGCAGTAAAATTGCTCCATTTATATTCTCCATAGCCCAAGGACTGGCAACTTGTGACCATCAGATGTTGTGTGTTCCAAACCCTATGAGACACAGCCAGCAGAGCTAGTGATCAAAGGTGACAGAAACAGTAATTCAAGATTTTATGGAAGATGTCACTGATCCTTTGGGAAAAAAAGGTAGTGTAAATGTAGTTGCACTTGTAAAGGCACACTTGACTCCCCCACAACATTGTCGCCGATCATACCTTGTTCCTGCCTTGAACTACAACTACAGGTAGTCTTTGACTTATGACCACAACTGAGCCCAAAAATTCTGTTGCTGAGACATTTGTTAAGTGAGTTTTTGCCTCATTTATGACCTTTCTTGCCACAGTTGTTACCTGAATCACTGCAGTTGTTAAGTTAGTAACATGCTTGTTAAGTGAATCTGACTTCCCCATTGGTCAGAAGGTTGAAAAAGGTGATCACATGAGGTTTAATTAGAGGTTTCCATAATTAATACCCTTAAAATATTTTAAACTGACTAATAGGTTTTTAAGATAAAGGTTATGGAAGGGAGAAAAAAACCAACCTCCTAGCATTTAATTATTCAAATCTTACTATGATGTGGATTTTATTTATTTTTTGTTATGGTTTATTCTTTTATATATTGTTTGGTTAGATTTATGTCTCACCCTTCTTCCAAGAGCCCATGAAGGATCATGGGGATCTCCTTTCATATATCACTGTATATCAGACATTAATACAATTGAGCGAGTCCAGAAGTATTTTACAAGAATAGTACTACACTCCTCTATTCGCAACAGAATATACCCTATACCACCAGACTTGAGATTCTAGGCTTAGACAACCTTGAACTACGCTGGCTAAGACTTAAGCAAAGTACATAAAATTATCTGTTATAATGTATTACCAGTTAATGACTATTTCAGCTTTAACCACAACAACACAAGAGCACCCAACAGATATAAACTTAATGTAAACCACTCCAAATTTGATTGCATGAAGTTGGATTTCAGCAACAGAGTGGTCAATGTCTGGAACCCACTACCTGACTCTGTTGTTACATCCTCTAACCCCCAATTCTTTACCCTTAAACTATCCACTATTGACCTCACCCCATTCCTAAGAGGTCTGTAAGAGGCGTGCATAAGCGCACAATCGTGCCTACCATCCCTGTCCTATTGTCCCCAATTATTCATACCTATTTCATGTATTTGTACTTATGTTTATTCTTATTTCTATTATATTGTAAGCGTTTGACAAATCAAATCAAAACAAATCAATCAACCAATAAATATTATCCAACAACAACAGCAATAGCAACAACCCTGTATGATAGCCTGGGCTGAGAGAAAACAATTAGCCCAAAATCACTCAGGGAGCTTTCATGGCTGAAAAGAGACTAGTCCCTGGCAGCTCAACTGCTGACTTTCCTTGTGAAAATGATGGGTTGAAGTTCAAGAGACTGAGTGAATTCAAGCATAGTCCAAACGCTAAATTCATAATCTTAGAGAGGAAAGATATATGTTTGCTCTCTCTGTTGATGAACTGGTGCTATATCAGCATAACGTGAAAGACTGATCAGTATTATCCTGCATGGTCAAGATTCAATGCTATGTTTAAAACTGATGCTTATTTTATGTATATAGTATGTGATGCTTCAGAAAGCCAGTTTGATACAGTGGTTAAGGCATCAGGATAGAAACCAGGAAAGTGTGAGTCTAATCTAGGCTAAGGACAAAGCCAGCTGGGTGGACTTTGGGCCAGTCACTCTCCCTGGGCTCTAGAAAGGAGGCTACAGCAAACCACTTCTGAAAAACCTTGCCAAAAAACTGCAGGGACAAGTAGTCTTGGTTGCACATTTTTTATCAATAGCTTTGGTTTATAGAAGCTGCCCTCTTCATATTATTAATTGTAACATATTACTAATTTTAAACGATCGGTTTTCTTCTGTAAATATTAATACTTTTTTAAGATTGGGAAATGGCAGGAAAAAAGTTTCAGAGAATGAAAGCAAGTTGTTTTGCTTATTAAACATGATAGAAAAGGAATATGCCACTACTATTCATCTATTATCTTTGAGTCTGAGCCCAAGATAATTTTTAGATTATGAAAACAGGTTTTTTAATAGATTTTCTAGCCCAATAAATCCTACACAAGACCTACTTCAATGAAACTGGAATACCTGTTGGGTTTCTTCGCCTTTTGGGGAGCTAAGTGGGAGCATGCATATATACTTGCTATTTTTTTGTCAGTTGCTATCGTGTTTCTCCAACAATACGCCCCCCCCCCAATAGGAAGGCCCAGCATGTTTTTTAGGCATGAGGTGAAATTAAGCCCCTCCCCCAAAATTTAGGCCTATTTAAAACATGCGAAATGGGGGGGAGGGCAGGGGGGAACGCAAAGTGCCCTGCCACCGCCGAGGCCGACATCCACACCACTGCCGCCCACCCGCTGACCCAGCCTGCAGCCAGCAACATACGCAGGTCTGCAGAAAAGGCGCTTGGCGGGGGTAGGGAACCCTCCGCGCTCTGCCATGATCGGCCGTTAGAAACGGCTGGTGGTGAGGCATGGCTGCCTGTGGGGCGCTCTAGGCAAGGGTGCGTAGGGGGGGAGAAATTAAGTCACCCCCAAAAAGATGGCCTAGCCATTTTTTGGGGGGTCAAAAGAAAATAAGGCCTGGCCTTATTTTTTTTTAAACAAGTTTTATTCAATTTTTAACGGTTCAAATAAGGCTCTTTTCAGTAGACAGCATATTCCCGGGTCATCACTTTTACATGCAAATATGACAATAGTTCTATATTCATTTTTGACATTTAACTTCATATTTTATCCCATTTTTACTTCCCTTCCATTTTTGGGCAAACAAAGGGCCAAACAAATTAATCCTAGTCTCAAATCTTAATCTCAATCTGTATAACCCCCATTTCATTTCAAATTAGTTGTAAATATTTTTAAACATTTATATATCTTAAAATAACAATATGTTTGCCCATCATATAGAAAATAAAGTTTGTCCATATCTATCCTTTGACTATCTTCACATTGTTAATACTCTTTTATCATTTACATATTTCTTTTATCCATCAGATTTGCCCTTTCATCACATATTCTCTCCATAATTCTAAGTCAATACAAGCTTTAACACAAAAAGAATAAAAGAAAACCTAGACTTCCCCCTTTACTACTTTGAAAGTGACACCTCAGTGGTTAACATATTAACATAGTGACAATCATTCCCTTTAAAGCAAAAGATAGAATAAAAGAAAAAGAGAAAAGAAAAGCTACATAACATTATATCTCTTTTCAATCGGGTTCTGCAACACATATCCCCCTAAAATTTGTTTATAGTTCCAAAATAATAGTAAAAATAACTAACCTTGGTTACTGACAAATCTGGTTTTAAACATCTTCAAAAATCATTTCAGTTAATTCAATTTATCTAATCAACATTTACCTTTCTTTTATAAATAAAAAGTAAAAGTGTAACCTTCATCTAATAAAATTGTCAGTAACCCCTCTATTGTTTTACATTTTATGATTACAATATATTCTTATTATCTCCATGCAGAACCCCCTTCTTAATATATTAACCATTATCTCTATGTAGTTTCTTTCTTCATTATATAATTCCGTCTCTATCTTCTGCTCTTGTTTCTTGTTCTCCTCCTTTTATCCTGCTATATCCCTTCTCCATCCAATTTGAATCCCCCTCTCTCTTTGCCTTTCTGTTCCTTTTCTTCTGGACCTTTCTAGCATGCCTAATTTCATAAATGTTCCCCTTTTAATTACTTTCTTAGGTTTTTTTTTAACCACCCTTCCTTTCCCTTTTATTTGTATTAATCTTTGTGTTAATTGTCTCTTTAAAATGGCTTTCCCTTGTGCTGGCTCCTCCTTTCCAAGATTCCTTCTTCTTGTTCTTTGTTCGCCATTTCCATGCCCATGTCTTCTGCAATGAGCCAAATTAGTTCAGTCACTTCCTGTAGCAGTTCTTTCATACTTTTAAATTCTATTTTTAATTCCTTGGATGGCCACCAAAGTTTTTATTTTCCTTATTTCTTCCTCTTTAAATTTTCTAAGATCTTAGCCCAAGTCCAGAGTCTATATCAATATCACCAACTAATCCAGCAGACTGTCTTTTATTTTAATTCAAACTTTCACCTTCTATGGATCTTGCTTTGTTTCAGTGTCTCTTTAAAATTGTAACAACTCCAATTCGCAAAGGAACAAGATATTTTCCTTCTTCTTCAAATTCCAATTTTTATCCACAAAGTGGCACTCTCTGTTACACGAAATCTTCTCCCTTTCCTTTTATTTTAATATTCAGGATTTTTCGAGCCCCAAACTTAAGTTCTTACGGCTTCTTCCTTTCCGGTTCAAGCCCCTTATAGCTGTCAAAGATATTTTACTTATTATTTTTCCTTCACTTGACACTGCGCTTCTTCTTCTTTTTAAAAACTCATCTTTATCTTAATCTCGGGGTGCCTTTGTTGATCTTACCATCCGATACTCCCGGTTCCTCTGCTGTCAACTTCTTTCTTTCCTCCTGCACCGATCTTAGTCCAGTTGAGACCTTCTCTTCGAGGTGGCCATATTGACCACCGCTTCTTGTCGTCTTCAGAGGGAAAAGACCAGACCCAAAAGGGGGGAGATGCAGCTCCCCTCACTCTGGCTGGCAGCTTTCCCTTTCTCTGCCGCCCCTCCGAGGCAGCTTCAGCCCTGCACCATAAGGATCGGAGCTCTCCAACGCAAGAGCCGGGCTGCGGTCGCAGACGATCGCAAACCGCCGCCTGTTAGCGAGAAGGCTCAACCCGGAAGTCTCTAAGGCCCGGCCTTATTTTGTAAGAAACACAGTATCCATTCAGGAACTCAATGGCTGGTTTTCAACCACCAGAAATCTTCAATTAAGTTTTAATGCAGGCTGATTAGCTGCAATTAAGACAATTGATTATTTTTTAGCTGACAGTGACTCTTAATATATAACCAACCCACTCAACCCTGTGTGTTTTCTGCTAGGTATTTGAAATGTACCTTTTTCTTCCTTATCCTGTAGGAACTCTGCTTAACAAAACTCTTTCCTCAAAGCATTATTCCTAACCGGAGACATCTGTTCTATCCTAGTATCCTGGCACATTTTAGTAGCAATAATAATATTCACAACAACAAAAACAGTGGGCACATGGGTTCTCTGGATCAGCTGAAATACCATTCACCTTGCATCAGCCCCATACAGAGAAAAGACAAGGTGTCTGCTGGCATTGTGGGGCTGGTGGTGGCGGCATTTATACAGTTTGAAATGGAAACACATTTCTACAGATATGCACAACAAACGGAAAGGATTGCCCTTGCTATGTCGATCCATGCATGGAAAGGAACTCCTCCAAAGAGCTACAAGCATAGAGTTCAGATCTGACCCCCATTTTTGCAGCCCTTCAAAGGAGTTCCCCTCCTCTCTCAGGCAGATGTTTCACTCTAAAAAGGGGTTTTGCAAGTATGGGAGTGGAGGAAATCTCATTTTGCAGGAGGTGGTAGCAGCTTAGAACCTTCCCTGCTGGCTTCCCCATTAACTTTCTGGGTAAGCCATCAGAGAATACAGCAAATGGCAATGACATGATCACAAGGTGCTTGGCAACCAGTTGGCTACTGAGCACTCAGATCGTGACTCATGTGACCACAGGGGTGATGGTGTAACACTTTGCAATGACTGAAAATGCTTTGTGGGACATAAAACATCCATTCTGTGGCTGTCGTAATTCCAGATTGTTGTTAAATGAACAGCCATAAATTAATTACTCCCTGTAATTTACTTTAGAAATACTATAGAAATTATTCTCTTTTCACAAGGACAACTTCTCAGAGGATTAATCCTGGCTTTCTATACATATGCTCATTTCAGGAAGCAGTGTCACCCCTGTTTTCAGCGTAACTGTTTCAGAAGTGCTAATACCTATTTAATGACCTTGCTAGGAAACAGTTTGGTATACTGACAGCATGCTTCCATTTCCAATGCAATTGTCTCAATTTTACATGTTATTTGATTTTTTAAAATGTTTAGGAGCTGGTTAAGCTGCATTTCCAAGGAGAGGAGGATCATCCAATCATTATGATTACACTGACAAATTGCAATCACAAATAAAAGACTCCACTCCACTTCATCTTCTACCAGTACAAACATCTGTAAAAAAACCATTTAAGTTAACTATAAATGAAATGTTTTCTTGTTTCAAAGGACTCCATGAGAGGACATTATCTCTTGTAATTTGATCTACAAGCTTAAAGGCAGAAGAAATTCAGAGAACATTTGGGGTTATATCTTACTATATATTAACTATCAATCATTTACAGTAAATGAAATGTCGTTTTGCATTCCTCCATATAATATTTGAAGAACTATTTCCTTTCCTCCAAAGTTTCCCTTTGAGTCAGCTTG
This sequence comes from Naja naja, assembly GCA_009733165.1. NCBI lineage: Eukaryota > Metazoa > Chordata > Lepidosauria > Squamata > Elapidae > Naja > Naja naja. The sequence goes on from CM019151.1 coordinate 101,732,240, forward strand.
ACTCCTGATTACTTTATGGAAAAGTATATTCAGGTTTTCTTGCTCATAGTTGGAAGAAAGTTGCCATTTCCTTTTTTCATATTTTTTTTACTCATTATTTTAGCTTAGGGTGCAGTAGCTTCCTGTTCAAGTATAGCCTGGTCCATTTCTTTTTAACCTCAAAGCCAGAAAAGATCAGCCAAGTGCTTACACATGTAAAAATGCCCTATGTTAATCAGAACTTCATTTTATTGTTTAGATAATGTAAGGACATGGCTATAATATTCTAATTAATAATAATAATAATAATAATAATAATAATAATAATAATACAGGCAAAAATTGACTACACAAATTTCTCAAATTTCTACACAATAGCCTTCCTTAGTTATCTGTAGTTAATTTCTGTTTTTCAAGATTTCATGGTATATTACAAACATTCAGAACCTCAGAATAAATTTGTGAATGTACTTGTGTATATAACACAAAACAACCCACTAATCTGTCGGATACAGAGACAACAGAAATACAGCTTGTTTGGAATGTAATGGATCACTCACATGGGAGAACCAACAATAGCTGTGTCAATCTGGAGATAAATTTAATTTTACAAAACAATTGCTGACTTTCAAGTTTTGAAGACCTCCATCTGCTACAGTGGTTAGAAGCCAGAAAGAAAGAGAGGAAACTTGGGGGTTTCTTTCTCTTTTTCTTTTTGGCAATGGATGTCTAAGAATCATCTTTTTCTAAAATTTTCAATTTTTCCTCTCTTGGCTTTTAGATTTCATAGATCGCTGGGCTCAAAAAGATTGTGGATTAAAAGGGAATTGATACCATGGATACAGCCTCAGCATGGATACTGGATGTTGTTATTAGTCACAAAATAATCTTTTGGAAGATTAGAGTTGTACCTCTGGAGGACTGTCTAGAATCACTGTGTATCTGAATTAAACTTTAATGTGTCTATTTTTGTGTTATTGTTTCTTTCCTATTCTTACCATTTCTTTGCTTGCTTTTTGATCAATGATAGTAATAAATACATTACTTATCTAATTCTTGCCCCCTCTAAATTGGGCTGCATTATTCTTATTGACTTTTTATGTTTTAATGTAAGCTTCTGTAGAAATATTTGCAGGCTGAAGAGCAGGCTGATGAATACTAAAATAAAACTGAACAATCTAGGTGGTTGCTGAATATGAAATGAAGTAAATGGGCTTTTGGTTTGATTTAGGAAGAATATTGTTTTGTTTTCACAGGGTTCACCTGAGGAAATTATCACAGTTAAAAGCCATTTTTTCAGACTACAAGTTCTTCAAATTGCTACATGTACAATCTCCTTGATAAAGGGTAATGAATTACCTACATGTAGGTTACTCATGAGTAGATGATTTCCTGTTGCTGATGCTTACAAACAGGAAATGCTTCATCTATTTGGTAAACTAATAATCCTCAAAAGAACCTGGTTGATCATGTGAGAACCAAATTATATGGAGCTTTATACAGCACTCCATGAAGGATCCTCTAAAAAAAAATTCCCATAACAAAGTAAATATCTTTTCTGACTCACAAAAGAAGATCCCTGGGAAAGTAAAAGTAGAGGTCCTTTGAAGAATCAAAATTCTTATTATGAGAAATAACTAAGTTTTAAGGGATTACTATCGAATCCAAAGATTTACAACTATGAGCCCTTATAGCAGAGGTCTCCAAACTTGGCAACTTTAAGACTTGTGGACTTCAACTCCCAAAATTCTATGCTGGCTGGAGAATTCTGGGAGTTAGAAGTCCACAAGTCTTAAAGTTGCCAAGTTTGGGGATCCCTACCTTATAGTATGATAATTGAAGTGTTGCCTAGGGTTGACCTAAATTCGAATCCACCCTTAGCTCTTTAAACATGGATGGTTTTGGGCCAGCCATTCTCTCTTAGCCTAAAGTATTTCATAGGGTTAATGTGGGAGAAAAATGAAGGAGAATCATCTTGGTTTCCTAGAATAAATCTAACAAATGAATAAATTGCATTACAACTATCTTTAAAGGTTGTCTCCAAATGGGCGTGATCACCAAAATGCAATAACACAAAAGTGGCTAGAGGTTTAAGAGCAGGTCTTGGGCATCATCTGTAGATGGAATAAAGTAATAGTTTTGCAACTGATATGGTCACAATGACTTTAAATACACGAAACATAAAACATTGATTGCTTTCCCAATATAAAACACCGAAGATGGCATTTTCGTAAGGAGAAACTATTCTTGTGGTTGACAGCTGGAGCATCCGTGTTAAATTGCTCCTTTTTTCACGAAGTATTCACTATTTTCCTTGTGGCTAAATGTACATGTTAAAACAAAAATCTCATAATCTATTATCCAGTTTCCCTCCTAATTAAGACATCCAGTTAAATTAAATTAAGTCTCCAGGAGCAAAATAAATTCACAAGAGAAGGAGACAACTTTTTTTTCTAAATACCGATGAATACTGATGAAAACAACATATTATTCCAGAGCATCAGAGGATTTACATATCTTTAATTATCACCATGTGGTCTCAGTAATTCTTTAAATTAGGAATCTGCATAGTGCTTGTGGGAACTGTTTTTTTTTAAATAGAAACGTTAAATCAGACTGTATATAAATTCCTTATTTCAACAGATTATCTCCTTGTGACTAACAGTAAATAAACACATAAGATTTGTTTTATTTCTTTAAATTATTTTAATGAAAATATTGGGAATTGATACACTCATGGATTATTTTGCATCCTAGAAATTCAGCTGAATTTTTTTCTCCCTATTTTCTCATGTAAATGACTTTATCATACAAAGTTTTTTCCCCCAACAATGTCTTGTTTCCCCAGGAATGTCTTGTTTTTTCCCCCAGCAATTGTTTCAGTTTGGGAGTTGAGTTGACATGGCTAAGACCCAAAGTATTTAGGTCCATTTATCGCTAACTTCAAATTTCTGGGGGTTAATTGGCTTGGTCAAGTGCTGCTGTTTTCCCAATTGCAAAATATGCCATTTCTCAATTAAATGTTTTGCGTGAAAACATATGTATGTATGGTAGTCAAATAGTGATTATTTTTATTTGTAGATTTAAAGCTTTGGGAACTAGTAATGTGTAAATCACTCAGATTTGCCCAGAGAAATCTCAGCCTTAAAGGTAATGTTGCACATTAAGATCTCCCAGGCTGGTAACTTCCAAATATAATGGATAGCTATCCAACAAATCCTTAGCCTATGTACTGCTTTGGAATTATGGAAATTATAGTATAACACATCTGCAAGCTTTTAAGCCCAACTTAAAGGCTGTTGCACATTATGGCATAGTTCTATGGTTGAATGGTGCACAGGCAATAAAGCATGACTATATGAGTCAATTTGGATGAGTAATTCAACAGCACAATATTAGACTGCAGGAAAAACAACTTTAGTACTGTTCCAAGACAAAGGGCCTTTGCTGAATCATATTCAGAACTCCAGACCAAAACCAAAAGATGTTACAGACCAATAGTTAGCCACATCTCAACAGAAGGCATGAAGCCCAGTCATGCAAGAAAGGAAGATTTTGGGAAGTCAACAGATGTGTTGTGTTTTTATGTGTGTATCTATGTGAGAGAGTGTATTTATGGAAAAACAAAAGGCAATTCAGCCAAATAACTTGGAGAACCTGTCATTTAACAGACACTTTAACTGAAAGATTTTCTGATACCCACAGAGGTGAATTCTCACTGGACCAAGATATTCTGATATGAAGGAGAAATAAAAAGCTGTCACAGAAGAAATTTCTAGTTTTGTGCTAATGGCCTTTTACGGCACATCTCCTTCAACCTTGACAAATCTCAAGTTTTTTGTTCAAGGGACCTTCTTGATAAAAATCACACAGGAAATAAACTTTCTTTTTTGTCAGTTTTCCAAGAGAGTACAATGTAAGTTTAATAGCTGGACAGGAGAAAAGCACATACAGTATCATCAACTTCTAGTGATTTCTCAATTAAAGTTAATTTGTTGTGCAATGAGACCAGGTAGATGGTTAAGGAGCATAGATATAAAAGGATGAGAAGACCCCTGTTGTATGTGAAATTCAAAATGTTTTATAATTGTCACTGATTTCCACATAGTCAGAATGTTTAATTTCTAGTGATATACCTGAATTTAAAAAGGGCCTTTTGTACATACATATGATCCAATAGAAGACTCCTGATGAAAAACCTTCTATGTTATTGCCATCAGAACACAAAGTTCTACATTTATCAAAACAACCTGAGAAGTAAGGCATTTAATTGCAAAAAAACCATGCCACTGTACCTGCTAGGTAATATAAATGCTATCATCATTTTAAAGATGGAACCATGGGTTAAAAAGATATAGTTGTTGAAAAGTACTCCAACCATTTTCCACATATCATGGTTACTTGATGAAAGTCTAACTTAACCACAAATTATTGATACTTCATGAAAGTTACTTCCATGCATTTATGGATAACATAATTGATTATAATTCTGACAGCAAACTATTAAGGATGCAGGAATGTGCATGCAGTAGAAGGAAATTAAAATTGCCAGATGTAAAAGAGCTGAGTTTTATGCATGACAACTATAAATAATGTGTTGTTTTTTTAAAAAATAGATCTAAATTATTTGGAGAATTTTATTGCATAATTTGGAAGACTTTTAAAGATACAAATCAAATAATGAATCAATACATAGAAAAATCTGAAGTAGATATGGCAAGTTTACTGCAATATTCTTAATAAATATATTTAAATTAGAAAAAAATAATATGGAAGGTTATTCCAATTAATTATCTTATCCAGATACAGTAGAACCTCTGATCACAACCGTAATTCATTTCATAGCTTTGGTTGCAACCTGATTTGGTTGTGACCTGAACCTAATTTTGGAAATTTGGTGCTTACAAAAAAAGTGGCATAGAAGGGAAAATTGCCCATGAAAAAAGAAAATTTTGTGAATTTTTTGGTCGGAATCCGATTTGGTCATGGTCAGAAACGTTCATGACCAGAGGTTCCCTCTGTATTCTATTATGCAAAATATGAAGGAAAAATGTTAGGAACAGAATTCAGGCAATCAAAAAGAATGATTTAATCCTAACTGTTCATGCTTTACCTCATCTTTATCCTGCACTTGGATGAAAAGAGGAAGAGCGAAGCCCACTTGGGCCAATTCAGGAATAGCCACGCTGTACTCTGAACTGTTGAATTCAGGAGCATTGTCATTTATGTCAATAACAAGGATGTTGAAGGTAGTCGTCACTGTGGCATTGGAAGGCGTCCGATCATCATTGAGTTCAGTTCCCTGAAAAAATAAAGTGAAAGTAAAATTTCACAAAGAACTACAGAAACTGTGGACTTCATCAAGAATTCATATTTATTTTAGATTTAGTTATGTTTCATAAAATTAGTGCTATGTGACCAAGATAAACAGAAGCTATGGAAGAAGTTAAAAATATGATTAAGCTTAACAAAGAGACCTTTTTTAGAATATTGTAGTGGTTAAGATGCGATAGTAGAAACCAGGAGACTTGAGTTGTAGTCCAACATTAGGCACAAAATCTTCCGGATAACTTCTGGGGAATCTCTTTCACTAAATCCTCGGAAGGCCAAGGGCATATTCTGAAAATACTGCCCAAAAAATTTCAGGGACTTCTCAAAATCACCTTAAGAGGACAAACTTTTTAAGGAAGTATGTACCCAGTTCAATGGGGCTAATTTCTTCTTGATAATAAACTAATGTATTGGACTAACATGTTTAATTTAATGGCAACTTACTATTAAAACTTTGTTATATAAAAATAGTTTAAAAGTAAATATATATTTTGGTACATTATTTATATATTTATATTACTTTGTATCTTTATTCCTTAATGTATCTTTTTCTAAAAGTATCTAATCTTTGTTGCTAACAAAAAAAAACCACCTGGTGTTGATTGTAAGAGAATACTCTGTCATGCTGTAAATATAGGAAAGAAGAATAAACCTGGTTCATAGATTACAGGTACAGAGGACAGGTGTGGGATGAATCTGATCTCATGTCTCTCCTGTCAGCTGGGCTATTTCAGACACAGATTGGAACTACATGCCTATTTAGAAATAGTCATCATTCCATGTCTATAAACCAAGGGTCTTCAAACTGGGCAAGTTTAAGATTTGTGGACTTCAACTCCCAGAATTCCTAAGCTAACAATGACTGGAGGAAGAATTCTGGGAGCTGAAGTCCACAAGTCTTAAAGCTGCCAAGTTTGGAGACCTTTGGGTTAAGAAGAGTGGTTAGTGGAGATTTCTCCTTCTGGCAGATGAACTGGAAATGGAGCTAGTGGAATTGACTGATCCCTTTTCTCCCCTTGTCCCATATTAACACTATCACAATGACAAGCTGATTCTTGAGTCAAGTTAGGGCTCAGCAAACAGGCCAGTGCAATTCACGCTGGCGTATTTTTCTGCTGACTCCAAGAAAGAGGACAGCAAAATTTTGCAACTTTGTGGAAGATCCCATGTGGAGGGGTTGTCATTTTAGGGCTTGTAGTTGAGCAGCCATGCAAATTTCATATTGGTATATATATCCCCTCTTGAACAATTTTGAATTTTAAGATATCTTCGTTTACCATTTGAGGGGCATAACTTCTAAGGCAACTGCAGGCTAATGAACAAAGAAAGCAATAATTATTTATTAGATGTATGTGCTGCCTATATAGTCTATGTGGCTTTAGGACAGGGCTCATCAACCGTAAACACTCAAAGAGCCACAAAGGACCTAACCAGAAGCCCCCTGTTCAATTCTGGAGCCTACTGGAAGTCTGGTTCTCCCACTATAGAGTCTCCTCCTAGCACAGCATCCCTCTTTTCCTCTGCCAACCGGAAGTCCAGTTCCCCTGCCATAGAGTCTCCTCCTAGCATGGCATTCCCTCTTTTCCCCTGCTGACCAGAAGTCCGGTTCCCTCACCATAGAGTCTCCTCCTAGCGCAGTGTCCTTTTTCCTTTTACTGACTGGTGACAGGGAACCACAGAAGAGGGATGAAAGAGCCACATGCGGCTCCAGAACCACAGGTTGCCGACCCCTGCTTTAGGATGTAATGAGAGAGAACCAGCCTTCAAACTTTATCAAAGAGGGGAAGGAGGTTGGTGGGAGGAATTTTCTTCCCTATTGAAACAAAGGCTTTGCCTCAGTCAGATTTTTCTTTAACTAAAAAGAAAAAAAAATGAATTGTGGAAAGGAGCAAGATTTCAAGGGGTAGCAATAATAGCGTATTGACCATGTAGAACTCGGTTGAATGAAACTTAAGAGGGGTCAAATGGCCTAATTGCATGCCAACCTTCTCTCCCTGTCAAAGTGCTGCCTTAATCAGCAGACAGTGGGGATGATCATTCCTTTTTTTGGAAAATGCTACGCTCTCCTAATCAATGGTGACTCTTCTAGCAGATGCCCTCTCTCCCACCTCCATCCCTTCCATCTCACTAGAATCCAACTCATTAAATACGTTTCCAGCTTTATACTGATTTTAATTAAAGATCTGTGATGGGGGGAGGAAGAGGAAGAGGAGGTTTGCAGGATTGAATAGGTGTCTTTAGGTATTTGTGGCTAAGTGACTTGCCCCTTATCGCTCTAAATTGGCTCGTCTGAGGAGCATTGGTGCTTCGTAGAGGACCAAAAAAGAAAAAAGAAAGAAATGTGAATTTAATAATGACAATTCCATTATAATGTATCAGCAGGCAGGATACATGACTGCAGAAATTCTATCACTGTCATCAAGCACTCCATCATTTTTGGAAATCTAAGGACTGTTCTATATTTCTTTCCTATAAAATCAGTGGATATGGGGAAAAAAACCAACCCTGGAAGAGAGGAAGAAAGATCAAACTCTTATGGAATGGTGACTGATAATGCAAGCAATTTTTTTTCTCTTAAGGGTTACTTTTCTTACAACTCATTTCTATTAATGCACAGGTAGTCCTCAGCTTATGACCACAATTCAGCCCAAAAATTCTGTTGCTAAGTGAGACATGTATTAAATGAATTTTGCCTGACCTTTCTTGCCACAGTTGTTAAGTGAATTATGGTAGTTGTTAAATTAGTAACACAGTTGTTAAGGGAATTCCCCATTGACTTTGCTTGTTAGAAGGTTGGAAAAGGGAATCACATGACCACAGGACACTGCCACCGTCATAAATATGAATCAATTGTCAAGCATCTGAATTTTGATCACATGACCAGGGGGATGCTGCAGCGATCGCAATTGTCAAAAATGTTCATAAGTCTCTTTCTTCAGTTCATAAATCTCTTTCTTCAGTGGCATTGTAACTTCAAACAGTCACTGAACAAACTGTTGTAAGTCAAGGACTACCTGTATTAACGTCCTTAGGAGGACGTGTACATCCTTTGTTATTCCTGTTCTGCTCACTCTTTTTGTATCGCTATCATTCAACTAGCTAGCATATCTATTAATTTGCTGACTTTGTGAGTGGTGGTCAAAATACAAGCAAGTATTTCTAGGAAATGCTCAACATGGGTAAATATATATATCATGATGGAGTTCTGAAAGAACTTTAAAATTCCTTCATGGGATAGGTTCTGATATACAGAAATCCATGTAGAATGGGTGAGGACCATTGTGTCAGTAGCCAGACTGGACTGTGAAGCCTGCAGGTAATGAAAATCGGGTTAATCACAAAGTACAGGTTACTTACAACTTAGAAACATTTGTTTAATAACAAAAATTACAACAACACGAAAAAAGGTTATTTATGACTGGTCTTCACACCTACAATCATCATAGCATCCCTGGGGTCACATGTTTAAAATTGGGGTACTTGGCATCCAGCATGTATTTGCAATATTTCTTCTCTTGGCTTATTTATTTATTTATTTTATTTTTATTTATTTGATTAGTCAATTGCTTACAAGATAATAGGTATAAATATAAACATAGTTATAAATACATGGATACATATAAGAAAATAAAATAAAATAAAAACAATAGGACAGGGATGCTTTGGTGTGCTTATGCACACCCCCAACAGACCTCTTAGGAAAGGGGTGAGGTCAATAGTAGACAGTCTAAGGTTAACGTTTTTGGAGTTTGGGAAGAAACTACAGAGTCAGGTAGAGTATTCCAGACATTGACCACTCTGTTGCTGAAGTCGTATTTCCTGCAATCAAGTTTGGTGCAGTTAACCTTGAGTTTGTTTCTGTTGTGTGCTCTTGTATTGTTATGGTTGAAGCTGAAGTATTCATTGACAGATAGGACATTGCAATGTATGATTTTATATACTATACTTAGATTGGACCAAAGATGGCATAGTTCTAGGTTTTCTAAGTCTAGAACCTCAAGTCTGGTGACATAAGGTATTCTGCAATGAGTAGAGGAGTGGAGAACTCTTCTTGTGAAATATTTCTGGACTTTCTCTACTGTGTTAATATTCTGGTGCTCTGGAAAATAAATTGATCCCCTCTTCTTTGTTGCAGCTTCTCAAATAGTGGAATGCTGCTATCATGCCGTCCCCACTCCTTCTTTTCTCTAGACTAACCAAACCCAAGTCCTGCAACTATTCTTCATATGTTTTGGTCTCCAGGCCTTTAATCATCTTAGTTGCTCTCCTTTGCACTTTTTCCAAAGTCTCAACATCTTTTTTGCAATGTGCCTGGAATGTTGTAGAGTCTTCTGCTTGAGCAGGGGGTTGAAGACCTCCAAGGTCTTTTCCAACTCTGTTATTCTGTTAACATCCTGGAGTCAAGTGGTCTCCATTTGCAACTTTCTCAACCAGTTTCCAGTGAGCAAAGTCAATGGAGAAAACCAGATTTACTTAATGACCATTGTTGTGGTTCACCGGCAGCAGGTGAGGACGGCTGAGGGCCCGGAGAGCGAAGACTCAGATGAGGGGCCTGCGTGTGATGCATGGATGGGGCCAGGACCATCAGGGAGTGGAATGCTGCCTTTGGAGATTGTGGAGGCTGGCAGCAGCGATGAAGAGGTCCCTGAGGAGCCCATGCCCAGCGCGCATGCGTGCAGGGCTACTCAAAGGAAAGAACAGGTGCAGCAGCACATGCGACTCAGGAGTAAGGCTGCAAGGTAATGGCCCTCCCTGAGGAGATAAAAGCTAGCTGAGAAACCACAGTTCTTTCCAGAAGGCAAAGAAGTTTTACACTCCAGCCTGGTGGACGTTAGGAATATCTGAGTTGGTGTTTGGAGACTCTTTGTGTTGCAATTATTGCTTAGTAACTTTATCTGGTGTTCTTGGCAGCCTTGCAAAACCTTGGCAAGGCTCTTTCTTATTGGAGCTAATTGGTTTGAAGCAGCCTTTTACCCATGAAGGAATGTTAAAAGGTTGTGCTGTTACCTTTGTCTTGTGTTTGCTTCCTTGGAACCTGATGTGAGTCAGAACAACCATGTGGTTCACTTAACAACTGCAGTGATTTCTGTAACACCTGTAGCATTAAAAGCTTGTAAAATTGGGCACAACTCACTTAATCACCATCTTGCTTAGCAACAGAAATTCTGATCCCATTTGTGATCATAAGTCAAGGACATCCTGTAACTGATCCTTGGAAATGCCATGCTGTAGCTCAGTCTTTTTAGTGGTTTGACGTCAGACAAGAAAAGTCCTTTAATTGTAGTGGAAACATGTGTTTATCAAACTGTAATTTACTGTAATTTGTGCACAAAACATGTCAAAAAAAGAAGTAGGAGGGCAGAGGTGATTTAGCCAACTATGCGAAAAGAATTAAACCCTAGAGCATCAATAAAAAGTACACAATAAATTCGTTTTCTGAAATTCAAACCAATATTTGTGCATTTACAATGTATCATTTTCCAAGTTACTAGTCACGAATTTGTCTTTTTTTTAGGCACGAGTGCCCAATATATTTTGGTTATATTCTTAATAACCAATATTTTATTTCTACATTTTAGGTGCACAGCTAGAAAATATTATGAGTTCTGAAACTTTCACATCTAAGCCACATTTCAAAGTCCAATTTTCCAAAACATCTGCCATTTTCATTCCATGTGATATTCCTCTTTAACTTTTTTCTTTAAATCTTAATAATGCCATGGGGAGTACATGTTTATTTATCTTTATCCTGTCTTTATTATTTTTTTGTAAGTTACTCAAGGTGGCAAATATACCTAATATTTCCTCCTCCTCCTCTTCTTCCCACAACAGCCCTGGTTTGGAGTGGAAGAGAAAATGATTGGGTCAAAGTTACTCATCTGGTTTTCATGCATAAGGCTGGACTAGAACTCACATTCTCTTTGTTTCTAGCCAGATGCCTTAATCACTAGACCAAATTGGCTCTCGTATTATCTAATTAATAATACAGTTTCCTTTGAGTTGAGATTCTCTGCTTGTCCATGTCATTTCCTTGGTAAAAAAAAATACAGAAGGTATTTTATTAATGCCTCTCAATCTAGCCTACAGTCCTGAAATATTCTCGTTACTTCCCATTTAAATACTAAATGCCACTGTTGAGTTTAACACCTTGATGAGATGCTACTGCATAATTGGTCAGGAATACCACTAACTATTCCACAATCAAGGAAAAAACAGTCTATGTTCTTTTCTTCTCTCTTGCAGATGTTCTGAAGCAGTGGCTTGAGTTTTTTTCTCTTACCTTCACTGTAAGAATAAATCCAGCACTGTAAAAAGGATTTTCTCGGTCCAGTGGCCCATTCAGAGTTAAAGCACCACTGATGTAGTCCAGGGCAAAGATACTGTTGGTGTTGCCTGACAATAAAATAAATAGGATAAGCACAAATAAACTCCCATGAAAAGCATAAAAAGCTCAAGAATTAATATAGAAGTTTAGAGACAGACATTCAGAGAAAGCTGTGTTATACACATAACAGAACATAAACTGCAAAGAGAAGTTTGAGAAGTAAAAAGGTTGTGTCACCTGGAATCCCAAGCCAGCGGCACATTATGATGTGAATTAAAAGCATTTTATTAAAAAATATATCTAAACTCAATTTCCCATTGCCTCAGTCTAAACTAGATATCGGATGGAGAACTGAATAACTTCTGATAATATCACAAAAACTTCGGACAATATTGGAAGTCTCAAACTGCTCCTTTTAAAATGGAAATGTATTCATAGTTTTTGTGTGTACACAACAATTCTGTTATACTTAGACATAGAACTGCACTTACCTTATAGATAAAACAGGACACGATTGAGGTGGAACAAGGGGGCTTTGTTTAAAAACAGGAGTGCCCAACTTTGGCAACTTTTTGCTGGCTGGGGGATTCTGGGAGTTGGATATCCACAAGTCTTATAGAAGTCAAGGTTAGACACCCCTGATTTAGGGCATTATGGACACTCTAGAGGAGATTGGGATGATTTGCAGAACATAGGCAGGAAATGGGATCTTTCCTCTCTCTGTTATAATGCACAGCAGTAACTCTCATGCAACACGGAAGCCATTAAATCTGTATCCATAACTATGAGAAGTTAGGGGTGAAAGCAGAAGAAAAAGAAAGAAAAAGGTGACGGAAAACAGCAATTTTCCTCCTGGGATATTTTGCTTCTGTAATACAAACTTAGCAATGTTTAACAAAACTAGCTAGTTAACTAGCTAACTAACTAGCTCAGTTTTACAAATTGTACATTCCCATTACAGCAGGTCTTGAACTTGGTGCCTTAGGGACCAGCCAGTGCGCCACTTTTGATTCCCCACCAGTAGTAAAAAAAAAAAAAATTTAGGAAGCATGGAAAGAGATTTCTGGAAAATATAGAGGGACACACGAAAGACATGTGCGTTATTGGCTTGTATCTGAATCTTGCCCAATCATTTCATGGGAAGGAATAAATAGTTTTGATTTGAAAGTTTTCAGACTAGCTTCAACTATTTGAACTCATCTTTATTTTATTATTTTATTTTAACTTCATATTTCTTAAAAACCCATCCAAACAGAGGAGGTGGGATAAGCACAGTACCTCTCTTTATTCTTCTACTCTAAAGCACACATTTGGGTAGTTAAATACTTTGGTGATCAGTGCCTCCCTTCCCTCCTCTACCTCTATAATGTATTGTTGCTTTCATTTATTTTATTGTTACCTTTCTATCAATTTCTTGACCCACTAAAAAGTCCCAGCTTGGGTTAAGTGCAGTTTGGCATGCAGCTGACTGTGCAGTTCTACAAAACAGTGTGATGGCTTTCAATTTGTCTGCTCTAGTGATCTAATAGCAATTACACTCTCCTCGTTTTATATCCGAAGGATGCATACACACACACACACACACACACACACACTTGATGTCAAGTCCACTTGACATCTCTATTGTTCCTCTTGGATCTATGGCTGAAAAGTGGAAAAGATGGGAGAATTGCCTATATGCCTTCTGCAGCATTCACTAATCATCTCCAAATGATCACAAGCCAATAAGCTTGCCTTTATCTTTCTAGACAAAGAAGGCAGCAAGTTTCATTGTCTGCTTATGGGGTTCCTTCATCAAAAGTGTTGCTGCTTCCCACATACTGTTGCTGCTGTCAATATATATTTCAGAGAATACACAAGGGAGCGGCACATTATAAGATGCATTAGCACTTCTATTTTAAAAAAATTAGGAGTACCAGCAAGGGACAGACCTAGACCATGGATGTCCTAGAACAGTAGTGGCTAACCTTTTCGGGTTCCCATGCTGAAAATTGTGTGCGCACACCAGCACCCAAAAAACAATGCCTGCGGGAGCCCCCCCCATGCCCTCTGTGCATGCGTGCATGATCCCTCCATGCGCCCTGCCTATCTCTGTGCATGCGCGTGCGTCTCCTACCCCGCACATGCACGCCAGATACCCGACAATCTGCTGGCGGGCAGGCAGGCAGGTGGTGCGCACGCATGCACAGTGGGGCTCTTCTGGGTGACCTCTCGCACGCCGGCAGAAGTGGCTCTGCATGCCACTTCTGGAGCATGTGCCATAGGTTTGCCATCACAGTCCTAGAACTTATGTTTTCCCCAAACAGATTTACCATAAGTGAGACAGCATGAAGGGAGCAGGGGAAAAGCTGTCATCATGATGCATATCTCATTTTATATAGTGACACTGGATTTAATTTGAAGATTCTGGTAGAGTTTCTACTATTTCTAATTTGTGTTTTAAAATCCCAATATTGGGTTCACAGGAATTAAAACAGATATATTCTCTGTTTGCAGATGAACAATGTCTGATCAAGACTGAAGTCTTGAATGGGTTTAAGTATGAACTTGTTGAATTCAAAGGACATAAGTTTAATATAATTAAGTGGACTTATGTGGGAGAAGCTGGAAAGGGAGGAAGTGAACATAGACATAAATAAGAGGCAAGTTTTTCTATTGATAGGAGCTCAGCCCAGTTGTGGAACAAGAATGTCAACACATTCAAAGAGATTCTGCCTTAATTAATTCGCTATAAATGAAGGCTGTAAAATTCTTGTTAGAAAGATTCTGTATTTATGCCACACTAGTAATACCTCACTGAAATCAGCATAGTTCTTGTTTTTTTATAATCTTGTCCAGCCACTTGAAACAAGACTGTACAAGTAGAAAAATTAAGTATCGGACTATAAACTCAACAAACTTGCTAAAATCCTTTATATATTTGAATTGCCTGTATCTCTACTGCCTCAGTTTCTACTGTTTTTCGAACTTCAAGTTTATGCTTAACTGTTTCTATGTCTGTTAATATTAGCATTAGGCCAGGCAATACTCTTCTCTTTCCTCTGATTGTGGAAAGAACCAAAGATAACACAATAACTTCCTCAGAGTACTTTCTTTATTGCTGTTGACCCTTAGACAAGAATCTTGCCAGACTAAAGCACATACTGCAAAACTATCAGATAAATCCCGTGAAGGTTTAGGGAGGATCCTTTCTGGGTGTCTTTCTACGTACCAAGGATCCAATTGTGATTTGTCTCTCAGCTCCTTGGGAAAGAGCCCCTCCCTCTTTGAATTCAGCACCAGATTTCACCACAGATTCATTCTATATGTCATTGGCAGCCATTTTTTTGTCCTAGCACTCCCATTTCTCAGTGTTAAGAATTATGCACAATGAACTAATTTTCGAAGTTGTGTGAAATCTCCCTAGTGCATCTGAAATATAGTGTATATGATGGGGATATGTTCTTTAACAGCAGAAAACTGAACTGTCCATCAATGCACCAAATACTTTCACTACTTCTCTGGTGGGGTTTGATTCAATATTATCTCTGCCTCTCATCCTACAACTTGCATACAACTGTGAAAAATGAGGCCATCCCTGCCTTTTCCCAAGGTCATAGCACTTGTAGCATCTCTACCAGAAGTACAGTTTCTGTGGCACATAGACAAACACCTTTCTGGAAGGGTGGGGGAGAGAAGGAGACTGAGAATTCACTAGGGTCAGCTAAGAGCTAATAGTGGAAGGACATCTGTTTTTAGAGAAAGGATCACATTTTTGAGAGAAACAGCTGTCAAGCAATAGCCATGTGATATCTAAAATTATACCTGTGAAAATATAAAGCAATGGTAATGCCATTTTTAACCTCTGTGTTAACCTAAAATAAATTACTGGAATATTATGTAAGAATTCCCTATTGTTTTGTATAAAGGTTATACAAACACACACACATGTTTTCTTAAGTTTTCACGGGTATTTATATGTATGGTATTCAGCTTTATTTGGGTATTTTCCCACGTCCTTATAGTTGTGCTTTTAAAGTTGTAGCGGGTACTTGGGGGAACTTCTCTTGCCAGCATCGAATGCCCAGTGCGCGCTCACAGACAGGGCCTCCTTGGGGTACCGTCGGCCAGACAATGTTGGCTGGCAGTCCCTAGGGGTAGGGCCTTCTCTGTGGGAGCGCCCACCCTATGGAACCAGCTTCCCCTGGAGCTATGACTGGCCCCCGACCTCCGCTCCTTCCGCCGTGGCCTAAAGACTTGGTTATTTGAACAAGCCGGCCTGGACTGAGGGGTGGGGTGTTAGTTTTTAAATGTCATGTCTTGGGGTTTTAGATAATTTGTTTGGTCGAACTGGGTTTAATAACTTTTAATTTCTCTTAACTTTTGTATTGTATGTTTTTATGATGTGAGCCGCCCTGAGTCCCTAGGGAGATAGGGTGGCATATAAGACCAAATAAATAAATAAATAAAATGCCTGAACAAAGCTGAATACTCCCCCCCCCTCTCTCTCTATATATATATATAGTTTTCGTGGGTAAAGGTATGTAGGTCAAGACCCGAATACACCAAGACCACACACACACACACACACACACACACACAATTTATTTTAATTCATATTTATATCCCACCCTTCTCCGAGACTCAGGACGCTTACAATTTTGGGATACAACCCAATGCGCTCAGCAATAGCCTTCCTTCCATTGTATATGCCTGCTTATTACTAAGTGGCATTTTTACAAAGTCAGCTTATTGCCCCCAACAATCTTGGGTCCTCAGTTTACCTACCCCGAGAGGATGGAAGGCTGAGTCAACCTTGAACCTGGTGGGATTCGAGCCTGCAATAATTACAGGCAGCTGGAACTAAGTGCTAGGCTATTAACAGCCTGCACCACCAAGTCCCTATATATATTTGTTTTTGTAGATTTTCACGGGAAAGGTATGTAGGTCTTGGTGTATTCGGGTCTTGTCCCATGTAAGAAGATTGATATCTTGGCAAGCGTTTTTGAAATCTCATCCATCATCTTCAGGCTGGTGTCTTCAGCTTTGTTCTTCTGGGAGAAGAACTCTCAATCTCTTACAAGGACAAGACCGAATACACAAGACATACATATATATATATATATATATATATATATATAATATATACTATATATATCAGGTTGCTGTGACCAGATGTCATGTCAGAAGGTGATGAAGTGCAAATGGAAAAACAGGACAAGGAAACAGATGTTATGCTACAGTAACAGGGGTGTTGCATACCTCGACCCGTAATTGGATAGATTGTGAACCCAGGAAAGGGGCAGAGACTGTATATTTGAACCTGTATATAAACCCCAGCCTTCCTGGGAACCAGGTCTTCTGCCCAAGGACAGAATTCCCTTTTGCTTCATAATAAAGCTCTTATATATTGTTCACATGTCTCCAATATTCAGTTGTCTGAATACCTGAATGGTTGATTTTTATCACAAGCTAGTGGGAAACTGTTGTAAAGAAAACAGAAAAAGACGAAGACCAGAATTATCTAAGCCAGGGGTATCAAAATCAAGGCCTGCAGGCCGAATCCGGCCTGCGAGATGCTTAGATCTGGCCCATGGGGCCACCCTGGAAACAGCAAAGGACTGGCCTGTGGTGTCTCTGCCAGTTAAAACGGAGGTTGGGGAGGCTGCATGTGCCCCCCACCCGAGCTCTGTTTTCACTGGCAGAAGGTGACAGGAGGCCATCACATCCAAAAATGGAGCTCGGGAGCCTGTTTTCACTGGCAGAGCACTTGGGCCACCACAGATGCCCCGACATGAGTGACGCCACCCTGGCCATGCCCACCCCGGCCACGCCCACCCCAGCCCCTGAGGTCAAACACAACCCTGATGTGGGCCTCAGTGAAATTGAGTTTGACACCCATGATCTAAGCCCATAGAAAGCATGCACCTCATGGCTTAGAAGACTTCCTAAGGAGGAGGAGGAGAACAAAATGGAGGGCTGTGGAAAAGAGAGTGTCCTGTTTATGCAAGTATCAGGCGGGGAAGCTGTAAGCGGAAAGACATTCTTAAGTACAGGGAAAATGTCAAGGTTAAACTTGAATTCTAGCTAAGAGGAATTAGCAGAAAGGAACAAACTCTTGGAGGTTTAAAAGGATGATTAAAAGCAACAGAAGTAAGAAATCTCTGTCTTTAGCAGATATGTGAACATCTGTATGTACAATAAAAGCCTTTAGGTAGTAAAATCTAGTTTCTGACAAAATGGCCATTATTTTCCCTCGACCCCAACAACCCCAGACTGGAATAAAACACTTTCCCCAAATATCACTGCATGTTAGGGTGCATGTTAGGGTGTATGTTAGGGTACTGAAGCCTGCTTCAGTAACCAATATCTTAAATACTAAAAAAAATTGTCTAGATAAAGATGTCTTTACATACAGAAGAGCCAAAAAGAAAAAAAAGGAAAAAAAAGAAAAGAAAAAAAGTTAGGAAAAAATTGAGTTACTCTGTCTTTTTTTGGCGGGGGGGGGGGGGGAGAAGTCCTAAAGATTAGATGCCACCAGCTAGGAAATGCCATCAATATTCTCACCAAAACACTTTTTTTTCCAGAGTGAATGGAATGAAGGTTAATTAATTCCAAGTTATCTGGGACTTTATGTATGAATTAATACCTTAAACTGCATCCAGAAACAAAGAACTAAGAAAATTATAATGAAGTTGCAGGGAATCTGTCTATAAGCTAATCATAGCATTCTTAATCAGCCAATGTTTTTGAGAACATTTTAGAGGCAGAATCATGTCAATAATGTCTCAGTACTTGAACTGAACTCCTAAGTCTGGAGTCAGTTAACAGAATAATAGAGTAACAGAATTTGAAGGGATCTTAGAAGACTTTTAGTCCAATCCCCTCTCAAGCAGGAGATTCTATATCATTCTGGACAAATAGCCATCCAATCTCTCCTTAAAAACTTCCAGTGATGGAGCACCTACAATTTCTGAAGCCGTTCCACTGATTAATTGTTCTCACTGTCAGGAAATTTGTCCTTAATCCTAGGTTGGGTCGCTCCATGGTAAGTTAGCAATTTTAAAAAAATATATAAATCAGCAGGCAAAAACATCATGTGATTTTCAATGATTCTGATGAATAGGAAGGACAATAGGGATTTCTGAAGGTCAGAATATATGCTCTGGTGCTGCATTTTGATCTTCCTGAGCCCCAACTAATGAACTGAAGTAGCAATGAAGACACAAAAGATAAGATTATGTCATATATCTCATATATTTCAATTCTCGTTGACCTTTAATAACTCTCATGAAAGCGCTTTTAGGCAAATATCCCAGTAGTCTTCTTCTTCAAAATGAAGGGATGTTTGCTGTCATGACATCCACTGCCTGGGATTCACTAAATGCCGAGGGAATGACTTTCATGGGACATGAAAGGAGAACTAAGCCTATACTATATGAAGTAGATAATTTATTAATCAAAATGTGCTCTGTCAGGGCTCCTCTTGCTGAAATAGATGCTGTTGGATGTGGTTCACAGAATCGGCAATAGACACAGTCATCATTATATAAATAGTCTATCAGCAGCTTTGGCTACCTGACTGAATTTCACCTTGAATTCTGCCCCACACACCACACAAGACAGGTGTGTTCAGGACCACTCCCTTGTAACTTCCTCGTTCCTCCATTTATACACTGAATACCACCAAACTTGTGAAGCTTTGGGAGGTATGCTGGTGATGTCATCCACCAATATTAGATGCAAAGCAACAAAGCGTACTTCAGAAAGACATCGGAGAAGCCAAAAAAAAAGACAGTAATTGTGGTACATTTTAACATGAGGCAACCAAAAAGCTCACTTTCGTATGATAATAAAACCAGGTATACAATTTCAAGGACAGCACATAAAGAATGGATTACAAGCAGCGAAGGGAGTTACTATATTCTCAGGCTTAACGCAGAGAGTGTCTGAAATTTCTAAAAATGCAGCATTTCTTCTATGGATATAAAACAACAGGACCAGTGTTACTCTAGAATGACTCTGCATAATTTCAGGCACTTGGGCAATAAAACTTTCTTTAATGACTATCACGTTAGAAAAGAACTAAGGAAGCACAGATGGGTCACAAATCCACAAGTATGCAACTAAGACACAAAAGAAACATAAATGACACATGGGAGCATTATGTAGCAGGAGTGGCAGGGGCAATGCTGTCCAGTAACAACAAAGCTCATTCAGATCAACAGGAAACATTATCCCTAATTGGATCTGGCACAACAGAGTATTTGCCTATGATATGGAGTCCAGGAGCAACACTTCATACTTTTGATTTTCCTTTTATTTTTGTCTTAATGGTGGGGTAAGTATCTATGTGAACTGTGAGCAGGAAGGTAAATATACATTTCACAAAAAAAAAAAAGAATTTGCTTTGCACATCTGAATTTCTACATATTTACTATCTGTCTGCCGCTTCCAGGATGAAACTTTGCACATATCACCTACTAAAAACATGTTAATAAAACTACATTTTTTTCCTGTAAAGATTGGATTGCTCTGCTTTAATTTCCTCCTATTTACTGAAGTCACCTCAGCCCCTGAAAACTGCTCCTGGATGTTAGGGGATTCCAAGAGAATGTAAGTTCCAGTCCCATCTTAAGCACAAAAGCTGGTCAGGTGACTTTGGACTGGTCACTCTCTCTCAGCCCAATCCAACTCAGTTTTGGTGGGGAAAATAGGAGGAGAAAAGAGTATTAGGTATGCTCACTACCTTGAATAAAGTAATAAAGGCAGGTTTTTAAAAAAAAATCATAAAAATTAAATAAATTTAAATAAATTTAAAATGTTGCAACAGACAGGAAGGGTCACTGAAGTCTGAATGACCTATATGAATAAGTGCATTTTCTGTCACAAAGATACTGGATACAATCCATTAGCTATTCCTGCACACAAAAATAAACCAACATCTCCAAACTTCCATGTCTGACATTTACAACTTACTCACTGGTGCACTGGTGCTTTCACACATATACCTTTTCACCAGCGGTGATAAACTACCTGGAATGAGAAATGGCATTATATCTTCTGTATTGGTATTCCTGACTTCTCATTCCAAAGCAAGCCAGAAATTCTAGAACACGATTAAACCATAACTTGTAATTCTGGCTAATATGATTTCATAGTATTTTTGTGTGTGGCTAATATGGCCAAAAAGAATATGCTAAAATTGTCCACTGCTATGTTTGGCATCAGGGGAATATTTAAGCAGCTTAGGTTGTGGCAGTTGTCAACATTTTGTCCAGTTTTATCCGGGTTTACATTATCCTTCATTAGAACAAAGCAGAAGAAATTAGAATCCCAGTAATCTGGATGTTAAAATGGATGTTCTACTTCAGCAGGTTCAGGATCCATTTTTTTCAATGTTTATTTTATTTTGAGGAACTCTCATTAAAGAAAAAAAATAGCACTTGAGGGGGAATATTTTGATCCTGATTTTCGGTTTGCTAGGCAAATGTTTACTTATATCAGAGGTGGGGAACTACTTGTAGACTTCAACTCCCAGAATTCCCGAGCCAGCATGACTGGCTCAGGAATTCTGGGAGTTGAAGTCCACAATGTCAAGGCTTGAAAAAAACCTTTTGTCAGGGAGTAATTCTTCCAAAACATCCCTGCTAATTAGAGGTGATAGACCGTACTTTTCTTTGCTGTAAACGCTGATAAAATTAAACCCTGAAAATAATCTAAGAAACATTGTTTATTTATAAAATAAGAAAACTTAACGAAGCTCCATGCCGGCAGCTCTCATGCAGGTATATAGGAAAAAGAAAACAAAAGACAAAGGAAGTTACAGGAAGTGAAGTATAAACTTTTTACACATGCGCAGTAAACTCAGACATCACAATACTTTTTTATCTCATTACTATGGAGACAAGATAATAAATGTTGCTGGCTAGCAAATACCTGCTTGCTATAATATTAGCTTAGGAGCTTGACAGACAAACCAAAAAAACGCAGTGACACACAAGTCATAAAAGGGCCATAGTTCCCACCCCTGATTTATATAAGTTCAGGGAATGCATTTATAATGAAACTTGTAACCTACAGTTTCTAAACTAGTTTATTGTCTTTTGTGTGTTTGTGCCTTAAGGTCAGTGTTGATTCCTGGTTGACAGCATGGACCAGTCCATGCAGTTTTCTTAGAAAGATTTTCAGAAGTGGCCATTGCCTCTTTCTTTCAGAGGCTGAGAGGGAGTGGCTGACAGAAGGTCATCCTGGTGGTTTCATGCCCAAAGCAGAACGAGAACTCACGGTCACCAGTTTCTAGTCTGCTGTCCTAACCACTACACCAAACTACTTATAAATCATTCGGCCGTATTTTCCCTTCTTGGGCTATGCCCATGATGGTGAACCTATGGCATGGGTGCCGGAAATGGCACACAGAGCCACTTCTGCTGGTATGCGAGAGGTCACCTGGAAGAGCCCCACTGCGCATGCACGCATTCCCCAGCTGATTGTTGGATATCTCCCATACATGCATGGGGGGAAACCCGTGAGTAAGAGATGGGCATGCATGTGCAGATGCATGCGGTGTGTGTGGGGGATTGTGTGCACATGCACAGAAGGGTGCGGTGCAGAGTCGTGCGCAGGGTGGTCGGGGAGTCACACACGCATTGCATCATGAGTGCAGGCACGCAAGTGTGTGCATGCTTGCACGTGCACACACCTTTGACATGCAACGTGGAAAAGGTTCGCCATCACAGGGCTATGTTAGTCTATTTAACTGTTTGTGTATTCAAAACTCAGTATCTTATATGAAGAAATCATTCATGTGAATTATTTTCACATTTGTCTTCTTTCTCCAAGAACATGCTGCTGTGGCAAATAATCCCAGAATCATTCACAAAGTTTGTCCTAACTAATACATTGTATAAAAGTCCATTGAACCAGAAAAGCCAACAACTATTGTATCAACTAGCAATAACCAATTATTTCAAAGGCTGAGCACTCAGTGGATAATAACCAGCAGGAGATCAGTCAACACAGCAGCGTCTGCAGGAGAGGTCAAACAGATCAATCTGATGAAGAGTGCCATCCTCATGCCACCATCTAGGCCTCTTTTGTATGTGTGTTTTGTTATCACGTCTTGTGCATGTTCTAAAGAGGCATAACTTGTAGTATGATAGCATTACACCCCTTCTGGAATCTTAAAAAAAGGAGCTGAAGTCTGCAGGGGCATATTACAGGAACTCTGTCCTGCTATTCAATGAATGAGGAAGGGAGAAAAGAAGGAGAGGAACAGAAGAAAGAAGGGAAGGAGGGGAGAAAGAAGGAAGGAAAGAAGAAATGATGAAAAAGAAGGAAGGAAGGGCTATGAGCCCCTCCAGAATTTATAATCAATTTTGGTCCGTTCTTTCAATATATTTTAAAAAATTATAGAGATTTCATTTCAAGCCTAGCTTTCCATGTCTTATACTTGCTTTCAGGACTCCACAAATGTTAGTAAAGACATTCCTGTCCGTTTCCTTTTTTCTCTGTAGCTCTTCCCCAGAGTCTCACCATGGTCTGTCTCTCAACAAGTATGAAATTTGTCAGTCATACAAGGACTAGCATTTGTACACTGCTGGTAATATTACCTTGGCACAGCGTGAATATTTCCACATGCTTTAACAGTTTGATGGGTAATGGTTATGGCTGAGCCCTTTAAATTTTGATGCATCATAGAGGGCCTTAAAATGACTAGCAGCATGGGAGCTGCTCTTCTGGGGGAGCATCCCATATGGCTCAGGGTGGTAAATCCGGAACAAGTAACTGTGGCACAGGGGTCAATTTTATGAATTATTCAGATACATCAAGGAAAAAGGCTGAGGCTTGTTAATAAAAGGAACTCTGATTCTATGCATTTTAAAACTATAAACAAAGCACATCCTCAAGAAGGGGTTCTTTCATGCCCCTGGTGGAGACTGATTCTGAGGGAGAGGAGGAATAGCCGACAGGGAGTGGAAGTGTGGCTCCGGAGGTTGTGGAGGCTGGGGAAGGGCAGAGGCCGGCTGAGCAGTCAGAGGAGGACCCAGGGCATGCAGGGAGGAGAGGATAAGGGAGAGATGTGGTCTCCTCGGGAGGAGAGGGCCTTGATCCTCTTCATGGGCTGCAGGTGTGAGAACTGAATAAGAGTTTGGACCTGCGTACTGGCAAATGCTGCAAACAAAGCATGCTTTATTTTGGTCTGAAGTTATCTTGGTTGGCGTCCTTCCAACAGACTGTGCCTTGTTATCTCCTTGAATTGGTAACTTCTCCTGTTCCGTTGTGGAAATTTCGTCATTGTAGTTTGTTTGGTTTTTTATTTCACCTCTATCTGCTCATTAAGTTCAGACTGTATTGCTTTCTTTTGAAGACTATTTTTGAGTACGTTTTATCTCCAACTAAGTATTATTGAACAGTGGGGCCAAGTTGGAGGCATTAAAGGACATTTATTTACATTTTGGATTTTGTTACGTTTGGGTTACACTCCGGGTCATCACAGGTTCGTTCAAATCAAGACCATACTGTCCTAGAGACTTTTTCAATTTTTTAAAATGTTTATATGATCTCACTTTATTCCCATATTTTCATTATTGTACATGCCCATAACTCTGCTCTGCAGCTTAAAAGTTCCTATTGCCATGAGCAAGAAAAAGCAATGTATGATTCACTCTGGAGCCCAAACGCATCTAAGGCAGCAAAACAATTTAAGATTAATGAGCTCTTGGTTACAAAGACTTCTCTCTTCTCTTTTTTCCGTGAATTCAGCAAACAAATTCAAGGTGCTTTTCCAGCAATCTAATGACTTCAGTCTCCCCTCTCTTCAAATGTGCTGCCCACCACAAAAAGAGCAATTGTTCTTATGGCCTCCATGAAGTTTTAACTGATGAACTACATAAGGATGTAACTGTAAAATCTTCCTCAGTTTTCTGGCTAAAATGTACATTCTTATTAACCAGAACAAAGATTGTTTTAAATAAGCACTGCATATTTTTTTTGAGCAATTAACACCTCTCTCTTTTGGGTTCTTTTTTCTCTTATTTTTGTAGGTCTTATTTTTGGGGAAACACGGTATATATCAAGTGAAGTCTCTCCGAGGTCCTTGATTCCTGGTGATATTATCTTCAGACTACAACATGGAAGTAGTTATCATTGCCTTGCAACAGGAAGTTTTTATTTCAACTCCCCATGGACCAGAACCTCTTAATGGTTTCCCATCAACACATTAGCCAGCTCCAACTTCACTTTTTTTCAAGTTGTATTTGTGTATGTCAAGTTGCATAAAGCTGAGAATAAGTTATTAGGGAGAGAGGAAATGTGAACAAAAATCATAATAAAATTAAACAGGAAAGCAAAAAAAAAAAATATTTGGCAGATAATGTAAAACAAAAAATAATCTCCCAACTATAATAACAGAATTCAAGTCTTATTGTGGCACATTTATCCCCACAATGAAATCCTATGAAATAAAATCCTATCCTATGTACATTTCTTTATAACCAAGTCTTGCCACAAACAATAAATGTATGTGCAGGGCGATAGCCTCAGTGATTTTCAAGCTCTATTACTAGGTATCCAAGTGTTTTTTTTTAAAAAAGAAACTATCATAGATGCTTAAATCAACAGAGCAATAGAAGAGAAAGGCTACAACCAGGATCTTATGAGAGTACTCCCAGATCTTCCATGAATGCTCAACACTTTAAAGACAAGTTCAGGAGTTTCAGGAAAGCTAAAACTTAGAAAAAACGGAGAGCAGTATACTATAATAGGAGCAAAAAAAGAGGAGACTCTTTGCAAAGTTAGGGTACAACAAAAAAAAACAGAGCTCCTTGGCTCTTATTTTGTGCCTGTCTTCTTTCCAAGGAAAATACTTACATATAGATTGAAACTTGTAAGGTGTCAGGATTGCAGTTCAAGACTGATAAGGGCCAAGAACCAGATAATTTAAATTTATTCAGGCGTTAAATTATTTGCATTCCTGGGACTGAAGCAGAGAGAGGCAATTAATAGCCCGTGGACTGCACGAGATTCCAGATCTCTTTTTTTTTTAATAGTCCCAGCAATAACTTTACACTCCAGCACTGAAATCCAGCAGCAGAATTGTCAGTTTTATCTGAGATAAAACAAGGTGCAAAATTGGCTGCTATTAAGAATTCATAAGACTGCATGTACTCATTTCATCATTCAAATTATTCCCAAAGTACAAAAGAGGACTGGAAGATTCAGCCAGGCTATAGATGCTTCCCTGTGGTCTTTAGAGATGAGGGCAGGTAGAGACACTTAGTGACAAATGATACAAGTTTTAAAAAACCCAGGAGAATAATGCTGTGTCTAAAAATAAGGATAAATTACAACAAAAATGAATTTATCTAAAAAAAAAAACCCATTAATTCCACAAATCAGTTATGCACAATGTGAAGAAGTATTTCCTTTTTTCCTGTTCTAAATTTTCTTGCAGTTAACTTCATGAAATAATTTTTATTCCACGTTTTTACTTTCTGATATTTTGAAAGACGGAGAAAAACACACTCACTCATATTTTATCAACCTTTGCGAATTCGTTATTTTAAAATCAGAACAATAACTTAAATGCAAACCTCCATTGTTTCACCAGGGCAGGATATTTAAGCTTTTTATTCTTTATTAAATAAATAAATAATAATTAAATAATTAAATAAATAATTATATAAATATTTAAATAAATATAAATA
This sequence comes from Naja naja, assembly GCA_009733165.1. NCBI lineage: Eukaryota > Metazoa > Chordata > Lepidosauria > Squamata > Elapidae > Naja > Naja naja. Next base: position 101,758,562 of record CM019151.1, read on the forward strand.
TATTTATAAATATAAATATAAATATTTAAATATAAATATTTAAATAAATATAAATAAATAATTAAATAAATAAATAAATAAATAAATATTATTTATTTTTTATTTATTATTTTATTATATAGAAGCATACAATGGTTAGAAGACCTTCCAACTACTATGGAACTTCAGAAAGACTAATCATATTTGAATCACAAACAAAATTACACACATTTATGTTGAATCTTACATTTACTTAAAGAAAGGTTACAAAAATGGCTTGCGTAAAACTTTGTTCATTTAAAGTAATATATTGTGAAAAGGTGCAATTTACCCCTACCAAACGGATGTATTTGCTATTTTGAAATAGTGATTATTGACTAATGAAAGCTTTTCATGGATGAATATACTACCTGTGGTCCAATATTTTCAGATATTAGCTATGGAGAAAGTTTTGAAATTGAAAAGAAAAGATAGTTTTGAAATTGCTCCCTAACAAAAACTGAATACTGCCAGAATTTATTTGCCCATCCAAGGGGAGCTGAATTCTTAATATTCCAGACAACAGCCAAAGTTGGGATAAATAGAATAGAATAGAATTCTTTACTGGCCAAGTGTGACTGGACTCCCAAGGAATTTGTCTTGGTGTAAATGCTCTCAGTGTACATAAAAGAAAAGATAGATTCATCAAGAGTCAAGAATCATAAGGTACAACACTTAATAATAGTCATAGGGTACAATAAGCAATCAAAATCTGGAAGTGTAGAAAGTTAAAATGTTGATAGGATGTTTTGGCTTTAAAGAACTGGACCCTCTCCATTCGATCTATGCAGATGAGGAAATTCAACACAGAACTCTTCACTCTAAGTTGCAAAATTATAATTTCTCCCGCCGTACTTTCCTTTTTTTATATGCCTCTTCATGCTTACTTTTGCCTTTGCTGCAAAGTCCCCCGTCAGTGAATTCTAATATAAGTTAGTAGACAGACAGGGGTAAAACACAACTCATGTTTTATGATTTTTACACATCAGTGGCACGGCAATGACTATCAAAATTTAAAGTCCTCTTTTCATGGTAATTAATAATGCCCTGTCTGGCCCTACTTCTGATGTCTTTCCATCACATGTTGCACCTTGGGAACTGCCAAGACATCAATCTCTCTTAGCCCGAAGAGCTTCCTTAAATGAAAAAACTTATCTAGAACAGGTCATGTTATATAACAACTGACTGGCTTTGCCTGGGAAATGAAAGATGATGAGCTAGAATCCCGGAGACAGAGGCTATCTCCATAAATCTGCCAAAATTGGAGTTGTGGATTACTTTACTAGATTAATTGCCTGTCCTTCAAACCAAGCCCTGACCTCGGTGGCTGAACATCACAATTTTCTAACCTCATATATGAGCACAAAACAAGGAATTGTTTCTACAGAGGGATGCAAGAGAAGGACATCTGTTGACTGTCCTACAGTATATCAAAAGGGATTCAGCAAAACTAACTGATTTTCTAATTATCAACATTCAGGATGGCTTCCTATGAAGTGATTTTTGCTGGTTGTTTTATCTTTAATGAAATTTTATGTGCAGGTATTTCTCACTTATTGGGACATGCAATGCTGTCATTAAGCAACATGATCATAAAGTGAAATGGAACATGCCCGTGTCCAACTGAGGACGCGTTCATCAGTTCCAGCTGTGGTTTTTAAGCAAATCATCACGAGTCATTACGTGCAATGTCACATGACCATGACTTGTGATTTCCTGACAACTTCCCCAGTGACTTTGCTTGTCAAAAGCCAACTGTGAAGGTCATAAGTGGCAAACCCATGATTGTGGGATGGTGCAACCAGCATAAATGCACGCAATTGCCATGTAAGCCAAATTGTGATCACATGACTACTGGGATGCTGCAATAGTTGCAACATCAAAGACTGGATTTTGGTGGTTGGTAAGTGAGGACTACCCGTGTTTTCATTTTCAGTCTTAGTCTTTGTGTGTTGAGAATTGCTTTAGCCTAGGCTACTCTTAATTGACTGTAAACAGAGAAATCCAGGTTAAGGTCTGCCTTGTTAATCGGATTAAAATTAGAATCATGGAATTCAGAATTCTTGGTCTGAATCAAAAACAAAAACTGAAAAAAAGAACCAACAACATTAGATTCATGTACCTATTTCTCCTCAATGCACAGAGAAATGCCAGCTTTAAAGTCCTTGGGATGCACTAAAATTATTCAGGGAAGTACCTAAAAAAAGGTTTCCTCTGAATTATTTTTAATTATTAGGCAAAACCTAGTAACATCATAGAAAAGCACAGAAAATCAGCTGAGAAATTTCATTGGTTTAATCTCTTTAAACTTCACTGTAAAGCCCTCAGATATCACAGTTGAGAAAGAGACTTAGAATTCATATTGACTTTCCTTTAAATGAAATTTCAGTGACATTCTATCTTTCAGGCACATTGAAAGTTGTCTTCTTTTTTTAGAAAAGGAGACCTTCAGCCATATCAATCCAAGAAAGGAAAATAAATGTGATCGCCCAGGTGATATCTGTGTAACTGAATCATTTCATGTTGACCTTAGTCTTTTCTTGAAAAGGTTATGCTTCATCTTTTGGTTTTATTGTTCTTTCATCAAGAAGAACCTTGTATTTGTAGATGAGTTGGATATATAGCAGTTTCTGCAGTTTGTTCTGAAAGGCAACTTTACAAATTTATATCCCCCCAAAGGCAGTATTTTCTAGTTAGTTTTTTTCACAATAAATAAATACACAATAAATACATTAACTGAATGATACCAGTAACTTTTTATTTTCCTATGAACATTTCACTGAGCTGCAAGAAAGCTGCAAAAATCACATGCAGCAATTAATTACTAATCAAATTCACTTGCTAGTTCCCATATTTGAACAGCTTTCATGCATACTGCACATATTTTCCAAACTAAGCAGAAAGCACATTCATGATCTTTGCCATGATGATAAAAGATCTGACAAGAGCAAAAGTGAAACTACTTTGATGCCTGAATTGCATATTTCATTGACAACTGTAAATCATTATCTTTTAAAACAAGCACATGTTGCTATTCACTTGTAGAGTTCAGTGATGAAGTCCTTTATCCTTATATTCATCAACATTGCTCCTCTGCAGTATCTCTTACTGTAATTTCAAATCTTAAGGGAAATCTGATTAAGCGTACTTTCAAATTTATCTCTTCCCTTTTTCCCTATTCTGCTCTCCAAGTTTCTTTTCACTGGTTGTAATGTTTCAAAAGAAAATTTCCCTCTAATATCTTTCCCACAATTGCACATCATCTAAGATTTTATTAAGTTCTAAAGCTTTTGGGTTTGAGTAAAACAGAATCCCAACATAAAGAGGAAACAGCATAACTAAACAATGGCACCAACCAACAGCAAATCCAATAGAAGAGAATATATGTACTTCAGGGTTAAAATGTTGGGTTCTTGCAAATGTTAATTACTTAGTATAAGTAGCAATATCAATCTGAGAGGAAGATTAAGGTTTACTGGCTGCTTATCTATAGTAGCTTCCTCTGCCAGTCTTGGTGGGATGTGCCTTCCTCCTTGTTCAGAGGGTGATAGTATTATTTCTTCCATGATTATTTATCTGGAGCTGTTTCCTATTAGGTTGTTACTGTGGGACAGATGTATTCTAGGCTGTTTGTTTCCTTTCTAGGTTTTGGTTGTATCATTGATGTCAATCTAAGAGTTTTTTTCCCTTAAATAATTCTTACAAAAAGGGGTCCATCAGTATGCAAAAGCATCCCTCCTTCACAGGATCTGTAATATGCTATGGCCATCCATAAATCCTTACAAGTAACCTAGGAAAGCTACATACTATTCTGTATCTTATTCAGATAGTTTTTGGAAACCAAGAGTAATTACTGACTATTAATTTCCACCAGCTTGTTCTAAGTTTTTGATTCAAATTACATTTTAATTACATGGCTGGTACAATGTTAGATTTTAGCAATATTTTCCAGTTAAATATATCAACTTACTTTCAGAGATTAGCTCTCATTATATCTTTATAGATCCTTTTATTGAAAATCGATGCATAAAGAGCTACCATTACATTTGGATGCATATATATTAGGATCAATTTAAGCTCTTTTCTGCTATTCTCATGTAAATTAATTTCATATCTGGCACTGAATTCATCAATGTTGCAAGGAAAACATTTATTTGATCATGTTACTTCTGAATTCTTAGTCAAGGATTCTTCTTTGGCTATAAAATTCCATTTTAGAAGAGGAATTTACATTAGAAGCTCAAATGTGAGCTTATTGACAATAATATTGCCCTCAATACAATTCACTATTTAACTCTGGCCGCTAAATGAAGACATTTTGCAACATCTGGCACATACACTTCTTCAAAGTTTGCGTCTGTCAGGAGATGTCCCCTGAACAAGAGATGTGATTCTACAATAGCCTGTTGCTTGAGGAAGATGACACTATCGTTTTTAAGAGGTATGATAGCACCTTTCTTTCTTGATGCAGAGAACCAAAGTACAAAATGAAAGAGATTGGCAACAGTTTCAAAATGCTCCATACCAGGCAATCAATAGCTAACTCCACCTCATGTCAAATCTGATGTTCAAACTAGACATGAAAAAATATGCCACTGAGGAAATCTCCTGCTTCTTACAAGGATGCTGTTCCATGAAAAACTGTGGCTGTAGTATCATTACACACGCACATACACACACAAAGAAAATAAAAGGAAAATGCTAATCAGCTTAATCAATTGTTGCTTTGATGTAATTTGCATTTCATTTTTTTCTGGTGAAAAATAGAATGTGATAGATCCTGAGGCAGTGATTAAAGATTGATGTGTGTGAGCAAATATGCTTGTGTTTATAAAAAGTGTGTGATTGCCTCTTACTCTGCATGTATGCAAGTCTCAAGGATTATACTGAGGCAATTTTCTACAATAGGACAGTTACATAACAGGTGGTAGAGTAAAATCTGGACTATTAGAAAGATCAAAGAGAGCCTTGATAAACAAAGTTATTAAAGTATATCAGAGATAGCACCTGCATCTACAGAAAAATTTTATTGGCCTTAGGTTTTTTTCTATTTCAGTAAAGCATGGTTTAATTTGGGGTTTTTTAGGCTTTTAGTACTGAAGTTCACTAAATGTTAAAACATCAAATGTAAGATTTAATTCTGGAAAATCTGATTTTGTTTCATAGAGATTTTAACTTTGATTCAAAATGTATTTTTAATGTGGCTGAACTCACACTGGTGCTTTAAATATGACAAGAATTGAGTTTTGGGAATGCCAGGAAATTGAGCTGATTTTGAAGTAAATAGCTGAATTAATGATTGATTAACACCAAGTTTCAAATTATCCATACTCTGGTTCATACTTTTCATGCAACATCAACTGTATTCAGAACATGTTAACAACATTGCTTCACCATAAATAAGTCAGGTAAATATGTTATTATACATAGAGCAAACAAAACTCATGAGATCTCAATAAAAAAAGCATGGACATTCACTGCAATGAATGACACTGCAAAATTCAACTAATTTCAACACTAGGTTGAAAAACACCTGGTTTATCTCTGCATCTTGGGAAAAATATCACTTAGTTTTCCATCTATTTTTCAATGAAATGTTGAATGCCAACAGAATTATATGACCTTAGCTACTTTATCAAATGGACACAAATATGTTCACCCTACCTTTTTAGCATTTGTAAAACAGTTTTTTTCACACACAATTTTGACACTGTTTAAAGAAAGCATTCCAGTTAGCTTTGTAAAGGAAACACTACAGTGTTATATAAAGCACACTTTCAATGTTAATACTCCCAGCTCAATTCAATCTCCCACTATCATAATTTGGATTTAAGATAACAATGGAAGGAAGGAAGAGTTTATTTCCAATCTGTCTAATAATGACCGAGACCATTTCAGAGCAGGTAGCTGTAATAGCTGTAGCTACTCATAAATCCTGTGGTGTATCAAGACTTTCTTGTTGACAGTGCTGATGGGAGAATCCCCAATACAAGGAAGCTTTGAGGAACAAGATGAACTGAAAAGCAGCAGATGTTTGCTAAGGGCTGGCAGCAATGGAAAAGGCAGAGGAGAAGAATTATAGGTATAATAGCAAAATAAGATTAATATCACTACCAAGACGAAAGACAACAGGGAGAGAACAGGCTATTCCCCCCCGAAGAACAGATTGCAGAGTAAGAAGGCCAACAACTGGGGGTTTCTTCTGAACTTACAGCTGCCTGGAAGCACTGGTAGACATTGGAGCCACCAAGACCAGTTGTGGTCTTTTCAGGAACATGACACATGCGCCTATTTTATTCTTTTAAACATTAGGGCAAATGTTTAAAAGAGCCTTGGTGGTGCAAATGTTTAAAAGAGCCTTGGTGGTGCAGGCTGTTAAATGCCTAGCACTTAAGTTCCAGCTGCCTGCAATTATTGTAGGCTCGAATCCCACCAGGCTCAAGGTTGACTCAGCCTTTCATCCTCTCGGGATAGGTAAATTGAGGACCCAAGATTGTTGGGGGCAATACGCTGACTTTGTAAAAATGCTGCTTAGTAACAATGGAATGAAGGCTATTGCTGAGCACATTGGGTTGTATCCCCCCAAAAATTGTAAGCCGCCCTGAGTCTTCAGAGAAGGGCGGCATATAAATGTAATTTTAAAAAAATGGTGAGAGACAGGAAGGCTCTTTATACATTGTCCTTCTATTTCTTTTTCATTTGGCCCCTCCCTTCCCACTTCTTTGTTCCCTCTCTTCAAAATGTAGTTCAGATGGAAGTAAGACTTTTCCGCTGTCATGTACAGTATTTCTTAATAAATGTACTTTTACTTAAAAATCAATGAGTTAGCATCGATTGGGATCTATGTAGTATAGTCTATTGTATAGAGAAGTTACTGCTGCCCTAGTCATACAGATTAACAGAATTGGAAAGGACCTTGTAGGTCATCTAGTCCAACCCCACCACCCAAACAGGACCCAACACTATTTCTGCAGTCCAATCTCTTCTTAAAAGGTGGGCCATCTTGAAATAGTGGGCCAACGGTAAGCTACAAGTTGTCCAAACTGCAGCAGCACAAGGAATAATGGGCACTTCTTATTGTGCCCATGCGTCACAATTATCATGCAAACTACACTGGCTACCAGCAGTTTTTTTTCAGAGTGTAATTCAAGGTGCTTTCTGGTGGTTTACATTTAAAGTTCACCATGGTTACCTGTTTTGGTTTGTTTTTTCATTGTTTTTGCTTGGCCATTATGTTAGGAAGAATGGGTGTGCTCCTCTTACCTAAAAAGTGTGCTTTTGCTGTCATTGCTGCCGCCATTTGAAACAACTTCTCCCAGAGATGTGGAGAACACCTACTCCTGAGCTTCCAAAAAGCCCTTAAAACCTGGCATTCAGTCCCAAACCTAGGGTTACTGTGGCTTTTTTTTTTTTTTTGCAGGAGGGAGGAAATGTTGTATTGTGCTTTAATGGCTACTTTTAGTGTGGACTGTTTCTTGTACTGTTGTTAAGCTTTCAATAAACCTAGTGTTAGTATTTATGATACTCTTTTTTTGCCCAGACTACCTCAGAGGGTTGATATCAGGGTTGCAGGTCTGAAAGCACTTCTTCCACCCACCCACCTACCCACTCCCATCCTTTACTTTTCAGCAAACTAGGAAGGGTCCCTTCCCCTTCTGAGATCCTATCCATGCCCTCATCCCTTCTGTGCACAGTGGCATCTCTTGCCTGACCATTGTCTGGGCTGTGGCTCTTCCTCTTCATGCCTCAAGGATATTCCCACAGACCATTACAGCTTTGAGATCGATTGTATTGATTCACTGATGCTAGAATGGTTGGTTTTATTGTTTGGTTTATGTTTTATTTTTGCCTTGTGTGCAAGTTGCGCCCCTATCTGGACCGAGATGCCTTGCATATGGTTACCCATGTGCTCGTTACCTCCTGTATAGACTACGACAATGCTCTCTACATGGGGCTGCCCTTGAGGACCACTTGGAGGCTTCAACTGGTACAGAATGCAGCCATGCTGGTTGTGATGGGAGTATCCCGATACTCCCATATTACACCCCTCCTGCGTGAGCTGCATTGGTTGCCGGTTGCCCTCCGCATGAGATTCAAGGTGCTGGTTATCACCTATAAAGCCCTTCATGACTTAGATCCGGGGTATTTGTGGGAGCACCTACTGCCAGCAACGACTTCCCATCGCCTCAGCGCTCCCACAGACAGGGGGCCTGCTCGTGTCACGCACAGACAGTGTTGACTGGCGGCCTCCAGGGGGAGACCCTTCTCTGTGGGTGCACCCGCCCTTTGGAATCAGCTGCCCTTGGAGCTTCGGATGGCTCCTGACCTCCGGTCCTTCCGTCGCAACCTGAAAACATGGCTTTTTCAACTGGCCGACCTGGACTGATGGGTTTTTTTATTAATTTGTTTGTTGGGTTTTAATTCTGTAATTGGGGTTTATTTATTTAATAGTTTTTTAAATTTTACATTCTTTGATTTTTATTGTTGTGAGCCACCCTGCGTCCTTCGAGAGATAGGGCGGCATAAAAATCCCATAAATAAATAAATAAATAAATAAATAAATAAATTAATTAATTAATTAATTTTGTATTCTATCTGGAGTAATTAGAAACTTTATGCAATTGGAATGTGGTGCTACTTACAGTAAAATCTCACCAAAGGGGAAAAATTTTCAATTTAATAGACAAAATATGGTATTGTGTATGGTATGGTATGGTATGGTATGGTATGCTATGCTATGCTATGCTATGCTATGCTATGCTATGCTAGCAAAACTTCAATTCAATGGATTTACTTAAGGCAGGGTTCCCCAACCGCCAGGCCATGGCCCATTACTGAGTCATAGCCCATTGGGAACCGAGCCCCACAAGCAATGGGAGAGCGTGCAAAGCTCCATTTATGCAAGTGGTGTTGTATAGGAAATCACCCCATCTTCCCGCTGCCACCCCGGTCCACAAAGCTGGAAAGGGGACCACAGACTTAAGGGTCTTCAGATGCAACATACAAAATTTGATCCTCCCTGCAGAGTTTGTTAGATTAAAGTTTCACTGTTGTTTCTGGAAAGGACTGGACATCTCTCCCCAAATAATCCATTTAATCCAGGTTTGAGTATACATTTCTTTCTGATGCCCATTTTGAGTAGATAAAAATAAAAGAATGGCTCTCTTTATTTACATATTTCTTGTTCCAAAGATCAGTGAAAGTGCTTTAGACAATGCAGTATCTAAACAATAAAGGGTATGTGACAAAAGACAAGTTGTAGGGACAGACTTAAGAAAAAGTAGATATTGCTGGTATCAGTTGGGAGCTTTTCACTGGGGTTCAGGACCATGGACAGCAATTCTGCAACTGGCGTTCAAAAGAAAAATCCCAGCAATGTTTATATAAGGCAGGAAAATATTTTTGGATGCTTTGTATCCTCAAAAACTGGGGTGTTTTAGGCCTAGTTTCTTTTGGGTAGGTTTTTTGGGGGGTCTTTTACTGGCTAGATTTAGAGTTGAAAAGTAACAAATGGATTGAAGGACCCGAGTAACATATAGTCTGGAAGAGACAGAAAAAGCAACCAATATACTATAAACTATCAGGAGTTGCTTTGTTGTCAGCAGCATTAGTGCCCCTGTTCTAAGGTCAAAATGTTTAAAATTAATTTAGATCATTTACAATATAATTAGTAGAATTTAGTTACATTGTAAAGAGCAATTTGACTCATGGGAAACTGAGTCAAAATCTATTGTTTTATTAGTAAATTATATGTGAAGAAATCATTTATTTTCAAATTGTAATCTTTGTTACAAGAGACAATTTGGGTTTTTAAAAATTTCATTGTGTAAATATCTGCTTAGAAATTCTTGTTATTGTTTATTTATCCATATGTTCCACATCCAGATGGCGATGGAGGAAGAAATAGCAGCCATTGAGAGAACATTGCAGAAGGATATCAAAAGCTCAAATAAAACAATAATTGATTATTTATTGATTTGTATAAATATGGTGGCTTTATTTACAGGAAAGCTGTCCAAACTTGGCAACATTAGGACTTGTGGATTTCAACTCCCAGAATTCCCCAGCCAGCATGTCCCTAAGACTTAAATGAGTCAAGTGTTGGGCACCCCTGCTTTATAGCCTAAAATCTTGTTACCAACACCTTTAGTTCAGACTGATTTTTCTGACTCACCTGACACAATTGTATAACCGATACCTCTTGGCCGCCCTTTGTCTTGATCAATTGCAGTTATCATACGCACAGTTGTACCCTGGGGACACAAAATAAAAGAAGAGAATTGGCACTGCTAAATTTACAATTCATACTGTATATTGTTTATCATGCTTGCTAAATAGTTCCATATCTAATCCCCTTATATTTCATTTCTGAATTTTTAAATCTTATTCCTATGCTATTTATAATTTACTATTCAACATCATGAACAGATTACTAATGCTGGAGAGAAAAAAACAGGCAGCCATTTTTCTACTTGTTAATTTACTTCTACAACATTTGTAAAGTATATAAGGAACAAAAAATTCATCCTACTTGTATTTCTAAAGGGAAACATTGCTAGCTATCGCCAATAGTTATTGTGTACGATTCAAGTCTCACCCTCTTATCTATATGATAGAGACAATCTGGTCTAGTGGTTAGGGCACCAGGCTAGAAACCAGGACACTGTGAGTTCTACTCCCACCTTAGACATCAAAGCTGGTTGGGTGACCTTGAGTCAGTCACTCTTCCTCACACCAACCCACCTTACAGAGTTGTTGTGGGGAAAATAGGAGGATGACAGAGTATTATATATGCTCACTTGCCTTGAGTTACCTATACATTAATAAAAGCAGGATAAAAATCTAGTATCTCTCTATAATTACAAATATAAACATAGATCTTATGGCAACATCAGTCTTGATGTTGATGAACAGCCTTGGTGGTGCAGGCTATTAAAAACCTAGCACTTAGTTCCAGCTGCCTGCAATTACTGCAGGCTCGAATCCCACCAGGCTCAAGGTTGACTCAGCCTTCCATCCTCTCAGGGTAGGTAAATTGAGGACCCAAGATGGTTGGGGGCAATAAGCTGACTTTGTAAAAATGCTTAGTAATAAGCAGGCATATACAATGGAATGAAGGCTATTGCTGAGCACATTGGGTTGTGCTCCAAACATTGTAAGCTGCCCTGAGTCTCCGGAGAAGGGCGGCATATAAATGTGAATAAAAAAAAGTCTGATTTGACCTATGCACTAGCCCTTCTCCTGCAAACCAACACAAGGAATTGAATGGTTTTATCTTTTAAAACATTTGTGAATGTGCTCCCTGAACAATCTCAATTTCTTTACCATTTATCAAGTGGCCACTGAACTGTAGTTGGAATTTGGCCAGCAGGGTGAGCATGTCTATTACTGTTCAAGCTTTGCTTTGACCTTATTTATTTATTTATTAATCAAATTCATGTAGCTGCCCATCCCATGAAAAGTGACTTGGTTCATTTTCTCTTGGGGGCTGAAATGAAGAACCCTCAAACAAACATGATTGGAAGCCAGTACATTTCCCCAATATATAAGCAACTTATTGGTGTTATAGGTTTTAGGACTTCTGGTAAATGGTAACATAATAATGGTAAATGGTAACATAATAATGTGCATGTTCTATGAGATAACTATTTATCATTTTTATGCAGCACAGAGATACAGAGATATCACAGTCCATCATAAGTTATTAATTGACTTACACATACAAATTATATGCTGCCTGATGTCCAATAACTCTGGCAGCTTACAAGTAGGAAAAAATAAACAGTAACAAATTAAAAAAAATCATAAAGGGCTCAAAGGCAAACATAAACCCCAAAACTTCATTAGCATGGGAGCTATCCAAATTGGGGGGAGGCTATTATTCCAAAGGACAGATGCTGTAAAAGCGAAGGAATATGTCCTGGGGGGTCCATTAGATGACACTGTTTGATTCATCGGACATGAAGCGTGTCCATCCTGCCTGATCTCATCACACAGATAGAAACAACCAGAAACAGCAAATCCTTCAATGTAAATCTTGTCAACCAAAGAGCAAACACTACTTGTAACTAAATGTCTTTTCTTTGGAACAACTGTCCTTATATCTTTGCAGAAGAGTTAAGATATACAGTAGGCTGAGAGGGACAGCAGTAACACTGAGAGGGAGAATTATGATTCCAAGCCACACATGGTCTTTGTATTTAAAATTTCAACTATGCCATGGTTTTTACTGCATATTGAGAATTATGGTGTTCGTCCATCTGACCAGGATCAGAATGAAATACCCTAGAGGCATTAACAATAAAACACCATTCTAAGTATTGTATTTACTGGCAGAGTCATGTAACCATTTCTCAACCAAGACTTACAGTTGACCCTTGCATCTAATTCACGACCTTGTAAAATTTAACTCACATCTCTTTAAAAGTGGGATTTGTCTTACGTGGAATTAAAACAGGTCTGGGCATATAACAAAGAGGTCCAGAACACTGAATTGAATGAGAAAGGCTCTATTTCATCTTCACTATTTAGACACAGACTTCAGGGGATAATTAAGACTGCAGAAAAAACAATTACTACCAACCTGCCTTCAATCGAGGACCTGTATACTGCACGAGTCAAAAAGAGGGCTGTGAAAATATTTATCCTAACCCTAACCCTAACCCTAACCTTAACCCTCATATCCCAGACATAAACTGTTTCAATTCCTTCCCTCAAAACGACGCTATAGAGCACTACACACCAGAACAAGGACAGTTTTTTCCTGAATGCCATCACTCTGCTAAACAAATAATTCCCTCAACACTGACCAACTATTTACAAAGTCTGCACTACTATTACTATTAATCTTCTCATTACTCCTTATCACCCATCCTCTCCCACTTGTGACTGTATGACTGTAACTTTGTCGCTTGTATCCTTACGATCTATACTGACTGTTTCCTAGTATGATTTGATTGCTTATTGTACCCTGACTATCATTAAGCGTTGTACCTCATGATTCTTGACGAATGTATCTTTTCTTTTATGTACACTGAGAGCATTTGCACCAAGACAAATTCCTTGTGTGTCCAATCACACTTGGCCAATAAAATAATTCTAATTCTAATTCTAATAAATAAAGAGTGCATTCAATTTTTGCCCCCTAACAATTCTGTAAAGTAAGTTAGGTTGAGAAACACTTACAGGTTCAAAATTACTCAGCAAGTTCTATAGTTAAGAGTGGACTTAAAATTGCGGTTTTCTGTGCTTTTGTCTAATGTTTTAGCCCACAGGTGTGAAACTTGCTGTGTCACATTACCGTCACATGACATTTTGTGATGTTTTCCCCATTTGTGGCGCTGGGATGGGCATGGCCTCTGCGTGACGCATCCGGCCCATGGGCTGCCAGTTTGATACCCCTGTTTAAGCGACTATACCATTTATTTGGAAATATTTGTCTGAAGTCTCCCCAACATTCACATCATCATTACTTAGCTATAACCATTTCCCCCACATTTAGCTTCAACATCTTTCTTCACCTTGCAGTGAGATGGGTGACAAACAAATTTAATACATAAAATACATCTTTCAGCATAAACTATAAATTTTCTCCTGAGGTCATGATTACTCAACAAATATCTTTATGTACACAATAGCAATTAATTTAGGGTGAATGCATTTGTGATCTGAAGCGGTTCTACTTTCTTTTGTTTATTGAGAAAATAGGCATTCCTCCACAACACAGTCCTTTCAGCAGTTCCAAGAAGGCTACACACCCAAACAGATCTGAATAGAAGAGTGAAAAAATTATATTATGAACCACACAATATAGCAACCTCATAAAGTTGTAGGAGAAGTGGCAGAACCTGGGATGGGATTAAAAGAGGAACAGCCTAGTACCCCCTACTTAGCCACAAGCAGACCAAGTCCAACCCTTCAATTCTGTCGATCCTTATCTAATTCCAAGTAGGTGCTGTTAAGTTTGAGAAAATTCCTATGCATAAGATTCCTGTGCATTAGCAATAAATAAGTTTAATGGGACTTTCACATGTGGACCTGGTCTTTTGAGCCTGACAGGAAATCTGCCATCAAATTTCTAAATTAATATTCTGGAGAGTCTTAAGACATTAAAAGCCAATACTGTTTGATAGCACACTTGCCATTTGCCAAAGGAATCCAGAAAGGCAAACCTCACAAACTTACTGAAAAAAGAAAGGTAGCTGATGAGAAGGATGGGATAAATTTTGAATTAGAAGTAATAAACTTTTAAGAGACAGTTTCATCCTAATAAGACTTTCTGTGAGCTTCTTGTTCCCTAATAAACATTTTTGGTACAAGTGGTACAATCTTTGAATGAATGCAAAATAAGAAAGAAAAAGACGTTTTACTTTGAATGGTCATCTGAATCCAAATGCGAACTTTTCTATTTATTACATAACATTCCCTAAAGATTAAATTCAATCTCTGTTTGCTTAATGGCCACCATATTCACTTAATGACCTCCCCACCTCAAAAAGGGTCATAAAATCAGACACAATCACATCGTGATCTGCTTTATGACCATCACAACTTACTATTGACATTGATGGCTCAATTATGGTCGTAAGTCAAGGACTACCAGTACTCAACACCTGTGCTCACAATACTTCTGAAGTGGCAGGAACAATTTAAAGCACCCCAAATGTAACTGGTTTGCACACTACTGCAGATGCAGTCACTCGAACAAGAATACTGAATTCTTCCCTCACAGGGCAGGGTTGGGGAAATTAAAAAAAAATCTACCCAACTCTTCTGCTACAATAATATTCCTGCTAAGAGGCAGGAGGGGGTGAAAGAGAGAAGAAAATTAGTTTCAATGTTTTTACAGAAAGAAAAGGGACGTGCAAAGATCTTTTTTAATAAAATCTTGAGCTTCTAATAAAGCAGTCGCAGGAAGTATAAAATAAGGAGGAATTAACTTAGACATAGTAAGCCTTTGGGGCAAGGACAGTGTAAATCAACTAATTCTTTTGACTGAGTGTGTGTGTGTGTATACATGTGTATGACATATCAGTGCAAGTATGTGTGTGTGTGTGACTACATTGTACATGTAAATTTTACGTGTGTTGTACACACACACAAATGCACTTTACATACATGTACATGTGTAACCAAACACTACCCACTAGTGATGATACTAATGCTGTGACAGAATAAAAGCACATCCTTTATCCACCTCAATTACTTGATCAAACCCCAAAGGATCATTACAAAGCAATGCTGCTTTCAAATTTGTATTTTATTAAGTAATAAATTGTGTTATGTATGCAGAGTTTGAATTGATTGGTTGTTCTTGTAAAGTGTTTGAAATATTGGTTAAAAAGTGCGGGAAAACCCTGCACTCTGATTGGCTGTCACCCGAGGCAGCCGGCTATATATAGCTGCCTCGGCTAAGCCAAATTGGGTCTGTTCTGAGCTGAAGTCACAATAAAACTTAAGAGCTGAAGCACTCCGTGTCTGCCTCTCTATGCAAACTTAACAAATTGGACCTGTTGTAAATTCTGGCTTGGAACAAAGAGCTAAAGAATATCATAGACTGAAAGAAATCAGCACAGTAAAATTCAGTCTAGACACAAAGGAATTTCAAATTCTGCAGGAATTCATATCTACCTGTAACTAACAGAAGGTAAGAACATGTTGCAATCTCAGGATTTAAAAAATAACAACTAGGAACATTTTAATAAGTTACAAACTAAATATGTATCTTTCAGTAAAAAAGAGGCAAAATGTGCTCTATGGGCTTAGAGGTGCAGTACGAAGCAATATGTATACATTTATAATGCAAGAATGAGCATTTAAAAAAAAGAATTTGAAGAATGGTTTTAAAGACTTCAGTATGAACAAATCACATTTCTAATCCTTTACAACTCACCCATCCCTAGGATGCTATTTGTAGAGTATACAACAAAGTACATTTGAGCTTTTAACTGGAAGCTCAAACCTGATTTAGGAGAAAAGCAGCATAGCAGAAAATAAAAACTGCATACACCTGGCAATAGGCAATTATATTTTCCTTTATTAATTTCTTGAAAATGCTCGCCTCCCTATGTATTCTTTTTTTTTTGGTAAGCACTAAATTGGATGGAAGTTATGTGGTCATACATGAGCACTATTTTCTTCAATTACAGTAGCTGCATAGAGTTTACATTATATATTCAGTGTTTTAAAAAAGAAAGAGAAAGTAATAGCTTGACATTTATCCCCTCACTCTGTAGCTCAATATCAAAACCTTCATTATGGCCTATGGGCCAGAAAGCACTACAATAAAATGCATAGAACTATAATTATTAATAAAAGTAAAAAATGTAGCAAAATTACATAAAATACACTGGTATAGCAACTGTAGTAGAAATAGCAGTGGTAATTATAAAGTTGTGCTAAATTTCAACTGTGGGTAGGATGCAGTACAACGAATGATAGCATTAAATCTGGCAACCTGGAAAGATATGTGAGGATCCTGATTAGATAGAAGCAGTGACAGATAGACATAGTTCTCTTTATCAGGATAGTTCTTTAAAATGGGATAAATATATATCTTCCTTCATTCCCTACAGAGAGAGAGCAATTAAGGAACATATGGCTTAGGGATTCCACAGAGCCATCTCCGCATGGTTAGGAGTCCTGCTGAAAAGGAATATTTTATATGACGATCATCTGTCTGCAATTGCATAGGGTTTCCTGTCTGAGCAGAGGATTGGGCTAGAAGACTTTCAAGGTTCCTTCCTATGCTGTTATTCTGTTACTTTGTCTTCACAGAAATGCAGAGGTAGAACATACAACCTAGTAACATAAATATCCAACAACATTTTACAATTAGAATTTGAAGAGACATAAGATGATGGCACATGCCCACCTGAGAATAATCCATAGACTGTAGAGTTGTATACTAGACTTAAGCTGGTTGACATCTGGCACTTTCAAGCCCTAATGGACAGAGACTTTTCAGAGGACCGGAGTTTGCTATTAGGTTTTGTTAGCCAGGTTGATTTAAAACGGCCTCCGAGAATCAGTGGAGCCAGATCCAGAGGAGAAAAATTCAATTTCAACCAGAAATTAAGGAGATAAAACCAACCTCTGACACTCACAGAAGCTAAACCTGCCTCTAACTGCAAAATAGCATTTTGATGCATCTTGGAACTACAAGTATTGCTCTTACAAATTTGGACAGATTCCATGGTAATACAACTTCATAAAAATGCAGACTGAAACAATATAAAGAAGTGGAGAGACGACTTTAGCAAGAAAACTGTTCAAGTTGCCACAGAGAGGAAGGGGTCAAGCTATTTTCTAAAGCGCCTGTAGGCCAGACAAGGAACAATGAATGGAAACTGAATAAGGAGAGATTCAACCTGGAAATAAGGTGAAACTTTCTGACAATGAGATCAATCAACCAATGGAACAGCTTGCCCTCAGAAGTTGTGGGAATGCCATCACTTGAGACTTTCAAGAAGAGATTGGACTGTCATTTGTCAGAAATGGTGTAGGGTCTCCTGCTTGGGTGGGGGGTTGGATTAGATGATCTACAAGATCCCTTCCAACTCTGATTATCTGTTATCTGTTAAGTAGGGGGTTCTTACTTTAGCAGACAAGTGTTTTGTCACTCTGGAAGACCATTTGCTCCAAATGAGTCTTTTTGTTGTGGCCCCTGGAGGGGACTGTGAACTGCAGCTAGTTAAGTGAATCACTGCAGATAAGTGAGTCACCCAATCATTGAGGAAATCTGGCTCTCCCACACACACGCACACTTTGCTTGTCAGAATCCGTCTGGGAAGGTTTGCAAATAACTAGCACGTGACCTGGGGATGCTGGGTAATTGCGTGCCAGTTATCAAATGCCAAAATTTTGATTACCTGACTGCAGGGATGGTCATAAGTGTGAGGTATGGTTGCACATCACTTTTTCAATGTTGTTGTAAGTTTGAACGGTTGCTAAACTAGTGGTTTTATGTCTAGGATTACCTGTAGACTCTTTGCAACCAAAATAATTGAGATTAGGTAAGGATTTGTTAGGACACATAAAATATGCTACTGTATACAATATCTGGATTTTTTTTTAAATTACATTTATATGCCACCCTTCTCCAAAGACTCAGGGCGGCTTACAAATTTTTTGGGGATACAACCCAATGTGCTCAGCAATAGCCTTCATTCCATTGTTACTAAGCGGCATTTTTACAAAGTCAGCTAATTGCCCCCAACAATCTTGGGTCCTCAATTTACCTACCCCGAGAGGATGAAAGGCTGAGTCAACCTTGAGCCTGGTGGGATTCGAGCCTACAATAATTGCAGGCAGCTGGAACTTAAGTGCTAGGCATTTAACAGCCTGCACCACCAAGGCTCTTTTTGATCTGTCTTTTCGTCCCTCCCTCCCTCTCTTAGGTTAAGGACTTGAAATTACAGCCTATTATCACAGTGAGAAGAGCAGAGAGAAGGGGAATAAAAGGGTGGCTTGGAAAGCTGCTATGACAGATATTAGAGGCAACAAATCCTATTTTTCGCTCCTTAATTCCAGTCAAAAGGCTGATAGGAATCTCTTTGTAGTAATTTTCTGCAGTTTATCCATTTCTTTCCTTTCTGCCAACTCATCAGTGATGGGCTGGATGTCATGCAGTTGTTGGGGAAAATTAAGATTTGATGCAATAATAATAATGCACATGGATTTATATTAATTTTCTGCTGCTTTAATACAAAGGCACCAAAAGTCAGATATACTGTGGAGATAAACATAAGCAGAGAAATAGATGTAAGCCAAGCAGAATTTCCAGACACCTTCCTTAATATTTAAATACCTTCTTAAGTCAACCTAGGAAGCAGCATTTACATGAGAATGACAGATAATCACATTAGAAATAGTACCCAATCCTCCAATATACCATTTATGCCAACATGTTGTAAGACATGTCTCATCCACAGCTCTGCCTTTTTTAAAGAAATGAAAATAAATCACAGACAGTTCATCTCCTGCAAACACAGAAGATCAGAACTACAATCTGGGACTTCTTAAGAGAGCTTAAAATGTTCATTGACAAATCATGTTATTGGATGCTATAAGATGAAGAATAGGCAAGATAAAAACTTCCAGCTAATTATTTCATAGATAAATTAAAAATGATGGATGAGGAAAAGGGTTAGTTCAATTTGAGATGCAATAAAACAACTGCAGTTTATCATTTAAGGGAAAATAATTCATTAGAATATTTCTGGGCTTCTTCATTCTCAGAAATATCGAGTCAATTAGATAGCAAATTATCTTAAAAAATTATGAAGCCTCTTACAACATACTGAAAGACAGGCAAGTAACTGTCAGGTGTGAAAGACCAGGTTCACATGTGAAGGCCCAATTGAACTGATTTATTGATAAACAATATATGCACAGGAATTTTCTCAACTAATGATTGGCACCTGCTTAGAGATAGATAAGGGTCCATAGGATTCAAGGGGGGTTGGACTTAGTCTGCTTGTGGCTATATAGGGGTTTTAGGCTGATTCCTCTTTTAATTCCACCCCAGGTTCTGCCACTCCTACATCATCTTAATGAGTATAATAATTCAGGTGGCAAAAGAATCAAATTTCTAATTGGATAAGCATTTTTCATTCCTGCATGTTCTCTACTAGCTTATTAAATAACTCCCTTAAAAAGAAAAATATGTGTCACTATTCATTCTCATTACCACATTGATTGTTTGAGTGAATGTCTGACTGACTGACTGACTGAATAGGCACTACCTAACTTGCAAATAACCAAGTAGTTCACAATATACCCCAAAAATTAAACAACAGTATAAAATGAATAAATACACTTAAAAACTACTCACTGAATAGAAAAACATCTACCAAGCATATCCCACAAGGGCAGGGGTATCAAACTCACATCATCATGGCAGTGACACATGATGTAGCAGGACTTCCCCCCCTTCATTAGACTGGGCATGGGTGTGGCCAGTGTGTGACACATTCAGCCCGCGGGCTGGGAGTTTGACAATCTTCCACAGGGGGATTCATTCAACCTAACCCAAGATGTAGGAGAACCAGAGGTTGTATTCAGCAGGTTCTGACCAGTTCTGGAGAACCAGTAGCGGAAATTTTGAGTAGTTTGGAGAACTGGCAAATACCATCTCTGACTGGCCCTACCCCCATCTATTCTCTGCCACCCGAGTCCCAGCTGGTCAGCTGGGTCTTCTTTTATTGCTCTGCACAGGAGAATGGAGCTGGAAAGCAAGTTAGTGGGGTAGGGAAGGAATGGGGATTTTACAGTATCCTTCCCCTGCCACGCCCACCAAGCCACACCCACAGAACCAGTAGTAAAAACAATTGAATCCCACCATTGAAGAGAACAGTTTGGTCTTTAAGAACATCATCAGGGTGGGAACCCCACAGATTTTGGGAGAACCTTATTCCAGAGGTCAGGCACTGTGACAGAGAAAGTATGTTTCCTGGGTCCTGAAAAGTGGCACTATTTATTTGAGTGGACTCAGAACAAGCCAGGTCTGTTGAATATATACAGTGGTTTTTATTAAAACACGTAATGTAAACCTGTTTAATCACAGAACATGATGTGGAAATCAGTCTGTGTAGTAGAAGCTGCATACATTAAATAGAAATAAGGCACTACATATTCTGGGTAAGAATTTTACTTCACATAGATGTTCTCTTAATTGCCCTTCAATTCAAGTTGGAAGGAGGAAATAAAGTTAAGGTATTTTCTAACAACCTGGAAGATGTTTAGGTAATGAGTAAAATATTCATAAGAAATGTCACATTTCAAACTAGATACACATTTCCCAAGACTTTTCTTTTCTTGAATGCTAAGACTGACACCATTTACTATCATTTATTATCCATGTTTTGAAAAGTATCTATAGAAAAGCAGCATTCAGAGAGACTGCTATATTTATTTTGAAATATATTCCTTTTAATGACCACAAAAGTGCTTTAGAAAGGTAATATGTAGTGTAATTGTAGATGATGTGGGCATGTGTGTGTCCATTTCTGTAATAATTGTTCATTTCTTTTTTCCCATTGCTATTATCCAGCTGTGTTTCCCCCCCTTCTTCATTGCTTATACTGTCTTGCATGAAGAAAACATTTAATATAGACTCTGAAATGATATTCATTGTGGTTCCTGCAGCAATATCTTTCTCCTTCAAGTATTTATAAGCCTTTTAAGCTGCATTATCAAGTACATCATTGGTTAGTTATATAATGCATCCTTTACTAACCTGGTTGGAAAATCCTTCTGTTAGAGAAATCCTAGAGCTTTTACACTGACAGTATCAACAACTTTGCATTTTATTCATATTCCTTCTGCATGTGATTGGCAGATACCTGGTTACAAAACTTTATTTTTTTTACTATTGAGAAATGAATATAGTACTACCAGACTAAAGCAGAAACCACTCAGTCATTCTTCTCCCTCCCATTTGCTTTCTGCAACAGAGTTCAAACACTTTGGCCAACAGGTAGATCCAAATTGAGAACCAATTTGGTATTCTAGTTAAGATGCTGAACCAGGATTGGGGATACCTAGATTTCTAGTCCTCTTTAAGGACACAAGCTTGTTGAGTGACCTTGGTCCAGTCACTCCCTCCCAACCCTAGAGAGCAGTGGACTCTGGTGATAAGTCAGTTGATGGAAAATGTCACATCACGTTATAGTTTTCTCGGTTTACTTTATTGATTAGCCCTTGGGCCATACCAAAGTGCAGAGTTCCAGACACAAATTATTAGTAAAACCTGATAAAAATGAATCACATGAATCACATTACACAGTCATAGTTTTGCTCTAAGAGCACAGTACAAAAGGAAGTAAGTCCTGCTACCATGAGGGACAAGGGTTATGAAAAACAGCAACAATTCAGAGAAATCAAGTGTTATCTTGGTAAACTGTGAGACTGATTATGAGCCCATTGTATCTTTAGGTAGGAATGCCGAAACTAAGTTCAATTTTTAACCCCAATATTGTATTTTTGCTATTGTATGCCATTATATTTTAGATAGATAGATAGATAGATAGATAGATAGATAGATAGATAGATAGATAGATATAGATATATATGGACACCTACCACCAGAAAGAAAAGTAATTCATGATTGTTCAAATGAAAAAAAAGAGGAGGGGTTTAGGTGTAATTACATGCATATCCTTCTCAAAAATACCTTTTTGGGGTGAAGCTCATCAGTAGCCATAATAATACTCTTCTTATTATAGCACATCAGTTTCAAGAGAGATTATGTGATAGAGGTTTCCAACAGTATCAATATTTTTATCAGAGCCCTTACCGGAGGAGAGTTCTCATAGATGTTCGTACTGTAGGGGAGATTGATAAAAATTGGATCCATATCTTGTACATCTGTAATGGTGATTGCTAGATTGGCCAGAGCAGAGAGGGGCTTGGTTTTATCCTGATCCTTAAAAATGTATAAAGAGAAAATATTGACATAATGTTAAGTAAAATTCAATAGACAGTAAAAGGTTAATTTTATCTACAGATGAGATAGGTCTTCTGTGACAACAAAGCTTCCTTTTTCAGAATTATGTTTTGACATTGGATGTTAAAAACTGATAGCATATTTATCCTCTATTTTACACTGGAAAGAGGTGGAAATCGTAGTGTAAAACCTAAAATGCATAGTTCGCAATATAGAGAACCCTGTCAACTTTCAGCAAACTCCTCTCAAAAACATGATGTAAAACCCATTCTGGAACACCACGTCTGATAAGTGCTTGTCAACCAAGAGTTGCTCACTCTTGGTTGACAGAATTGGCTATTCTATTATTGCCACAATGTTCTAGAACTGAACATAAGAAATTATATTTTGCTGAGGAGAGTTGGTTGGTTTTCTTTCACCGACAAAAGCTCTGCCAAATTTCAGACATAAACTATTTTCAGTTATGCTATTATCAAGGTTTGGATCTCAATAATAATTGGACAATGTTTAACAACCGCAAACAACAGTCAGCTATCTCAGCAGCCTTCATCACTAATGTAGCTGCACCTCTTTTTATTTCTTTTAGAAGTATAGCATCATTTTCAAAATCTGTCAAATGCTATCAAGGACAGGATGAGAATACTTTTTCCCCAATTATAAGCCACAGAAAAAGAAATTCATTTATTTTGCTAACTGAATGATACTTTCTAAACTACTTGTAATATTTTATATCATTAATGCAGATTACAGAAATCCTTAATGTGAATTAAACTGTCTGGGGGCCATATAATCTGATTTTAAATTTACTCTTAAGATATATGTGGGTTGACTGTGATTATTTAGAGGAAACAAAAATGTGGGCTGCCCATGTTCCTAAAAGTTTTATGTGCTCCAAGGTTGTCCCTAAACTTTAAATAATCTTCAAGGGCCTAACTCAATTAAAGCCCTGATTTTTTATTTTTATTTTAAAAAAAACATGCTTAGATCAGAATTTTTCAATCTTGGCAACTTTAAGATATATGGACCAATTCCCAGAATTCCACAGCCAGCTTGCTGGGGAATCAGCAAATCATACATAAAGCTAAATTAAAGAATACTAATTACAGGTGATTCTTAATTTACGACTGATTCCTTAGTGAATGTTCAAAGTTATGACAGATACCTCCAGCATGAAGACTCGGTGTCAACATTCTGATGGCTGCCCCCACCTTTGTGGACACACAATCGCATTTTGTGCATTTGGCAACTGCCACATTTACAATCATTTGCAGCATCCTGCAGTCATGTGACAATTTATACCATCTTTTGTTGGAAACTGGTATTTACATTGTTTTTGGGGGAAAAAAATGTGCACAGGGTACAATATGTACAATTGCTGGTTCATTTAATATCTGTGGTGTTCACTTACACATTGATGCAAAAAAGATTGTAAAAGTGGGCATGGACCCACTTAACAACCAGCATATCTTATGACTGCAATTCCAGGAACTGAACTGCTGAAGGAGAAGATAGGACGAAATTCGATATTTTGGAAAAGTGTGGTCTAGGTGGCTGACCAGACTTTTGGAAAGGAGCATTCATTCTTCTTTTAACGGCCCCATAATCCCTTGCAGGGTGGAGTCTGGGCAACTGAATCTTTAATGGCAGAGTGCTTTAATGGCTGGATGCCCTTCCCGTTGCCAATGCAGAGTTTTGTTCAGCAGATATATTCTCATTGTGTTCAGAGAGAGAAATATCTGCCTCTACCTAAGATCGAACTTATACCTCTAGGCCACCGCCCCACACTTATAAGTTGAGGACTACCTGTATAATATTCATCTAAAGCGTCTGAATGAAATTTATTCATCTGCAGCCCCTTCAATTGTTCAAGAGACAAAGAAAAGGGAGGTGACCCATACTCACTGTGGCATTCACTTGCAGCTGATAAGCCTGCGTGACTTCGTAATTCAGTGGACGAATAACTGATACAATGCCACGGCCACTGTCAATGGTAAAGAAGTTACATGGTGGCTGAAAAGAGTAAAGCACGCTCCCTCCTGCTCCTTGGTCTGGATCCGTGGCATTCACAATGAAAATCGGAGTTCCCACTGGTGTGTTCTAAAAATTAACCAAAAATACATGCAGCAAGTCAACTCTTTCCCTAGAGCCACACGGTTTTTACTTTTAAAAAAATAAAAACAATGATTGCCATACTATGATCAAAAGTGTAAAAATGAACCTACTGGACTTCAAGTGAGCCCTAGCAGGTTTAATCATTAGCAACAATTATCACAAAGGCCCAGAATTAAAGACGTATAATTAGGATCTGGTCTTGTGAAAGACAAAAACAAAAATGACATCATTACAACCTGTCATGTATTGTGTGTTAGCAACCCCGGCCCCGTCCATTAAAATGATAATTCTATTTATTTTTTTAGTTTGTTTTAAGCAATTCCATTGATATGATCTTGACTTGTATGTGGAAAATTGTTTCTTTGTTTTGTTTAAAAAAATTGAAGAGCAAACAAATAATATGAACACAAGTATGAAGAAAGTGTGGTGCGTGGCATCTAACTGTTACTTTGGTACTTTTCAAATAAAACAATTCATGTCATTCAGAACTCAAAATAGATTCAGTGGATAAAGGTTGAGTTTAAGACTGCTAGAGTATCAATATTGATTAAGGGGGTGGGGAATGGAGGACTATATCAGGCAGAAAAGATGGAAGTTGATTCGTTGTAGTCTGTCATTCTTCCAGTCTTCCTTCATCCATATAGGCGAAGGGATTAGGTCTCTCACAAAATGCCCCTTCATAATGCCGCTTAAAAGGCTTATAACTAAATTCTTCTACTTTGACTCTATTAATTTTGCTTGCCAAGATCTTTATCTCTGGATATGCTCTATAACACTCCGTCTTGAATTGCTCTCTCTCCAATAGCCAAATGACTACAGAAATGAACTAATGGTATCTTTAAAAAAATAATTACAGAATTTGTTTTTCTTAGTGAAATAATTTTTTGTTAAAATGCCCTCAGGATAAAAACTGTTTAAAATCTGATTTTTTAAACTTTTACTAGTCTTAATGTTTGCAGAAATTTCAGCTGCTTCTTTCAGTAACATTCTAAATATTTTTAAAAGCTTTGCAGGATCAGTTTAAGCCATTTCTAACAAAAT
The DNA here is from genome assembly GCA_009733165.1 of Naja naja. Classification (NCBI taxonomy): domain Eukaryota; kingdom Metazoa; phylum Chordata; class Lepidosauria; order Squamata; family Elapidae; genus Naja; species Naja naja. The sequence continues at coordinate 101,784,180 of CM019151.1, forward strand.
GGACTTACTCAATTTTTAAGAAGTGCTGATCTAGTTTTTCATGCTTTATTCTGTTGGACTTCAGATTAAAATATTACAGATTAACAGTTAATAAGAAGGAAGGAAAATACATAAATAGATCATTTAAATGATATCTTGTAAGGTGTGATAGTAGTATTAAAAATAGTTCCAGTAGCAATAACATTTGGAAAACCAAATATGCACTTAATTAATACAAATCATCTTTTAAAGTATTCTTTAGTTACTATTTTACACATGAAAATCTATTTGTACCACTTAATGTATGTAGCAAAAATAAAGAATATGATTTTCCCATTATTGTGACATACATACTGTAGAAGTTGAAATATAAGACTCTGAAAATAATGTCTTCAGCAGGCCCCATGCAAATTTCATTCAGGAGTTAGGTCTCAGATGTTTTAAATGTCAGTGATTGAGAGACACTATTTTATAGACAAAAGTCTTCTGGTTTCTGGACTTAACCAAGGGCTATTTGGCCATAATTTTCCATTATTATTGTTGTTGTTGTTGTTGTTATTATTATTATTATTATTATATTTTGAGATCACTTAATTACAAAAAGACTCTGGTTAGTTTACAATGATAAAAAAAATATTATGAACACACAGGCAAAAAAAAAAGTAACATGAAGAAAAATCATACAGTACCAACATCACCAAGGAATAGAATAGAATAGAATAGAATAGAATAGAATAGAATAGAATAGAACAGAATAGAATACAATTCTTTATTGGCCAAGTATGATTGGACACACAAGGAATTTGTCTTGGTGTAAATACTCTCAGTATACATAAAAGAAAAGATATATTTGTTAAGAATCAAGAATCATAATGTACAACACTTAATGATAGTTGTAGGGTGCAATCAGCAATCAAATCATACTAGGAAAGTCAATATAAATCGTAAGGATACAAGCGACAAAGTTACAGTCCTCCAATCACAAGTGGCAGGGGATGGGTGATAAGGAGTGATGAGAAGATTAACAGTAATAGTAGTGCAGACTTTGTAATAGTTGAAAGTGTTGAGAGAATTATTTGTTAAGCAAAGTGATGGCTTTTGGGAAAAAACTGTTCTTGTGTCTAGTTGTTCTGGTGTGCAGTGCTCTATAGCGTCATTTTGAGGGAAGGAGTTGAAACAGTTTTTGTCCGGGATGTGAGGGGTCTGTAGATATTTTTTACAGGAGATCCACATGCACCCTAATCTCATGTCTGAGTGCAGCAGATCTTCAAAGATTTAAGGAATATTTTAAAGGTAGGAGGCTGTTCCAGGGAGTAGGTGCTGTGACAGAGAAGGTACTCTTCCTTGGTCCCACAAGATGGCAACATTTAATTGAAGGGACTCAGAGTGCACCCACTTTGCCTAATTGTACCAGGTGGTCAGGTACCACAGGAGAGAGGCATTCCTTCAACCCTCAAAGGAGATCATAGATTATAACTTGAATTGTAGCTGAAAGCCAACTGGAAACCAACGTAGGTCACAAAGCAATGATGACATGTAGGTGTAATGAGAAATGCCAACTTACTGCCTATACTGCTGCATTTTGAACCAGATGTAGCTTCCAGATGGCATCCAAGGGCAACCCTATGTAGACTACATCTCAATAGTTCAGTTGTGAGATGATCAGGATCTGAATGGTCCTCTGAAGAGCCTCCTAGTTGAGGAAAGGGCAAAAATGATGCCCAGAGTGATCCAGAATTCTTTGTGCTCAACCTTTGAACAACATTTACAATATTCTATTTTTATATATGTGAAACCTGAAAAGCTTCTTTGCTTTTCAGGACAACACAATATTTCATAGTGACCAAAAGTCAATTTTTCTATGAATTTCTTTTTGCCAAGCCTCAGTCACAAACCGCAATGGTCAACATCTACCAGTGAGAGAAAAGAAGGTAGTAACAAAAGATTTGGAGAAATATTTTAAAAAAAAAACCTAAGAAGTATTCACTTATGGAAACAATTAAATGAAAGAAGCAGTTTTAGGAGTATATTCCCAGAGAACATTAACTCCAGCTGGAGAAGAGAAATTAAAAACTGGAATGACAAAGCAGAATGAAATGATCTTGTGGAACAAGAGTTGATTTTGTACTGTGGCAACAGTTAGGATTCATGCTCTACAAGGCTGAGCAGGGGAAGAAAAGCAGTCTATCACTTGCTCCCAATTGCATAACCAAGATAAAACCATTGGCAGTAAAACAGTTCCAACTGAGAAAAAAACCGCAAGATGACCAAACAAGCTAAAAAGACATTCCTTTTTCTACTACAGTATGTCCAGCTGTGCTACAGTATGCATTGCCAGCTGTGAGGCCTTCTATAGAGAGGTATGTGCTGTTCCAAATCATGTCTGATCAATTTAATTTACCACAGTTAGACTCATCCAATCAAGGTGTAGAAACGTGTCAGCAACAATCAAGAGAAATGGGAGGCACCTGAGCTAAATTTCAAGTGTTGTTGCAAAAGGTCATAAATACTTATGCCAATGTGATGTCGCAAATGTGCTTTTTTCAGGAGGCAACTGGACTTTCTTGTTTTTTTCTTTTGAAGATGTTTCACTTCTCATCCAAGAAGCTTCTTCAGCTCTGACAGGATAGTGGGGAATGGAAGGATTTATATTTGTTGCAGACAGCTGGTCATTTGCATCCTTTTAGAGGGTTGTTGAAGCACTTGGAGGTTTATCTGTGTCTTCAGGGTCACCTGAATAGCACTCTTGGTTCCTGTAGTCTGCACTTTTTTTCCTCTGGAAATCCATACTCCCACACCATTCCAAGGGTGTTCATCCCAAATTGCAGACAGCTGGTCATTTGCATTCTTTTAGAGAGTCACTGAGGCCACCTGAAGGTTTATCTGTGTCCTTATCTTCCTATAACCTTCAGATTACTTCTATCTCAGTGTTGGTTTTCTAATGTTTAGGATTTTGAAAAATTCTTAAAGAAAAAATGGTGAACAATTACATCCCACAAGTAAACTCAAATGGCCCCATGCAGAGGTGGTATTCAGCAGGTTCTGACCAGTTCTGGAGAACCAGTAGTAGAAATTTTGAGTAGTTTGGAGAACCGGGAAACACCACCTCTGACTGGCCCAGCCCCCATCTATTCTCTGCCTCCCAAGTCTCAACTGATTGGCTGGGTCTTCTTTTGTTGCCCTGCACAGGAGAACAGAACTGGAAAGCAGGTTAGTGGGGTGGGGAAGGAATGGGGATTTTGTAGTAACCTTCCCCCAGGAGTGGGGAGGGAATGGGGATTTTGCAGTATCCTTTCTCTGCCATGCCCACCAAGCCACGGCCACCAAGCCACACCCACAGAACCGGTAGTACAAATTTTTGAATCCCACCACTGGCCCCATGATTTTATTTTTTAACAAGTCACCTCAACAAAAGGTACATTATACTGTATCTTAGTGCTCTGAGAAAGAAGTGAGAACTAGGCATACTCCATATTTTTCTATAAAAACATTTCATGTCTTCTAAATAGAAGCTGTCTCATTCACTTGCCCTGAAGAGAAAAGGCAGGTCGGATGAGAAGAAAGCAGACAAAAGAGAGAGAGAGAGAGAGGCTCTTCCACTGCCATTTTTGTGCTTAAGTTGGCATGTTTCCAGAGCTTTCCTTGGCAGACAGAAAATAGGGTGACCCACATTAAGATAAGCCATGTCTAATTTGCCCTGAGTTAAGTGCATAATGGAAGGAGGAGGCTAGACTTTTTTCTATGAGGCTAGTTTTTAGTATGTAGGGACAAAGGTATCTGTTTATATCTATCTATACATATATATATCTATACAAACACACACACAGATATACACAAGAGATAGAATGCAGGTAGGGATATATGCACACTTACACTGATAGTCCTCTTTTAGCAACCACAATTGGGACTGGTCATTAAGTGAGGTGATTGCTAAGTGCTTATAGCAATAGCATTAAGACTTTACAGTGCTTTACAGCCCTCTCTAAGCAGTTTACAGAGTCAGCATATTGCCTCCAACATTCTGGGTCCTTATTTTACCCACCTCAGAAGGATGGAAGGCTGAGTCAACCTTCAGCCTGGTGAGATTCGAGCTGCCAAATTACAGGTAGCTGGCAGTCAGCAGAAGTGGCCTGCAGTACTCCACTCTAACCACTGCGCCACCATGGCTTATGATTTTATTTTGGCTTTGTAGATGCAAAGGTTGATTGCTAAGTTACTTTTTCATCACTATGAAGGGATGCTAACCAAGACAGTCAGTTGCTAAACCAAGTCTATGTGTAAATATACATTCATGTACACGCATGTGCACATAAAAGCTTTTAAGCCCATAAGTAGTCAGAACTCTGGTCTAAAATATCCTTTGATGGATATCCTTTGATGGAAAGTAGGTACTTGCCCTTGTCAAATTTTATCAGTTATATCAGAATTGAAAATGATGTCTTGTTTTACCAAATTAAAGTCTTAATCATAATCGAATGGACAGGCGTACATATGTTGAGACCACAAACTATATCTGGACAGGCAGAAGGCGATGTGCCAGGAAAACCAGAGACCTCCCAGTGTAGCAGAAGCAGATGAAGGGCACCAAGGAGGATCCATAATTGCCACAGATTTTTCCCCCTATCAACTAAAACTCTTTTAACTGATGTGAAATACTTCGGGAATTTACCAGCAAGGGTTAAATCCAGCACGCAACTATCACAAATAAATTAGACATCACCAGCACATCAAAACAGCTAACCGAACTGAAGTTCAGTCAGTGTATAAAAGCATTTGGCAGACAGGTGCAATAAAGATTCTGCTTAAAGAATAAACCTGCAAGCCGAGTAGATCTGTGCTGTACTTTTAAGAGCGTTCCACCGTATCAAAATCATTTCACGGGCCACAAGCTGCAGAACACCTAGAACGCTCTTCGCTCCAGCAGTCGCATCCAGCTGGCCTAATGCCAAATGCCCATCTGTGTCAAGGAGAGAGAGCTTAAATCATGTAAGTTGGCTCTTCGGAAACAGGATAAGCACTGGATGGTAATAAAGATGAGGGCGCAGGGAAGGGTTTCTTTTTTCTTTTTAATGAATTTTCCAGCTGCCCATTTTATTAAAAGCATCATAATACAATATTTTTGCTTTTACGTTTTGGTTAAACTATTCAAGCCTTCAGAATCGAAGTACACAATTTCAAAACTATTTAATAATCTGAACGGGCTGAAGGTAAGTGTTTTTGTTCCAAAAAAAATCTGTTCAATACAATACATGGTTGGAAAGAATTTACAGAGAGAGGGGTTCCAGGACTCTGTCTGTCTGTCTGTCTATCCATTGGCAGGAAAAGTCTGCAAAGCCAGGACAGAACAGGACTAAATTGGGTCTGGAAATACAGGTGAAACTCGAATGATTAGAATATCGTGCAAAAGTTCATTTATTTCAGTAATGTAACTTAAAAGGTAAAGCTAACATATGAGATAGACTCATTACATGCAAAGCAAGCCATGATTTGCCATAATTGTGGTGATTATGGATTACAGCTCATGAAAACCCCAAATCCACAATCTCAGAAAATTAGAATATTACATGCAATCAATAAAACAAGGATTGTACATAGAACAATATCGGACCTCTGAAAAGTATAAGCATACATATGTACTCAGTACTTGGTTTGGGCCCCTTTTGCAGCAATTACTGCCTCAATGCGGCATGGCATGGAAGCTATCAGCCTGTGGCCCTGCTGAGGTGTTATGGAAGACCAGGATGCTTCAATAGCAGCCTTCAGCTATTCTGCACTGTTTGGTCTCATGTCTCTCATCTTTCTCTTGGCTATGCCCCATAGATTCTCTATGGGGTTCAGGTCAGGCGAGTTTGCTGGCCAATCAAGCACAGTAATCCCACGGTCATTGAACCAGATTTTGGTGTTTTTGGCAGTGTGGGCAGGTCCTGCTGGAAAATGAAGTCAGTATCCCCATAAAGCTCATCTGTGGAAGGAAGCATGAAGTGCTCCAACATCTCCTGGTAGACAGCTGCGCTGACCCTGGACTTAATGAAGCACAGTGGACCAACACCAGCAGATGACATGGCTCCCCAAATCAACACAGACTGTGGAAACTTCACACTGGACTTCAAGCATCTTGCAGTGTGTGCCTCTTCATTCTTCCTCCAAACTCTGGGTCCTTGGTTTCCAAATGAGATGCAAAAGTTGCTCTCATCAGAAAAGAGGACTTTGGACCACTGAGCCACAGACCAAGTCTGTTTTTCTTTAGCCCAGGTAAGACGCTTCTGATGACATTTGAAGCCCATGTCCAGGATCCGTCTGTGTGTGGTGGCTCTTGATACACTGACTCCAGCCTCACTCCACTCCTTGTGAAAGTCCCCAACACTTTTGAATGGCCTTTTCCTGAAAATCCTCTCCAGGCTGTGGTCATCCCTGCTGCTTGTGCACCTTTTTCTTCCACACTTTTCCCTTCCACATAACTTTCTATTAATGTGCTTTGATACAGCACTTTGGGAACATCCAACTTCTCTTTTGCAATTACCTTTTTTCCTTATGAAGGGTGTCAATGATGGTTTCATGCACAACTGTCAGCTCAGCAGTCTTTCCCATGATTGTGATTCCTACTGAACCAGACTGAGAGACCATTTCAAGGCTCAGGAACCCTTTGCAGGTGTTATGGCTTAATTAGCTGATTAGAGTGGGACACTTTGAGCCTAGAATATTGCACCTTTTCACAATATTCTAATTTTCTGAGATTGTGAATTTGGGGTTTTCATGAGCTGTAAGCCATAATCATCACAATTATGGCAAATCACGGCTTGAACTATCTTGCTTTGCATGTAATGAGTCTATCTCATATATTAGTTTCACCTTTTAAGTTGCATTACTGAAATACATGAACTTCTAATTTTTCAAGTTTCACCTGCAGAAGCTTGGGAATGAAAAATAATGAAAATGTTTAGGATCTGGTCAGGAGTTTCAAAGGAAAATTCAAAAATATGTGTTCACAGTTAACAACTAGCACATATGATCTTGCAACAAATGTGTATGTGAAGCAGAAATTCTCCAAGTATTTCTGAATTGCAAGACTCAAGTCAATGAAAATTCTCTGTCATCCAGGTAGAATTGACTGAAAGTTGAGTCATGGTAACTGGCCTTCCTTCCTTCCTTCCTTCCTTCCTTCCTTCCTTCCTTCCTTCCTTCCTTCCTTCCCTCCCTCCCTCCATCCCTCCCTCATTTCAAATCAAACAAGAAAAGAAGTCCAGCTGCCATGACTCAACTTCCAGAAGACTCTTTTCACTACTGAAAAAGCCTGACATGAGGAATTCCTTTACCATATATAACTTTGGAATTTAGGAACCCAGGGTGAGTGGAGATGAGTGGCTAGTTTAATGAAAAACAGAAGATCTGAAAGAACCCTTGTCTATATATAACAGCCACTTGCTCCTCCTGTGAGAATTTACCTGAAATTTGCTTCCTCTTGGGAAGAATTCCTAAAACAAACCCTCATTCATTCAACGAGATTCAAGGTGTTGGTGACAACTTATAACGTCCTACATGGCTTGGGTCTGGGGTACTTGTGGGAGCGTCTCCTGCCGGCATCGCATTCCGATCGTCCAGTACGCTCCCACAGACAGGGCCTCCTTGGGATACTGTCGACCAGATACTGTCGATTGGCGGTGTCCAGGGCTAGGGCCTTCTCTGTGGGACCACCCACCCTGTGGAATCAGCTTCCCTTGGCCCTTCGTTTGGCCCCCGATCTCCGCTCCTTCCACCATGACCTTAAGACCTGGCTTTTTGAACAGGCCGGTCTGGACTAACTAAGGGGGGTGGGTTTGTTTTTAGGGGTTTTTAATTTTAATTGACTTTTAATTGTTTAGGCTTGTAATTGGTTTAATTCTTCTTTTATTGTAAATTTGTATCAATTTTATATTGTTAGCCACCCTGAGTCCTTAGGGAGAGAGGGTGGCATACAAGTCTAATAAAATAATAATAATAATAATGATAATAACAACCAATAGCAGAAAAAAAATGAGGGCATTTTCTCTGCCCAGCAACTCTCTATAACGCCATATAAACCGTAGGTGATTTGGCACTTGCAACTTAACGGTCCAAATTTTGTTGATGACATTCCTGTCTGTGTCCCTCATAAACTTCAAAGCCTGTTTCATTGCATTCTCCTGTTAACAGAGTAGATCTGTAACCATGCAGTCATGCCGGACCTCCATATGGTCCTTCTAAAGCAAAGTCATTCCAGAATGGATGTTGAGAAGTCGGTGCAAATGATTAGAATGCAAAAAGCACACGCATTGTACCAAATGCAAATAATGAGTAAACGACAGGCAATCTGGCTGAACAGCTGTCTGAAGGTCAATGAAATGAGAGACAGTAATGGAAATAGACTGACAAGCTTATATTGACAGGCTAAAACAAGTACAACATTCGGGTCAAGACAACATCCTTCCAGTAATTGAAATCATGCAAACATATTCAAAACTCTTTGTGTCACCCTTTAATTGCTAGAAATACTTAAATCCTACCAGAATCTTTCTTAGTTGTTCTGAAAACATGAGAAAGAAGATTTAGCAAATAATTTGAAAATTATATTATTCCCGATACTCCCATATTACACCCCTCCTGCGCGGCCTGCATTGGCTTCCGGTTGCCCTCCGGGTGAGATTCAAGGTTTTGGTGTTAACATTCAAAGTCCTGCATGGCATGGGTCCAGGATACTTACGAGAACAACTCCTCCCAGCATCAAATACCAACTGCCCTGTATGGGCACACAGACGGGGTCTCCTCGGGGTGCCGTCCGCGACTCAATGTTGCTTGGCGGTGACCCGGGGAAGTGCCTATTCTGTGGCGGCCCCCACTTTATGGAATCTTCTTCCGCCGGAGCTCCGGCTGGCTCCTGATCTCCGCACCTTCTGCCACGAGTTAAAAACCTGGCTGTTTCTACAATCCGGGCTGTGCTGACTCTTTGGGGTTTGTTTATTTTAACTTTGGGGTTTTAATTCCAATTCGGCTTATAATTGTTTAATATGTTTTTAGGTAATTTATTGTTATTGTTGTATTTTAGCTGTGAGTCAGCCGAGTCCTTTCGGAGAGGGGGCGGCATATAAGTCAAATAAATAAATAAATAAATCTTCAACTGGATGCACAGTCTGAGACTGGTAAAAATTTAATAGTTCCAAGTCCTAACCAAGGACCTAAGAGCTGTCTGGTCATTAAGGAGAAATTTTCTAACAGTGAGAACAATTAACCAGTAGAACAGTTTGCCTTCAGAAGCTGTGGATGCTCCATCACTCAAATTTTTTAAGAGCCTGGATAGTCACTTGTCTGGAATGACGTAGGGTAGTAATGGCTAACCTTTTCATTGTCGTGTGCTGAAAGTGTGTGTGTACACATGCGCACATGTGTCTGCACCCATAGTGCAACTCACGTGCCCCCCACGCATCTGTGTGCAACCCTTGTGCACACCGCATAGCTGTGCATGTGTGCCCCCTGTGCACTGCTCACCTCTGCACATGCACATGTGTGTCATGCATACCCCGCCACTGCACATGTGCAGCAGATACCTGACAATCAGCTGGCTGTTGGGAGGCGCACGCACATGCAGTGCACCTCTTCCAGGCGACGGCTTGTGTGCCGGCAGAAATGGCTCTGCATGCCACTTCCGGCACATGTGCCATAGGTTCGCCATCACAGATATAGGGTCTCCTGCTTGAGCAGGGGTTTGGACTAGAAGACCTCCAAGGTCCCTTCCAGCACTTGCAAAACTATTAAAGGTGGAATATAATCAATCGATTGATTAATCAATCAATCAATCATCCAATGTTCAATTTAAAAAAATCTTCCAGTGGGTATTCAATAATCCAGGTGGCTAGATGTTTTTTTTCCTTGAACAATGGATAACCATCTTCTAATGAGGGTAGGTAGTTTAAATTAACAATTTTACCGCTAGCTTATTTGTTTTCCAAAGTAAATGTTAAAAGAATGTTTTTAAAAGTGGAGAGTATGAAGTTAAAACCACACTTTAGGAAAAGTAATGATCTCCCCTCATTGGACCTGTCTCCTAAGAATGTGTTAATTTGGATTTCCACGACCAAAAGTTTACTGTCAGTTGCTTAAATTGTGTACTTCTGTCCTTCAAAATTTGTGCTTCTGTGCTTCATGTTTTGGATGGGTTTATGATTCTCCCACCCTCTGCAAAATGTGAGAAAATATTCTTTCTTTCTTTTTTATATTTTTTTGCAAAGTGCAATAATAGCATTTTGAAAATCTGTTGACTCAAGCAATAAGCAGTATTTCAAAATAAATTGTATCTTTGAAATCAGAAAACTCCTGAACTGAAGTAATAACTGTGTATTCAAGCAGACTCTAGACAATCTTCTACCAGGGATGCTTTAATTTGGATTTGTGCTCTATAATTATATTATTCTACTTGATGCACATAAGTCAGCAAAAAGAACATAACCGTTAGATTGAAAAAAGGGTCAGTAATTAATCAGTAATTTCCAAATCTTCACCACTTTCCTTTCTTCACAATCATCCTCTCATTAATTTAGTTGAAAGACAGAGACTGCCTCAAGCCCATTCAGGAGGCTTTGAATATAGATTTGATTTCAGGTTTATTTTGAACTTTGGTATATGAGAAAGTTCCTGAGAATATTGTGGATAGCCAAAAAACAAACAAACAGAAGGATACTCAAACAAGTGAGTTCTCACTCAAGGCATAAAGGACCTGGCTGAAATTCTCCTACTATGCACACATTACACATAGACCTAAATTTTTGGAAAAGTCTGCAGTGGATATAGAAAATCTGCACACCCCTCTAGAGGTGTAAAAAAAATCAGATCAAGATATATCGCTTCAGAATTTTTTCTACCTTTAACATAACATATTTATTTATTTTATTTATTTATTTTATTTGACTTGTATGCCGCCCCCTCTCCAAAGGGACTCGGAGCGGCTAACAACTAAAAAGCAACAATAAATTAATTACCTAAAAATAACATTAAACATTACAAGCCAAATTGCGCTAAAACCCACCAATCCTAACTAAATTTAAAACCCCTCCCCAGAGTCAGCACAGCCCAGCCTGTTCAAAGAGCCAAGTTTTTAGATCATGGCGGAAGGTACAGAGGTCAGGGGCCAAACAGAGTCCCAGAGGCAGTTGGTTCCATAGGGTGGGGGCTGCCACAGAATAGGCCCTTCCCGGGGACCAAGCGACATTGAGTCGCAGACAGCACCCCAAGGAGCCCCTGCCTGTGGGCCCGCACAAGGCGGTTGGTTCTCGATGCTGGCAGGAGACGTTCCCGTACAACATATACAACATATAACATATAACTTATATGTACAACATATAAGTTGTACAGTTCAATGGAAACAAACTAAAATCTTCTTGAGGAAAAATAACAGCGAATAACTTACAATAACATGGCTGCATAAAGATGCACACTTTTAAACTAATATTTTGTTGAGGCACCTTTGGATTTTATGACAGCATCCAATCTTGCCTTGGGAAACTTGGCCCACTCTTCCTTGCAAAATCCACTGTTTAATGGCAGGAAAGGTGAAAGGAAAGAGGACAACCAAAATCAAGGTAGATGGATTCAATTATAGCAGCAATGGGTGTCCTGTTGGAAGACCTGATAGATGGGGTTTGGGGATATATCATCCCAGAGAAAGTCTGGCTATGAGTCACTAGGAGCTGACACTGACTTGACGGCACATCATCATCATCGTCTCTTTTCTTATTTCCACTTATCTATCAGACTTCTCTAACCTCACAATAAATCACAGATCTCTTGAGAATTCACAACTTAGCTTGGCATTTCAAGTACTTGGCAGAAATTGCATAGACACTGCTCGACAGGATAAGAATTGCAGGTAAGAATGAAGCCAGCCATACAGTAGGTCACTGTCAGGAGAATAATATAAGTGACTTTCCCACCTCTAATGGTCCAAACTCATTTTGCTCTGTTTTTAAATGTTAAATCTTTCTTTTGCCAGCTTCTCCCATTAATTCTCCTCCCATTAATTCTGTCCCACCCCTGTGAAGATTTTGAAGCATAACCCTGAAGATAGACACAGTGCATAATCCATTTCCATAATTTCTTTCCAACATTTTGTTGGGCCTGAAATAATAAAAAGGATTGTGCTAGGAAACTGGGGGAAATGTAATCCATGACTATAATTTTATGGGTAGCTGTATCAGTGGTGGGATTCAATTTTTTTTAACTACCGGTTCTGTGGGCATGGCTTGGTGGGCGTGGCAGGGGAAGGATACTGTAAAATCTCCAGTCAGAGGTGGTATTTGCCAGTTCTCCGAACTGCTCAAAATTTCCGCTACTGGTTCTCCAGAACTGGTCAGAACCTGCTGAATACCGCCTCTGAGTTGTACTTGAGGTAGCAAAGACAACTATATTAATCTCTGAAACAACAACTAGGGCTATGCAAGGGCCCAGATTAGAAGCATCTACATCTGTTGTTAGTTGCGAAGTCGTGTCCGACCTATCGTGACCCCATGGACAATGTTCCTCCAGGCCTTTCTGTCCTCTACCATCCTCCAGAGCCCATTTAAACTCACGTCTACTGCTTCAGTGATTCCATCCAGCCACCTCATTCTCTGCCAAACAAAATTGATCTCCTCCCTCACAAACCCAGATACAGACCCACACACAAACACACACACACTGGGAAAGAGCTGGGAGCAAATGGCAGCTACACAAAGGCATAAAAAGATGCAGCTGCTTTAAAGGATTCTTGATAGCAGTTATTTGCCTGCCAATATGGCTTTTGATTGCAGATATCCACACATCTACAGAAACAAAATTCATTATGAAGAAAAAAGAGAGGGAAAGTAGTATTAACCTTTTAAGATGGAATCTTTCCTAGATACAAGTCTTCTGAGAAATTTCTAGTGTCCTGGTTCTCATGCAAAGAATGTAAGCTTTTGTTGTTGTTGTAGGACAAGAGTCCAACATAGAATCCTTAATTACGTCTATGCTTTGAATAATCAGTATCTCAAGTTCAACTAATAACAATGAGTTGCTCAGAATTTCCAGCAAAATGCTGTGATTGTAAGAGGGCTGAACCCAAGGGAGGAGTGAAACATGTCATCAGTCATGAGTCCCTACATGCCCACAAGAGATCTAAGTCCAGCCCACCTTGAATGCCTCTCTTATCTGCCACACATTTCTCTTGACCATTAGTTATTATTATTATTATTATTTATTTAGACTTGTATGCCGCCCTTCTCCCAAAGGACTCAGGGCGGCAAATGGAGTTGAATGGATTCTTGTAGAGAGCTTACACAATAAATCTTTATACTCATTTGAACTGCCTGAATCTTCTGATTTCCCCTGGTCCCTGACAGTGACGGGGTATTACAGGTTAAAGTGTTAAACAGAGTAAACAAATAATTAATTACAGATGATGAGAACTTGAAGGTTTTTAGACAGCTGCTAAAATAACACAGTACCATTAGATACAAATTCTAAGATCCCTTTTTTTTAATCCAAAAGGGGTAGGGGAAGAAATATTTCATCCTGTCCAACCCTTATTATGCATTCCAATATGTGTATGAATAAACCCATCCATTAAGATTTACCCCACAGTTCAGACTGACTGCTATATCTTACTATATCTGTAAGTTTTATTGCAACCTTTCAAATAAAAGAATAATTTGCACTGAACTATAAAGAAGGCTTGCAACCCCACTGGCTTTTAGGCTTTTGTCTCTTTGGCATCTGCTACCAATTCTGTTAATTAATCAATGTGTGGTTCAAAGAATGTATTTCTGTTCTAGTCTCCTGTTGAAATGTTAAAAATTGTTTAAAAATTCTCCTTCAGCGTCTATGCCAGTATTTTTCAACCTTGCTAATTTTAAGAAGTGTGGACTTCAACTCCCAGAATTCTCCAGCCACACATCTTATACCTCATATGATTTCCTTTATGTAAACCAAAAAATAAAAAAAAATCAAAATTCTTTATTCATCATGATCCTGAGGGGGCTTCCTTTTGGCTCCACCTTGGTCCTAGTTTTTCAGCTAAAATTTTCATTTTCTTTCCTCAGTGATTTTTGGCAAACTGTACTCTTTCAGTAAGCTGAACAGGAAAACTAACACTGATTTTCATTTACGGTTGTAAAGAGGATAGATCTTTTTTTAAAAAAAAAGTCTAAATATTATTTTGGAAATCGATTCATTAAAATAATAGTAGGCAACACATATAAATGCACATTATTTTAAATTGTTCCTATATATATAATAAATGTTTGAAGGCACCTGAATTGCTGCTGTCTGTGTATTGCTGAATTCATATAAGCATAATATTTCACTGAATACAAGCAATTCTATGAAAAACCAAATAACAACTACAGTAGTACAATTCCTAATTATCTGTATCTAGATTCAAGAATTGCCTCAGGAGTCATGAATGACAATGATGCAGGCAGTTGCAACAATATTTACCTCACTGTTTACCACCAAATTTATCTCATTAGATAACAAAGTAACCTTATAGGAATAAATGTTAATTAGCATACATGTAATATTATTAACTTTCAACCTCTTTCACGAAATGTACAGTGTGATACTTCAGCCGTTGAATTATGTTGTATTATTTGAAAATCAATGGAAAACACTTTTTGTTGCAAAATAAATCAGAAAGCTAATTGACACAGATAGAAACAAATATTTTTAATTCTCTACTCCACTTCTTAATTCTTCTAAAATTTTATTTCCAACTTTAGTAAAATATGGAATAGGCATCGACATGAAAAATCTGCCTGTTTTTATGCCCTTCCTTGGATGGTATGATCTTACTGTTTTCCCCTATTACAAGATCACTACCATTATTATCAGCAGGAGAAAATAAATTTTGCAATGAAGATTAGAATCATTACTGTATACCAAATAGTTATCATCTAGAATTTAATAATTTTCATAATATCTTTTGTCAATAGTCCTTGCATGCAGACCTTAATCAAAGCCACATATACAATTTATGAATTATGTAAAAGTTCATCTAGTTGCTACTTTTTCAGTGGCCATATTTATTTATTTAATTCCTTCATATTTTCTGAGGATTCATGGTAATGAATAATTCAAATCAGAATGCATAACAATAACCCAAAATCAACATAATAATCCTTAAAGTCAAATATCAACAATCCAATTAAAAGTAATATAAATAGGATCCGACCCCAATGCCTTCTCAATATTTCTCTTTTCAGGGCATTCCTGAAACTCAGGAACAAAGCCTCCCAATATTTAATCAAAAAGAAACATAACCCATCTGTCCTAACATAAGAGAAGCAATGCAGAAGAAGAATAAGAAGACTGCAAAAAAAATTTATAGGATAAATATATTCTAAGTAATGCCCAGTGTAAATATGATCTATCCTCTTTTCAATTTCTTTCTCTAGTTCTGTCTGTCTGTCTGTCTGTCTGTCTGTCTGTCTGTCTGTCTATCTATCTATCTATCTATCTATCTATCTATCTATCTATCTATCTATTTATTTTCTATCCTGTAAGAAATAAAGGCTTAATAAAAAAATCTTATAGGGTTTAGCCTTTAGCTTTGCTAATACCATTACTCAAAGCTTACTTCTATTACGGTGCCTAAATCCAGATCCAGAAGTCCTATCTTTGTTAAGTTACTGGTTCGTGTTGCTCAAAAGACACGTTTTTGCTTAAATGAGCTTATTCCTCAACAGAGTGATCAGTCTGCACTGCAGGATTGTTAAAATACTGAACCCCCAAGCATGAGGGCAATACCAACATTAAGTGCAGCTGAACTTTATCAACAGATTAGAAATGTTCTCTATTGATATTTACACACCACCATGGATCTCTTTAGAGGTCAGAAATCTGATGATATTTGTATGATCTGAAAAGTCCTTTCTGGCATCAATCAGCTCCTGCAACCCGCTCTGCTTGCAAGTCTTCAATAAGATTCCAGGAAATCTTTTTGCTTACAAATAACTGATTCCTCTCTAGAAGCCTTAGCCTTCCTGTTACATTTTTCTGGGCTGTCTAATGTCTTCTTAGCTCTCTTCTTCATTTTTATACTTAACCCTATTTCTCTTTTTTTGAGATTTTTTAAATTTTTACAACAAAGACAAACACATAAAACTATCTTTCAATTCAACAGTGTGTCAGTTGGGTATATATATCCTGTGCACATAATAATATCATACATTTCTTATTTGTTTATATATATAAAACCATTCTAATCAATATTTTATCTCAGATTAATCAACTACTATGTTATCATTAATATTATAATTATTATCTTTCAAAAATATATTCCATCCTTACCTAAATTATATTCATTCTCTTACTCAATTAAATCAATTAATTATAATATATTATTACTTCTACTATTATCATGATTCCATTTCTTACTCTTCTGTCTAACCATTCATAGAATAAATTCCAAATCTTATAATAATCTTTTTCCTCCTGTTCCTCCTGCCATTGTCAAGCTACTCATTTCTGCACATTCCATTATTTTCTTAATTGTTTCCTCCTCTGTCGGAATTTTCTCGTTTTTCCAATTTTGCACAAATACAATTCTAGCTGCTGTTAATACATAATGTTATCTCTCTGCTATAACCTTCAGGTAGAATTCCCAATAAAAATATCTCTGGTTTAAAATCTATATGTTGTTTTGTCATTTTTTCTAACCACATGCGTATTCTAGTCCAGTATTTTTTAGCATCAGTGCATGTCCACCACATATGGTAGTATGATCCGGGTGTTTGATGACATTTCCAACATTTGAACGATTTATCTTTAAACATCTTAGCTATTCTTGCTGGGGGTAAGTGCCACCTATAAAACATCTTATACAAGTTCTCTTTGTAGGTCGTTGACATGGTTAATTTATAGTTTCTAATCCATGGTATCTGCCATTTATCCAAATCTATTCCGTATCCAAAAAATTTCCTCCATGCAATCAATGCTTCTTTAACTTGTTCTTTCTCTAATTTCACCCCTAACAAATAGCCATATAATTTTTAATCATCTTCTCTTGGGTACCTGTTAGAGTTTATCTAATTCAGTCGATTCCTTATAAAACCCAGTCACCTTAGTATCTTTTCCATATCTTGAATGTATTTGCAAATATGAATACCAATCTATATTTATCCCTTGTTCTTCTAATTCTTTCTTTGTTTTGAGTTCACTCTTTTCATAAAATTTCCTCATATCTGATAATATGTTTCCCTTTAAAAACATTTGGATATATAAATGCCTCTACTGTTGATAACTAGACTGGTAGTTTCATGGAATGATATTCCCTTATTTTCTCCCACACTGTTAATAAAGCGTCCCTGATACTATGTCTCCTAAAATATCCATGTGTCCTACTTTCCTTGTACCATAAGAATGCATGCCACCCCAATTGTAAATCATGTCCTTCCAATGTTAACAGTCTAGCATTTTTCAACACACTCCACTCTTTCATCCACATCAATATTGCTGCCTGGTAATATAATTCCCAATTGGGCAGCCCAAAGCCTCCTCTCACTCTTGCATCCTGCAACAATTTTGTTTTGATTCTTGTCTTTTTCCCTTGCCAAATGAATTTCAACATCATTTTATTTAAGTCTTCAAAATATTTTTTCTTCAATCTTATTGGAATCATCTGGAACAAATATAATATTTTGGCAATATGTTCATTTTGATCGTCGCTATTCTCCCTGTTAAAGATAGTTGCAAATTTTTCCATTTTTCCAATTCTATCACAATCTGTTGTTGTAATCTATCACAGTTATCATCTTTAGGAGTTCCGCATCTAGCTGTCATTTGTATCCCTAAATATTTCACTTTTTTGTGATTTTGGTCTGTAGTTTGTCCATTAATCTTTTCTTTTGTTTTTCTATCATATTTTTCACCAGTATTTTTGTCTTTTCCTTATTTATTTTCAGTCCTGCAACTTCACCATATTCTTCTTTTTCAATCAACTTAGGACCTGTTTCCAATGGTTCTTCTAGTATAAAGACCAAATCATCTGTAAATGTTTGTAATTTGTACTCTTCCTTTTTTATTTTCATTCCCCTTATTTCTTCATTTTTCCTGATATTTCTGTTCAATACTTCTAAAGTCAGTACAAACAACAGTGGAGATAATGGGCAACCCTGCCTAATTCCTTTTTGAATATTAATATTATCCATCAATTCTCCATTTATCATTACTCTTGCTATTTGTTTAATATATATCGCCTTTATTGTTGTGATAAATCTGTCTCCAAAGGCCATCTCTTCCAATTGCCTTAACATAAATTGCCAATTCACATTGTCAAAAGCTTTCTGTGCATCTAAGAAAATCAATGCCATTTGTTTCTCTGGATGTGCTTCGTAGTATTCCAGTATATTCAATATTATCCTCATGTTGTTTTTTATTTGTCTCTTGGGCAGAAATCCATTTTGGTCTGGGTGTATGAAATGATTTAAATATCTTTTAAGTCTTTCTGCCATTATTGAGGCAAATATTTTTTTAATCAGCATTTAGCAAGGATATTGGCCTATAGCTTTTAATTTGTTGAGGATCATTGTCTTCCTTTGGTATAAGTGTAATATATGCCTCTGTCCATGAGTCAGGTATTTTATTTTTTGTCAAGACCTCATTCAATACTTCAAGCATTATAGCAGAAATGCGTTCCTGTATTGCCTTATAAAATTCTGCTGGTAGCCTATCCAGGCCGGGGGTTTCCCAATATTTTGTTTATTTATAGCTTCTGTCAGTTCCATCATTGTTATCATTGTTTTTCATCTAACATAGTCTTTACTTCATCAGATATTTCCGGTAATTCTGCTTTTTGCAAATATTGCTGAACTTTTCTTTCTGGTATTGCCTCCTGTTCATATAGATTCTCACAGTACCTCTGCACAATTTTTTTTCTTCTCTTCACTTCCATGACATAGTATGCCATTTTCATCTGATAATTGTATTATTCTTTTAGATTCTTTTTCTTTTTTCAGTTTGTATGCTAGCCATCTACCTGGTTTATTTGCATTTTCAAAGAAATTCTGTTTGGTTCCCCTGTTTTTTGTGCCAGCTCTTCTTTCTCCATTAATCCCATTTTATGGTCTTTAATATTTTTGTATTGTGGGTTATGCTGTAGTTCCTTCTGCAACTTCTTATAATCTTCTATTTCTCCATAGTTCCTTTGCTTGCAACTTTGTAACTTCATACTCCTGCCCATTTTTCAGTGCCTCTTAATTATCCCACTCAATCACCATTAATACTTGAAAATGCTTACATTGTATATTGCATTGTCCATGCAAGTGTGATTAATGAATATAGGTATATGGTAAAAATGATCAATTGATATCTGTGACTTCCAAAATAAGCAAAAACAAATACAGATACCTGTAAACTAATAAGGACAGGGCAGGCAATTCACCACATGATGCTAAATCAAATCCTGGTGTAAACTGATAACTCTTCAGTAGCATTCCTTGTCCAAAAGCCAATCCATATGTCCTGCTAATTTCAGTGTGATAACCTTCAGGCCACCTATACTTCAGGAGGGCCAGAAGAGATTATGTTATTCTCAGCCTATCCCTAGGATGCTGGGAAGGCAACCTTTTCCGGAGTTTTTCCTTCAGCTGTCCTAAGCACGAAGACCAGTCTGCCTGTTGTGCTTAATTCCATACTCCACATGTCTCTATTTCCCTTGGTTGATGGGCAACCCAACCCCTGAACTGAGTACGCCTTCAATTGCTATTTTATGCCATTCAGATTATTGCAGTGTGGGTAACCTTATTACCCCCATGGAACTTGTCTCTTGCACAGGCTTCACTAGCTATCAATCAGCTCCTAACTGTAATTCAAAGTACTAATTGTTACCTATAAAAGGGACATAGGCCTGGTTGGGATTACCTTCCTCCCATGGTTGATGCCATCCAGTAGGGTCTGACAGGGCAGATTTACTCCAGGTTCCATCTTTGAACAATATCATTTGATGGGATCCTGGAATCCTGTTTTTTCTGTTGCATATCTGCCCTCTGGAGCAGCATTTTCCTAGAACTGACACGTAGTAAGACTTATGTGAGAGAAGAAACAAAGATTCCCTGGCTGGAGGGGCAAAGGGACGGCAAGAACTTCACCTTGACCAAGCAGCTTATTTTTTTTTAATTACATTTATATGCCGCCCTTCTCCGAAGACTCAGGGCAGCTTACAATTTTTGGGATACAACCCAGTGTGCTCAGCAATAGCCTTCATTCCATTGTATATGCCTGCTTATTACTAAGCGGCATTTTTACAAAGTCAGCTTATTGCCCCTAACAATCTTGGGTCCTCAATTTACCTACCCCGAGAGGATGGAAGGCTGAGTCAACCTTGAACCTGGTGGGATTCGAGCCTACAGTAATTGTAGGCAGCTGGAACTTAAGTGCTAGGCATTTAACAGCCTGAGCCACCAAGGCCCTTATTACAAGTATAATTTACTAAGGAAGCTCTAGAAGGGTATGGCCATGGAGATGTTCTTTTCTGGGTTAAAAGGAGTTGGGGGAAAATAATAATCTTAGGAAGTACAAGAATCTGGAAATCAAAATACTTGAAAGCTAGACATTTTCAGGACTGTGTTCTTCAATCAGAATCAATCCAACTTTTGGGGTGTCCTAGGAGAAGCTTTTGGTCATATCCCATTTCTATGAAGTAAAGAAGGCTTGAGGTTGAAAGATGTTACTTTCAAGGACAATGCTGATGTTGGGAAGAGTCTTCAAGTTGGTACTTGCCCAAGCTGTAATCGCTTTTGAGGAGATTCTAACAACGGAAGGCATTTGTTGATTTAATGGATATCATCTGTGGTACAAGGCAAGACTGCAATCGATCAACTTCTGGCTTCTACCTTGGTAGCTTAAGCCACTACAGAAACTGAATCTCAACATATGCTTTGATGAACTAATGTTGGAAAATCCAGCATAATATATGCACCCATTATTTCCAATTCAAAAGTGGAATCTCTCCCCTCACCCAAGGTCCAACAGTTTGCATTTATTGTGAATATTTCTATGTAGACTGATGACTTAGAAGTTCTGACTCACAAATGACTTTCATTAAATATGTGTTAATGCAATGAATCCTAATGATAGCATACTGGCCACATCACCTACATTCAATATTAATTGTGTGACACTTTATTTTAATGGAACATTAATTAGTATAGAATTTCAGTGGAGATCTATATAGCACATGCATTAATACAAATGCATTCATTAACACTGATGTAGTACAAGTAATGACAAATAAGTCTGTAACAGTAGGACCCTTCAAATAATAATCACGAATCATTAGGTACTGCATTAATTTATACTGTGTATTACTAATGCATTCACAGATTCTATGTCTGTTAATACCATTTTGTATGCTTAGTAGTTTATTATTCTAAATTTCCATCTGTTGCAGTAGAGATATTGCCAGACACTGAAATGTATTGATTATCTATCTATCTATCTATCTATCTATCTATCTATCTATCTATCATCTATCTATCTACCTATCTATCATCTATCTATCTATCTATCTATCTATCTATCTATCTATCTTTTGCTTACCATATTTTACTGAAAGGCATAAGGCATAGTAGAATATAATGTATTCAGAGTTCCAAAGCAACAATTATGATTAATGACATTTTAAAATAGTACATATTAACATATCAAAACAAATCCCTAGTGTAGGTTCCTATCTCTCCATGACATTTTCAAGCAGATTTGGCATCTGGATACTATAATTTCACCTACTTTAATGTAATTTATTATGAACCAAATAAGGTAAATGTAAATGTTCCCCTCGCGCATACATGCTAGTCGTTTTCGGCTCTAGGGGGCAGTGCTCATCTCCATTACAAAGCCAAAGAGAGCCAGTGCTGTCCGAAGACGTCTCTGTGATCATGTGGCCAGCATGGCTAAACACCAAAGGCACACGGAACACTGTTACCTTCCCACCAAAGTGTTCCCTATTTTTCTATTTGCATTTTTACATGCTTCCGAACTGCTAGGTTGGCAGAAGCTGGAAAAAGTAACAGGAGCCATTACGCTGTGCTAGGGATTCAAACTGCTGAACTGTTGACCTTTCTGATTGACAAGTTCAGCGTCTTAGCAACTGAGCCATCGCGTCCCTGATATATTGATTAGGACAGAGCAAAAAAACAAAAAACAAAATAACTCCCCTTATTGATAAGATACTTGTTCTTCAACACTGGAAAGCTAAATTGATGACACCAATTAATGGACCGTAAACCTGATGATACTGGCAACATATACATAATTTGCCTTAGCTGCAGACTACTTATGGGTTACTTTGAGTTCCTTTGTTGAAATTTTCTTTAAAATATAAACTCTCACTGGACACACACACACACACACACACACATTACATACAAAGCCCACACACATATGCAGAGGCATGATATGCCTGTACTTCTTTTTAATTTATTCAGTTTAATTTAATAAAGGAACATGAGAGATTGAATAACAATTTTTAAAAAAATGACAAACATAGCATTTGGAATCCTTCCCAACATAATCTGGATACAGGAGACACCTATATTTTCTTCTGTGTAGCAAAGTCATATGTTGCTCATGTGTGTGTGTCTCCAGGCTATTCAAGTGAGGCTCATACATAGTACCTGATTCTGTATTATGTGTATATATGTACAAGTATATCTAAAGTAGATGGGTACAATGTGACATCTCTACGTGTAATTTTGCTCTTTCTGTGGTTGCATCTATGCACATTGAGAAGTCAATGGTGAACTTCTTCCATTATGGGTCTTGTGAACACAAGAGGGGCTTAGAATGGAGGAACAGCAAAATTCCAAGCTTCTGCCAAATTAAGTCTCTCTTGGGATGCAGTGGGAACATCTTTCCTACATCTTTTTTAACCCATGGCTCCCCATGCTAATCTGACCCATTTTCTTTTGTGTACATCACTTCTTTCTAACATGCCACTGAACTGGAAAGAATTTATTTATTTATTTATTTATTTATTTATTTATTTATTTATTTATTTGACTTGTATGCCACCCCCTCTCCAAAAGGACTCTGCTCACAGATAAAAACAATACAATAAGTTAAATTAACTAAAATGGAATTAAATTACAACAAGCCGAATTAGACTAAAAAACCCGTAATAAATAAAAAACCCATTCCCCAAGGAGTCAGCACAGCCCAGCCTGTTCAAACAACCAGGTTTTTAGGTCGTGACAGAAGGTGCGGAGGTCAGGGGCCAGGCGGAGCCCCAGAGTTAGTTGGTTCCAGAGAGCGGGAGCCGCTACAGAGTAGGCCCTTCCCCGGGATATCACCAACCGACACTGAGTCACAGATGGCACCCCGAGAAGTCCCTGCCTGTGTGTTCGTACAGGGCGGTTGGCATTCAATGCCGGCAGTAGATGCTCCCGTAAATAACCCGGACCCATGTCTCGTAGGACTTTGAATGTTAATACTAGGCCCTTGAATCTCATCCAGAGGGCAACTGGTAGCCAATGCACAAGAATGAACAATTATTGTTTTTCCCCCTTTAATTGTTTATTTAACTTGGAGATATCTCATTCAGGGTTCTTCATGTTTGTTCCCTTGAATTACAACTATTGTTCAGGAAGAGTCTTTGTAAAAGCCTGAGAGGGCATTGAAAGGTTCAATAGCCAGTTTTAAATCAGTTTGAATTTTCACATTTACTTAATGCTTGTTCCCTCATGTGTCATGATTCATCCTCAAGGTGTTTCCCAGAGCAGCCAAGTCATAAATAAATCATTGATTTAGGTTTACAGAATATATGCACAAATGCAGATGCTTTGGTAGGGATTCAGGATGGAAATTATAACTAATTTTAGACAAAATTTAGTATGTGGCTTGTAACAAATATATTTTCTCATAGCTTCTTCCAGGAATCCTTTAGAAAAACATTAACCATTTTATTATTTTGGAGGTTCAATTTAAAATGAAAACAAGTATTTTTTCCTACATCTTAAAAGTTAGTAAAATCAAATCAGAGATCAAATCACCTCATATTTAAACCTGAAGTTTGGGTGGCTACAAGGAGTTTTTTTTCTAAAATATGGTTTCTTATGTACCTTGGTAAATAAGGATACTTTAATTATTTTCAATGGCAAAAAAAAAAATTTACATTTCTCCTCTTTTCAGAAAGTAATGAAGGTAGAGGGAAAATGAGGCTCACTGTAAATGCATACCTGTAACCTATCAATATCTCACAGTAGGATACATGAAGGAAGAGAATATATAGTTCCTGTCATATGGAATATTTAAAATCTTCCCAAATACTGATGAAGTAGTCCTGGACCAAATCAAACAAGGCACATCTGAGTAAAGGGGGAGAGAAGGCCAATCTACACTAACTGTACATGCTACGTATAATAAATGACAATTTCAGTAAAATGGCTGAATGTTTCCTGAAACAGGAGTAACTCAAGAGTTATGTAATAACTTATAAAGCCCTAAATGGCTTGGGTCCAGGGTACTTGCGGGAACGCCTCCTGCCAGCATCACATTCCGATCGCCCTGTCCGCTCCCATAGGAGTGGCCTCCTTGGGATACCGTCGGTCAGGCATTGTCGGCTGGCGGTCCCCAGGGCTAGGGCCTTCTCTGTGGGAGCGCCTGCCCTTTGGAATCAGCTCCCTGTGGATCTCCATCTGGCCCCTGATCTCCGCTCCTTCCGCCGGGACCTGAAGACCTGGCTGTTTCAACAGGCTGGCCTGGAATGACCTGGGAGGGGTTTTTTCAAAGGGTTATTTTAACTGTATTCCGACTTGTATTTAATTTATTTTTATTGTAAATTTGTGCTGTTTTAATGTTCGCTGCCCTGAGTCCTTAGGGAGAAGGGCGGCATACAAGTTGAATAAATAATAATAATAATAATTATTATTATTATTATTATTATTATTATGCATGCAGATACACAAGAAACAGACACCTTATCCTGTGTTTTGGGGATGGGAGCATAAGTGCCATTCAAAAGGAATTAAGCCAACTTCCAGTGATTTTTTAAAAACACTTTACACTGAATACAAGTGGCAGCTCTGACAAGGATGACAAGTTCTGGTTGCCCTTCAAAATTCTTACATAGGATTTGCTTTATGCCCACACTAAACCATGCAGATGATGAAAGTATTGCAAGGACAATGGAAAATGTGGTGTCTGTGATTCTTCACTCAGCCTCATGGAGCTAATTAAGTCTCATTAAGTCTCATGTGGGCTTATGGCAGAGGTCCCCAAACTTGGCAACTTTAAGACTTGTGGACCAATTCTGTTGAAGTCCACAAGTCTTAAAGTTGCCAAGTTTGGGGACCCTTGGCTTATGGGAAGACTACAGGACCAGCCACTGCTTCAATCCTAATAATGATCTATTGCTTTACTCTACCCTTTTTGGGTCAATATATGCCAAGTGTGGAGTCCTAATAAAAATATCTATCATGAAGAACAAACCATGTTCCATTTCTGATCCTTATATATTGACAGCTTTGCTTCAATACAGAACACAAAATACGGAATAAAATGAGTTTGAACGAACCTTGAAGATCTTTCAGTTCAACCCCTTGCTCAGGCAGGATACTCTATACCATTCTGGATAAATGTTTGTCCAGGCTCTTTTTAACAAACCTCCAGAGTTGGAGCACCCACAATTTCTAGAGGCAACTCACCCCAACAATTGATGTTCTCACTGTCAGGAAATTTCTCCTCAACTCTAGGTTGCTTCTCTCCTTGATTAGTTTCCATCCATTGCTTCTTGACTTGTCTTCTGGTGCTTTGGAAAATAGATTTAGCCCCTCTTCTCTGTGACAGCCCCTCAAATATTGGAAGAATAATGTCACCCCAGTTCACCTCTTCATTAGACTAGATATGATCAGTTCTTGCGACCATTCATTATATCTTTTATTCATCTTTTGAAATAAAATGACTATCAGCAATCAACATTTGGTTGCTCTGCATTGTAGTTTATCATCAGGTCTTCCTCCTTAGAAACTAAGGGACACTGATGAATGCAGAACTGGACCTCTTTGTGTGTTTCTTGTTACCTTCTGCTCATATTTCCATTACATCAATGTTCCCAACACCATAAAGTTGTTTGAAACCAACCTAGCATTGTTTTTATTTCACTGATCTTAAAAGGCAGAGAATGTGAAGGAAAAAACCACGTAAGCCGATCAGCACTCACCATATTTCCTTCCAGGTGACCAAAAGGAAAGTGCAAATAACATAATTTAATGGTGTTTTGCTTGCTGAATTTGTACCAGCCATAGCTTAAATAAATCCACACAAGAAAAATAAAATGATAGTTCCCCCACACACACACACACACCTTTTCAGGCTTGTGACATTTTTCTGGTGGCATGAAAATAAAACTGAGCTTGATGAGATGGAAAACTATGCAAGAGAGGACCAACTGTAAAATCTGTAAGTCCTGATTATGCTGCAGGGTGCTTCCCTGACATTTCTCTGTTGCATTAAAAAGGGAAAGAATTTTGAAGGTGGAATGATGGCAGTCCAGTAATGTTCTACCTGGGCATAGCTGGTGTAGCTAGTGGCTGAACTGGGAAGGGACAGAAGCTAAGTTCTGAACAGGAGGCTCCTGGAAGAAGACACCAAACCTTTATATAATAGAAGGAAAAGACAGTATGAGCAATGGTTATCTTGAACTCAGAAGTAGGAAAGAGGCAGGAATTTCTACCAATGAGAAAGTGGACTACCCAAAGGGACTACAAAACTGCAATAATTGAAGAGAAAATAGCAATAGTGTCAATAGTGTCTAAAAGATCAATCAACCAATGGAACAGAAGTTGCCTCTGGAAAGTTGTGGAAGCTTCATCACTAGAAGCTTTCAAGAAGACACTGGACTGCCGTCTATCAGAAATGGTGTAAGGCAGGGGTGTCAAACTCACAGCTTCATGTTGTTGTCACTTGACGTATCACAACTTTTCCCCCCTTCGCTAAACCAGGGATGGGCGTGACCAGAGGGCCACTAGTTTGACACCCCTGGTGTAGGGTCTCCTACTTGGGTGGGGTGGGTGGGTGTTGGACTAGATGACCTATAAGGTTCCCTTCCAACTCTGTTAATCTGAAAATCTGTAAGATGCGTCATATAACAGTAAGAGCTCTAAAGTGGTGAAAATAGTAGTTTACATGTTCTACGGGTATGAATCAGTTAATCAATAAAAGGAGCTTTGACCTTCCCCAAATGCACTTCTGCTTCTGTGATTCCTTGTGAAATTGATGATCTAGCCATCAATCTGTGGAGCTCTCGATGTTTTCTAAGCTTGGTTGTTTTCTTGCAGACATTTCATTACCCAACTAGGTAATTTTATCAGGATACTGAAACATCTGCAAGAAAACAACCAAGCTCAGAGAGCACCATGGAGCCCACAGATCTACCCTGAGCTACAATATTCTCTTTTATTGGTAATCTATCCATCTATTTCAGGACTGGGTGGGAACTTTCCCACTTTGTCTACTGTCTTTCTAAAACTAGAGTTTTTCATAGAAAATTTATTTTACTTTCCTAACACCTAATTGACTTTGAGCTCAGTATTCAAATAATATTTGTGGTCTTTTCCCCTTCCCTGTTTTTTCCCCTTTTAACAAATAGATCTGGGGTTTTCGGCAACAGCGTTTCTTCAAAAATTTGTTATTAGGATTAAATGAGCCAAATGTTGTAGGGTCATTGTTCCTTTTTTGCCTCTATTTTTGTTCTTTCTTCCAGCTGCAGTAATGTAGGAAGGAGCATTAATAGCAAAGGAGACAATAAATGGCAAATGTGATATATTTCAGAATAAACTGGAAAGGAAATAGCAAACCAAAGTCTCTATTAGAATGCTCTGCAGACAAAATCTACCACAATTTTTAATGCCTTGGTTTCCCATTGCTCTCCCCACCCCCGTTCTTCGTCTCTCTGAGCCCCACTCCATTCAGCTTGTCAGACAAAAAGCACTTAGCACCAACTGTTATATTGGTGAGACATCCTTGCTGGTACATGTAATAATGACAAGCAGGAAGAAGAGCTGACATGCCGGCTGCCAGGTTTATTTCATGTTATTATTATTCTGGGTAAAGCACAGGAACAATGGATCTTGACCTGACAGCTGGGATTCAGCAGTTTGTCTCTCCCACCTCCTCACAGAAACTACACCCAACAGGGCCTCTGATAGATACAAATCCTCAGAAGGGGATGCCAACCAATATAAAATGATGAATTTCTTTCAAACCAGGTTCCCTACTATGCTAAAAGCCACCACCAACTGGATGTTCTCTAGTCAATCAGTCAGTTTCCCATATTGCAGTAGTGATGTTCATTATAACTACAGTGCTTTAATATCTACTTTGAGAGTAGTGCCTACATTGGATCTGTTTAATTGTTTAAAACAAACTGATGATTTCATGATTATCCATAAAGATGTAATATTGTTAATATTAACAGTATATCTTTCAAAATTATTTTGAATAAGGCTGTTTTATGGAAAAAACAAGCACAATTAAATCTTTGTTCATAGAGTACATTATGGAACATTCTTTACCCCACCCCTCCAAATTAAGGTTAGCTCCATCTCTTATTAATGTTCCAGAAGTCCCTCAAGATTTGGCTATGTCATCAGGCACCGGGCCCCAGGAGACGGGTGAAATCTTGAAATGGCTCCATTATTGTGGTTAACATTCATGCTTTTGTGCCTTGTATGGATTTTTACATTTTAATAATGACTGTTTTTATATATTTAGAGTTTTAATGAATCGTGGTATGCCACTCACAATCACTCTTTATGAGATGAGGACCACAATGAATTTGATAAATAAATATTCCCTGCAGTATTCATTGTACTCTACATGAATTTTTTTTATCCTGATTATAAAAAGCAGAAGATTGCACGAAAATGATACAGGTCCTTTAGAATGGTTGCAAGCTTGTCTAGGATCTATGAATAATGAAAAACTGGTAGATCTCTATAGGCCTGGTCACTAATTTCCTTTTCATTCAGAGCATGAACACTGCTGGCAAGTGGAAGTTGAATTAATTTGCCTCCTAATGATTTCTTCCTCCTATTTCTAGCCCTAATCTTGCTCCCAAATAAACAAACAAAAATGGTTTTTGAAAGCTGGTGGTCACCTGAACCTTCAGCTAGTTTGGGGGAGCAAATAATCAACCCAAAGAAAGTTGCCACCCTTGACTGGTTTGGAATATTGAGCACCTATCAAAGGCCTCTGTTGAACAGTTTGCAAGGTAGGCCTGTCCAATCACCTGGTGATTATTTCTGAAAGCAATGAAATTGCTCCTCATCATTCTCAGTAGCTTCAGGGTGCTCTCTAACACCACAACTTATTACTGTCTTTTGTCTGAAGAAATAAGTGCACTTCACAACAAACCACTGGGCCATAACTACCTATCATCTTTATTTTCAATTGATGTCGATGAGGTCCATGATACCTTTGACAATTTTGTTCTAATAAGCTGGTATAGTATAGCATGCTGTCTTGCTATTTTTATTTTTATTTAAAAAACCAATTATTTCTGGTTTGCTTAGACATCCTAGCATGGTGTTAACATATCTAGATGCTGAGGTGGGGACATTGTGCCATATTAATATACTATACAGGATTTCTCACAACTGGTTTTTATTGGGTTTTAATATTTCTGTTGCTTCTGTGCCTGATGAATAAATTGTGGTTTTATTATTTTTGCAAACAAGTACTTGTTTTCATAACCAATAAATAACACAAATCATATTTATCGTCTTGCCCATTACAAGGTGTCCTGGGGAGTAACACTAAATTAGCTTGGTGTTAAATACCAAAAATACCTCTGAAAATTGGCCCGATCTCCAACTTAAATTGGCCCAATCTCTGACTTAGAAGCCAAGCTGATTCTCAGAGTACCTAGTAAATATCAATATCTAATAATTATAAAAAGGAATTGAAAACAATTAACAAAAAAAGTAAAGGTTTCCCTGTCCAGTCATGTCTTTCTTGAGGGCATAGCTCTCAACCCATTTCTTGGCCAAGTCAGCCAGCGTTGACCACAGACATTGTCCGTGGTCATAGGGCCAGCCTGGCTATTCACTAAAAGTGCATGGAATACTGCTATCTTTGATTGCCATTGGATGTAAAAGGGACATTTTCATAGCACATGTGAAACAGATTCGACCTCCATATTGGAATAGAAAAAGTTCATTTTTCATAGGGGTGACTTGGATATCTACCATTTGCTGCCCTAATAAGTAGTATCTCAAATAAAGTTTCCTATAAACAACATATAAAATATTAAAGTAACATAATATTTTTCCTGTTACCAAAAATCTGAGCAAATGTACATTTATTTTTATATATTAGCAATAGCAATAGCACTTAGACTTATATACTGCTTTACAGTGCTCTACGGCCCCCTCTAAGTGGTTTACAGAGTCAGCATATTGCCTCCAAAAATCTGGGTCCTCATTTTATTGACCTTGGATGAGTGGAAGGCTGAGTCAACCTTGAGCCTGATGAGATTTGAACTGCCAAATTGCAGACAGCCGGCAGTCAGCAGACATAGCCTGCAGTACTGTACTATAATCACTGTGCCACCCTGGCTCATTAGGACATATAAACATTATTTATATCTTACGTATAGAAAAAATATTTCTTTTTCCATTTTCAGATGATTTATACAAATGTTAAACATTAGTCAAAAATTTAAAACTGGTTAAAAGCACATTTTCTTCAACTTATGATGCTTATACAGAAGACCAAAGCAGGGTTTGAGCAGATATTGTAAAGAGGGAGGAGCTTAAAAATGTAAATAGCAAGCTTTTTCAAAAACTAAGTAAAGGCTACTTGAAATGGGCCAATCAGGCTGAATGTTCTCTTTGTCTGTCTGGGAAACTCTCATAGTCCTTTTACCAAGCACTTCTTCCTTTAGTCCAGTTCTGGGGAAAAACAGAAAGGAAGATGCTTTGGATCTAAGCACCAAAGCACAGAACAAACTCTGTTCCAGTTCTGAAACAAAATGGTTAGCTGTACAGTTGTGCAGACTTGCAGAGAGGAAAATTTTTAATTAGAAATCTTAAATTAGAAGTCAATGAAGTAAAATACAGGGGTGGTGTGTTGTCCAGACAGCATATAGTTAATGGGGAATTGGTATAGTTAGTTAGGAATTGGGAGCTGTCCCCTTAAGGGTATGCATCATGGTAAATGTAGTTAAGGTATCCTGGGAAATGTAGTCCATGTCATGTGGCCACATCTGTAATCCTGACTGGTCACTGAATTGACCCTTGGTGGGTTGGGGGAGGTTCCTTCACTCTTGCTTGAACCCAGCATCATGCTGCTGCTTCACCCCCTTGCTCCACCATTATCAGAATGAAAGGAGAACTATCCTTTTACACCAGAAAGTCAGCTATGCAAAGAGTTGGACACTGAGATGAATCTCGATGTAACCGTGAGTTATATTGAGGATGCCTGATGAACCAATAAAAGACTATGTATGGATGCTTTGTGGTGTTATCTATCTGCCTTTATACATTCAGTCAGTAATTATAGAGGACAGAATAGGTGGGCTTCAAAATTTTTAGCAACTGCTTCTCTGCTCAGTTGCTGGGTGGGAGTGGCCATGGTGGGGCAGCCTAGTCAGCCTCCTGCACCATGCCAGGGGGGTGGTGTTTCGCCATTCCCAGGCTCCGGAGGTTCACTGGAGACTGGAAACAGGCCCATTTCTGGCCTTCTGGAGCCTCCAGGAGTCCCACTTTTCAGCCTCTGCAAGCCTCTGCACGGGCCCTACGCTTACCTGGGATGCAAAACAGGCACATGGATACTCCTGGGAGGGGCAGGACAGGGTGGACAGGGCCAGCCAGGGGTCTGAACCAGCCACAAAATGGCCATAAAATTAGATACCGGTTCGCTCGAACCGCAGCCAACCGGTTGCAGCCCACCCCTGCTAAAATCCCTAAGTATATAAAAAATCAGTATGGGGAAAAGTGAAAAATAGAGAAAACAAAGGAAGGTAACTACAACATAGACAGAATTCTTCACCCCATCCAATGAATATGGATGTTCAGAACATCTTCCTCCTCCTCCTCCTCCTCCTCCTCCTCCTCCTCCTCCTCCTCCTCCTCCCTCAGTTGGCAGTCCTTATATCAGAGGCCTTAGGAAGACCATGTCAACTATAAAACATGTATACAAAATGTTGACAGACATTTTGGTCCTGACAGACCATTCCTAAAAAAGCTACAGAAGCTTCAGAGTCAGAAAGACAACCATACTTATGTTCAGGATATGGGGAAAGGTTGCTTCCTAGTGGTTTTTTTTAACTTTCTGACAGCAGAGCTCAAATTCTATTGCTATTTCAATGTATCAATCCATCTACATAGCCTGAACAGAATAAACCTTCTCTGATCTTCCCAATCTCATCAACAGTGAAGACCAATAACATGGAGATCTGATTGACTTTCTGTTTTTTGTTTTTTTTTTGTTTTGTAATCTAGCCACAGAAAAGCATCTTGCCTAGCAGCTGCGACCCTTTCAATTCCATTTTGTTCCATTCCAAGTTCCCTTTTCCAACACCACAGTGATTGCTACCCCTCTTGATTCTACTGATTAGAAGTGATGGTGCAGCTTCCTTCCTTCCACTTTACCCTATTCCCTCTATTATTAAATGTTCCTTTAGTTTGTTTTTAAGAACCTTTTAATCAGATGGTGGAATTATTTCCACCCTAACTCCTTTTTTCTGCTCCCCAGATCTGCAGATATACCTCACCACCTAGCAAAGGTAGGTTTGCAGTACGGCATTAATTTCTAACCTCTCTTACTCTTCAGAGTAGCTGTAATAAAGCAGAGTGAATAATATAAGCTCCACCTAATACAAAATTGATTAAAATGCACCGCCTGTTTTATCATGTTTCTGTGGTAACTCCAGAGAAGCAATGGTAGACAGTTCTTTGACAACTGGGAAAGACTGTAACAATGAGAGCTTGGAAATAAAGCCAGGTAATGTAAATACTTCCATTTTGAGATTTCTATTTCTTTTTGGGAATATAGTTTGGGATAGTTATTAAAATAATAATAATCCCCCCTCATACCATTTTGATACTCCACTTTCAAACTGAAGAAAGAAAGAAAGTGAAAAATGCAAAAAAAAAAAAAACAAATATGACATGGCATAAAACTGGAAGAAATGTTTGCAAATCACAGAAAGAGACACTGACAATTCCCATAGTTTAGCATAATAGACAGCTGGATTTGATCACCAGTTCTTTAAATGCACACTTTACAAAAATACTGAGGGGGAGGTGCAAGACCCTAAAAATGTTTGATTTACCTTTAAGCTGAATTAAAATTAACTATAATTATTATGATTACCTTCCAATTATGTATTTCACAATTTCCCCCTCAATTCACATTAAGAATTCTAATTCGTTAACCACTTTTGGGGTTTTCAGGAGACTTGACCCAAAGCTTCTGGAGGCTGCATGTGGCCATGAAACGTCAGATGGTACATTTGCAGCCCAATGGTTTAAATTAGCTGGTGCCTACAATCTATTTAATTTTTCTTCAGATGGGAGTTGAAGGAAACTGTTTTAGAAGATAAATATAAAAAAGCTATAAAACAACAAAGTTTGGGGAGGTGTTTGGCTACATATATGTATATATGTGTGTGTTTAATATGTATGTGTGTCTATTTAATCAATACACACACAGAGAGAAAATATAAATTATGATTAACAGTATGATAAAAAGAAGGGGGTAAAGGAGGGAACAGGGGATGCAGGGGGCTGAGGTGGGATCTCCTATTGGTCCAGCAAACATCTCCAGTGTGATACTCCTCCACTGGGAACCCAAGCCAACTGAAAGAGTCAAGTCTTCAGGCCCTTATGGAAGGTTGGGAACAGATTGCACCCTAGGGTCAAGATGTTTCAAAGGGCAGGATCCCCTAAAATTTTTCACTTTTTTTTTTCAACTGAATCATAAAGCATGTATGTTACATTAAAGGTGGAAAAATTCTGATTTATCTTGGTCTGATTTTTTTTTTACATCTAAAAAATCCTGGCATTTTAATAGGGATGTGTAAACGTTTTATATCCACTGAGCAAAACACAATTCTACATTTGCATGACACACTAAGGCAGGGGTCTTCAAAACTTGACAGCTTTAAGACTTGTGGACTTCAACTCCCAGAATTCCTCCTCCAGTCATGTTAGCTCAGGAATTCTGGGAGTTGAAGTTCACAAGTCTTAAACTTGCCAAGTTTGAAGACCCTTGCACTAAGGTTAAGCCACTTCTCCAAGCAGTAAACCAACTACAGACCATATTCTGCAGAGAACCTGGGAAAAGTGATCTAATAAATTACAGCTGAGCACACAGTGGAGGAAAATCTGAGGAAAAGCAAAGTATTAAATGTATCAAAGTATTAGCGAAGTATTAAAGGAAAGGAAAGGTGAAGTATTGAAAGAGTTTCTGCCACAATCAGTTATCCTAAATTAGTCTGGGAACAGTTTTAAAGGTTCTATATTTGCCCCAGGGTAGTATTAAGGATACCTTACTGAATTCTGTGTAACTTCTTGGAACTTCCTGCTACATGGGACTTGATATCATCTAAAATTAACAATTCAATATGTTAAGTCACTAATAAGCCAACTATACTATGGCTTAGTTTCTTATGAAACTTTCTCTCTTCTGTCATAGAGTCCCTTCTGCAAGTTAATTTGTAAAAAATTCAATACTCTCAGATCATCACTATATATGCATACTCTTTTCATTATAATCTAAAAATTCTTTGTATCTTTATAATGCTTGAAGAACCAGGGGAAACAACGTTTTATGTGAGGGATGCTTCCTGCAAAATATGTTATACCTGTTTACAAACAGTTCAGCATGAAAAGTAGCAGACTACCTTTAAAGACTGTTGGCAATTTGTGCCCTGTTGGGTCATCATTTGAAAGGTATTTCCTTACCTAAACAACAACAAACAGAATGAACAGACATAGCAAAAAAAAAGCAGTAGGAGCAAAGGTGACTTTGGACTTCCTGCCAGCTTTCCCCTTTCCTTTCCTTTCCTTTCCTTTCCTTTCCTTTCCTTTCCTTTCCTTTCCTTTCCTTTCCTTTCCTTTCCTTCTACCAACTTCCCTAATTACTTTGATTTTGGGAAGCTTGAAGGGAGAATTTCAGTGGGGAAGCCAGCAGGAACTCACAAGGCCAGCAGACAGGTAAGTGGCTGCTGCTGGGTGGAGGAAGGAGCAAGGGAGTCACGAGGATATGAATCAGCAATGTAATGTGTTGTGCAGGGGTACATGAGAGACGCCACTTGGGTTGGAATTGTGAGTGAGTACCAGAAATGCCACATAGATCAGGCAGGGAGCACAGGTGGACAGTGTAGGTTGGGAAAGATGCCTGGGATATGCAAGAGATGCTGTGTAGGTCTAAGGTACACAAGGGGCTGTACAGTTTAGGGAGGATGCATGAGGATGCACAAGAAATGTTGCACAAGTCAGAAAAGTCAGGTGGGTCATGACACAAGTCCTGAAATGTCCACTGAGTGATAGCACAGGTGGAGGAACATGTGGTAGGTGGCTTGTACTGGGAAGGCAGGAATTCCTTCTTCCCTCTTCCCTTTCCCTTGCCAGCAGGGAAATAGGTGACTATTTTTGGCTGCGGGAGGAAATGAAGGATTGCAAGATTGGCTGGGAAACTGTCACAGAATGTTGACAATGAAGATCATTGACTGCAAAAGCAGTTAGTAGCACTGAAGCAGCCACAACTTCCCAAGTTTCATTCCCTTGGAAGTCACGGGTCTCGGATTTTGAACCCATCAAACTATCCCATTGGAGGTACATGGGTTCAAAAATTGTTTCCCAATGATGCACCATT
Source organism: Naja naja (assembly GCA_009733165.1). NCBI lineage: Eukaryota > Metazoa > Chordata > Lepidosauria > Squamata > Elapidae > Naja > Naja naja. The sequence goes on from CM019151.1 coordinate 101,819,994, forward strand.
TTGTCCAGTTACAGGTTTGATGAGGGTTTTAGTGGTATACAAATATTCTTTTGCCAAAAAAAATGCTCCCTTCTAAAATGCACAAAAGCACACAAAGTTCATGCATTTTAAAAGCTTCAGTTTGCACATGTTGGTTTTGCTAACTTTAAGGGGTGTTTGAATTTTTTTGTCTTTTATGAATTTTTCAAATATTTACAATATTTCTATAATTTATATTAACATCTAGAAATGTCTAAGATTACAATTGTTTCTTTTCACACACCTCCCTTCTACAGAAATGGTTTATGCAAAGCAATCACAGGCCTTCAAATTCATCAAGAGATGGAAATGCTAACTCAAAAACCAACAATAAAAGTAAGAAAATTCCTCTGAATGAGCTTACTTTTGAAAAGAGTAATAATTTCCTTTTTCCACAGTGTGTTTAGAGGAAACCATCCTATTCTAGATGTGTATAGGCAGGAGGGTGTTAAAAATGGTGAAGGGGAGATTTTAATTTCACAGCTTGCATCAGGCATTACAATTCTGGACACTTTGCTATCTAAACTCAGACCCTATTTCTGTTCTCTGCACTGTATGAAGCTGCTTTGGACAGATGACTTAAATTTTTATTCCCTGATGGAATGAGGATTCCATTCAAGTGAGAGATCTCTCTGGCCAGGCGTATACATTTAATAACAAAATGCCTTCAAGTTTGAAAGCAGAATCTGGCTGGTCTTTCTGCTGAAGGTTGAAGAGGTATAATTTACACGGTGTGGCATACAAGATAAAATTTTCTGGAGAAGGAGCTGAATATCATACTAATTCTTACCAGCTTCCTATCACAATTAGCTTTTCCTGAGATTCTTTCTAAATGATAATATTCACGTTTATGTAATGCTTTTAAACGTTCAAAGCATTTAATACACATTTTCTGTAATTCAATATAACAGACCATACAGATGACTTCGATAATCAGTTTTAATGCCAGGCATTATGATATTACTCAGGAAAAATGACTTATCTAAACATTAGGAAGAACAACCTCATATTGAATATATCTTTCAGCCTCTAAAATAAGTGGGAAATTAAACTTTGTCCCCCACAAAAAAGTCACAGATTTTTATTAATTTCTTGAGAATCTAGACACCTGAATTAAAAGCATCAATTAAATTGTGAACATGCCACATTTTCTAGTCCTGTAACAATATTTTATCCCTAGAAAAATAAGAATTTTTGATGCGTAAGTTCCAACAGCCTCTTCATGTTTGAGGTGCAAAAGAAATAGATTCCTCTCCTGAAAAAACTTAGCTTGCCCATTGCAATTATCAGAGATAAGAACATGGTTTATTTGCATGTTGAATATGTGAAAAATAAGTTCATGAAGACAGGAAATCTGCAATGTTTCAAGGCACTCACCTCAGCACAAACCACACATAGAGTCATATAATCTCAAAAGACAAACATAACCATCATGTTTACTGCAAAGAATCCTGGGAATTGTGATTTGATAGGCACAGTGCATATTCCGTTAAGAAATCTCTTCATAAAATTATAATTCTCCAAAGGAGAGAAAGGATTACATTTTATATAGAGTTTATGAGGTTATCTTGTTATTTATTTACAAGGAGTAATTTTTAGTGATAACAGGTGAAAGCATCATCTGAAGTAACAATTCTGTAATACCTGAGTCAGAAAAAGTTTTTCTCCTGGAAAAAATATTCTCTCCAGTTTTGTTCTTCAAACTTCTGCTAAGCACACTGTCTCCCTCCCATTTCTATTTCTATTGTGTTTTGTCAATATAAAGTTTAGTTTTCTGGCAACTGACTCAGGATGAAAGAAATCAGCGAAGGTAATTGCTGCGTGAAAATGACAGCACAGCGATTTACACAGACAAAAATGGGCTGCGGAATACCAAGAGGCAGCCAACAGTGAAGAATCAATATCTCCCTAGAAGTAGGATTATTAGGGAGAGAAAGGGGTTTGAGTGATCCATAAGTGCTTGATGACTCACTATTTCCAAAAGGGCATAAGCTGAATGAGAAATCCCTCCATAGATTTCTTTGGGTAACTGAGCAAGATTTGAGCATGTGCACCTTAAAAACAGAAGTAAGGAAGCTGTAGCCAACTCACCCACCACCACCACATACACCCCCCATTCATATTGGCAACCAATAGTATAACCCCCAACAATATGGGTCCTCATTTTACCAAACTCAAAAAGATGGAAGACTGAGTCGACCTTGAGCCAATGAGAACTGAACTGCTGGCAGTCAGTAGAATTAACCTGCAATACTGTATTCTGACCATTGAGCTACCATGGCTCTTTATACTATACTACAGGAGGCACAGTCCTCACTATGTCATCCTATGGTATTCTGATAACTCCAGTACTTAACAGAATGTTATGGAATCAGGCAACTGGTTAATGGAGTGGTTCTCAACCTGTGGTCTGTGGATCCCTAGGGGACCACAATGTCATCACAGGGGATCTGTTACAGCTCAAAGAAATGTTATGATTTAAATCTTGAGTTAAGCCTCAACAATCTGTGGTCATAGTCCATGGCCACAAAAGCTATTAAAGGGGGTGAAGAAAAGGTTGAGAACCACTGGGTTAATGTGTGAGAAATATTTGCATCCATATAACTTCTACTTTGTTTACTAAACTTTAAGGCAGAGAAAGATGACTGAGAAGACAAACATTATGGCTATTAGTGCAGTTGTAAAAAACAGTTCTTGGTCATCCATCCCAGTAGATTCTGAAGAATATACTCTCAAGTTAATTTGTTGGGATTGTATCAGTAAGTTGGGAAACTTTTATAACCTTAATCCAATTGGTATATAAAAAAGGTTTGTGATAATGATATGATGATGATGATGATGATGATGATGATGATGAATTAAATTTACATGCCACTCAGTTCCTAGTAACTCTGGATGTTTTATAAATGATTTGAAACTTGAAGATAGATAGATAGATAGATAGATAGATAGATAGATAGATAGACAGACAGACAGACAGACAGACAGTTGAATCTGAAAGTAAAGGCCGAGCACTTTATTCCTGCTTTGCAATATTAATTTTCTTATTTTAGTGTTTTGATAATGTATCATTATGAATAAAGTTGTTTATGTGCATACTATGATACAGCTGTCCTTTCAAAGTAAAGTACAAAATGTCTTATCCCTTTTAAAGACCATAGGAAGAGGAAGAGTATTGGTTATTATTAGTATTTAGTATTTTTAGAAAATTAGAATATGAACAGGTTGGTAGTTTCCTTCAGCCTTCCATTAAAAATCATGTTCCTGTTTGAGTTTGCAACCTAGATGTATGAGAAAAAATATGAAAAGGAAGGCTTTTCAGCAAAGAGGTTGTGTGACTTTAAAAAAAAAAGGTAGGACCTATTCATGGAAATCATAGATATCACCTTGACTGCGCAGGATGGCCGTCTACTGGGAGACTTTTGGGCTTCCTTGTCTAGTTGACTGACCACCATGAGAACAGACTGCTGGACTGAATGAGTCAGGGATCCAATCCAGCAGGCCGCTACTTATTGATTATGATCCATCAAGTTAGTGATCAACTCTTAACAACCACATAGATCTTTTCTATGAATGTTCTTGCTAGCTGTGTTTCCCTGATATACTAATCCAGCCCAATCTTTGTGGTTTGGTGGACTGGCTATTGTGGGGAGGGGAGAGGGGAACTGGTCCATGCAAGCGCCAAGCTGGCGCAAACATGTGTGCACGCAGCTCAACTCATGTGAGCGATGGGCTGACGCACATGCACACGTACAGACACAACTCAACTACAAGTGGAGCTGCGTGCACATGCGTGTATACACTGGCCCGCTGCTCGTGTGAGTCAAGCTGCATGCACTCATGTGCATCAGCCCACCTCTCACATGGCTCGGTTGTGAATAGGCCATGCCCCAGTAGTGGGCTGCAGCCCCGGCATTGGGGACCCACATACTAACCTACAGTTTACAGCATGATATCGTAATCTATATATATATATAAAGCGAAATACCACTCAAGCATCATCACAAGATCTCCAGATCCGTAAAGCCTACAAACTTGAAATTTAGCACGAATGTTCCTCTTGGCTTCTAGGTTCTCACTAAGAAAGGATTTTTCGAAATGACCACCAGAGCATTAGTATTTTGTATATTATTATTAACACGCTCTGATGCTAAGGAGGTCTACTCCCCCTCCCCACCTGAAAGGAAAACTGTTCCAAATTCAAAATACAAGCAGAGCAGAGGAGTTACAGTTTTAGTTTCACAACACCAAGCAGCTTTAGTATAGAACAGTTGAGCTAAGCCACGCCCAGGCTCCTTGTGTCTCCTTTTTGCTCATACAGCAAATACTGTTTCAGTTTCCAAACAGCCCTAAACTCTCTCACACACTGACAGGATACTAGCCAGATGAATACCGATGGATGCTGGTAGGCAGAGGCACAATTCTGCCCCCCCTTATTTTCCTCCCAAAAAACTAAGCCCAACCACATAGTTTCGTAGGAAGCATGGGTGTCGAGCTAGTTTACTATATAGTAGTATGATGCACCAGTTTGCATTGTGTTTTATGGTTCAGTATGTCATACAAATCCAGAAAAATTAGATTAAATAACTTTTTGTCTGTTCTATGTGTCCTGCTAACACAACCAGAAAAAAGCAACCCTTAGCCTTTGCCACAAATGTGTAAAAATAGAAGGCAGTTTCCAGAAAAAGATGTATGAAAGTTTAATGCACGAATGTCACAAATACATCTGAATATTTAAGTGTCATGAGAGTACATTTTCAGAACCCCAGATTGCCTTTAGCTGCCTGCATTTATGCAAAATGTGGTTTTCTTGCTCAGCAGAGTTTATAACTGTTCTAAAGTGCCAACCCATAAATGAATAACAACAATATCTTTGAAGATATCATTTTAACTTACTTCCTCCTACTGATCATGATCATCCCATACACCCCAACCAATTTTTTCAGTAGCAGATTGTAGGTTTAGGTGGTGGCAAATAAAACACAATGTCCTGTCTACTTGGTTGATCAAGATTCTTTTTATAGTGAATCTCAGCTTTGAGCTCATCTTGAAGAAAACAATGGGTTAAAAAGCCTCACATGGTCGTGATTATGCCAGAAGTTCAACTGCATGAACACCTGCTCTTAACACAAGTGCAAACAAAAATAAAATGTTTTTTTCCTGAAGGGGAAGAGGTGTGAGGTGAGAAGCACACAAAAAAAGAACATAGGTAGGAGCAAAAAAGAATAATGCTGTCTGAATGCCAAAAAGGAAATGTTACACTGAATTCCATCAAAGTCAAAACTAGGGGGTGGTTTTTCTCTCTCCAAGTCAGACAGAGAACCCTACTTGGGATATTTTTGCATTATTTAGTTAATTAGATTAAACCAGCTTCTACTAAAGGCAACTATGAGCAAAGAGGAATCTTATTACAGTTTTAGAAACGAAGATTATATAGACTCTCTTTGTCAGCACCAGTTCTTACTCTGGCTGCTACAAATGCATATTCATCTAATAAATTCTCTATCACCTTTTAAATTCTGAGATCTTCCATTTTTGCATACAAATATTTTTGTATATTTACCACCCTTCGTTCTCATACATTTACAATCTATATTTGGAAAAATGAATTATTTTAAAAGTATGTTTTATTCCACTCATGTATCCCATTTGCCTATAAGGAATTTGAGAGACAGGGAAATTATGAGCTTGGTCTTTTTAAAAAGATTGAAACTACATTCCACTAATTCTGGATTACCTGAACTACACATTCTTTGCTGAAGGATGCCAAGATATTGCTGGTATGTGCCACTAAGAGTAACTATGCTCCTAACACAACTGCTGTTGTGGAGAAATATGAGGAGGGAGCACTACAGCTGTTACTTTAAATTGAACCAAAAAAGTGAGATATAAATTTAATAAATAACCATAACAGGCTTTCTGGGTAGCAATGGCTTTGCTGTAGACACTTGTGTATCAAGTTTTATTTTGGCTAAAATATAACTCTCTGTCACAATTTGCAATTCTTACCTTTTTGACATGGTCCTAATAGAATTTTTTGTTTTTACTTCATTAGTGTACAATTTAGAATTTGCCTGGCACAGTTCATAATGGGCAAAAAAGTAAAATGAAAAGTAAACCAAGTGATAATTAACTCTGGATATCCAATCAAAGCAGACTTAAAATCAAGGAAGGCAGCATATAGGGTGGATCCTGCTTTTCTGCTAATTGCTGTAAAACAAAAGTATGGTCAGGATGAAAATAGCTTAAAGCCATCCTAGTGTCTGTTGGAATTTGCTCCATTTCTAGTCAATGTTGTATTTGAATATTTAGCATGAAGTTTACTATTCATGCTCCATAAACTGAAAGGATAATAATTGATTTTTCCTTTTTAAAATAAATCTGTTTTCTTTTTTAAATATTACTTTTCTTTTTTTTTATAAATGGGAACTATTATAGCTCTTTCCCAGTCTTTTGGGAGTACAGTAGTATGTACAACCAAGGACAGAGAAGAAGGAAGTTGATTGGAATCCACCATTTTAAATTGTTATGGGTGATTTCAGCTGTCATAAAGGAAAAAATCTCTTATATAGGAGTAAGATTAAATAAAAGAAATAGAAGAGAAGCTGGCTTTTTTCATCCATTCTCCTTATAAAACACATAGATTGCTTGGTTTTGTTTCATGTTAGCAGCTTAAAATGTTCTCACTACAATGTCTCTGGATGAGTTTTGTGGAACCAGACAGCTGGAGTTCACTTCAGAATAGCCTGGACGTTTGAAATATGGAAAACAGTTGAAAATCATATTAACTTTTGTGCAAATGTCTAGCTCAAATCTGGCAAGAATTGGGCATGCCTACATCAGAGGAGTTAGCTGTTTTGCCAGGGTCATTCAACCAGCTAGAATCAGTCAACCAGTCAAATTATCAGAAATAGCTATAGGTCTTGTGCCCGAAAATGTGCAAGAATCTAATATACTGTAAGGCAGTAACTTTGATTTTTTTTTCTTGCCTTGATATTCCACAAATCCCTCTAAAAATGAAGTTGGATGCCACCATGACAGAAAGAAAAATGCCACTTTTCCCAAGATGGACATTTATTATGTTTAGTTATTATTATTTTTTTAAATTCACAATTTATGGTTCATTACTAAAGTTTCAGTGACTCACTCTATACTCCAAGAAGATCACTGCTGCGTTCTACATTTCCATTTTTGCTGAATGAAGTGTAGCCTAAAAAAACATTGCTAAATTTTTTATTGACTGAAGCTAGTGCAGAGTTCCATCGAGCTGATGTAATATTTATCTCATGTGAGCTCCAAACACATTCTAAATAATCAGCAAAATAGAGAATTGATTCTCACCAGTAGAGGAATAAGAAGAATTTGATCACACTGCTCATATTTATGTAACAGTGCCCACTACATTTAGATTGTTGTGTGATACTCCTTTTTCGCAATATAAAGGGAATAAAAAATATTAAGAATGAAGAGATCCCCACTTTGGGTAGTGAGAATTTTAAAGTCTTGTAACATGGGCAAGAGGGGAAAACTACAGACAACACTGACTTAGTTCTAGTGCATGAAAGAATGATATTCAACTGAGACCAGACAGAATAAAAGTGGAATTAAAGAGAGGGAAAGCAAGTAGATAAATTAAAATTGGGTGTTGATGTTGAAAATTATAATTGTAGCTGTAACAACAACAAAGTGAAATTATGACCTAATCTGAGTAGAGATTTCTTGGGGAATCCACCAAAATTCCTGACCGTTTTGTTGTTAATGCTAGGTTTTAGTGTTAACATACAAAGTCCTTCACGACATGGGTCCTCAATATTTAAGGGAGCGTCTTCTTCCGATGTCAAATACCGATCGCCCTGTGCGAGCTCATAGGCAGGGACTCCTCAGGGTCCCGTCGGGCCAATGCCGGCTGGTGGTTCCCCGATGACGAGCCTTTTCTGTCGCGGCCCCTGACCTCTGGAATCAACTACCTTTGGAGCTCCGCCTGGCCCCTGACCTCCGCACCTTCGCCGAGTTGAAGACCTGGTTATTTGACCAACCCGGGCTGTGACCCCTTGGGGAGGGTTATTTTTAATTATTTTTAATTTATTTTATAAATGTTGGACTTATAATTTAATCTAATTGTTTTTTAATGTATTTATTGTTCTTTGTTTTTAGTTGTAAGCCACCCCGAGTCTTCGGAGATGGGGCGGCATATAAGTTCAAATAATAAATAAATAAATAAATAAATAATGTACTGTTTGAGAGCATAATGAAAAGGAAAGCAAAATATATCCTGGAATGCTGGACCTCTGACCTATCCTGAGTAGTTTTGCCTAATAGAACACAAATGGCTCAAGTAAATACCTGTAAATCTTGTGAGTAAATCTAACTGAACTCAATAATTGATTCACACATGTTGCAACTACAATATTTCTTCCGAAGGTTGACTTACTCCAATGTATCAAATCCATGCTGTGACTTGCGAATTATGGATTGTGGTTTATAAATATATATCAACTAGTCTACTATGGCTTGTTCAATAAGCCATGATTAAAACATGGTCAAGTAATCATAAAACATGCTTCCAAGGAAACAACTTCAAGTTTGTTATTGATCAGGGAACACAACACAGTAGTCAAAGAATTACTGAAGTGCTCTAAACATGTTTTGTTTATTGATGTAAAAGCCTTTACATCAGGGGTGTCCAACCTTGGCAACTATAAGACTTGTGGATTTCAATTCCCAGAATTCCACAGCCACCATGACTGACTGAGGAATTCTGAGAGTTGAACCCCTGCTTTACATAAATACACCGAAACAGTTATTTGCAGTTCTTCAAATTAAAATCTTAATCTGGTAGATCAGGGCTGTCAAACTCTCGGCCCACAGGCCGGATGTGTTATGAGCTGGCCACACCCACACCCAGTTTAGTCCTGAATGGATGACACCATGAGGAGTTTGTTACACCTGTGATAGGTTTGTTAATATACTATTTAGAGTAGACATATCTATTGGGAGCTTGGTATAGTTTTAATATGATTTTATATGTTGTTTTAACTTCTGATTGGGAAGTGCTCAGAGCTGGTTAGAAGATGGGTGACTATATAAATATTTTAAATAAATAAATAGTTCTAAAATAAATTCAATTGAATTCAGTTGGTCTTACTCCAAAATAATCTAGCAGAAGATTCTAATACATATATAATGTAACAATTCATATTATGTTTATTTCTTTGTGTTGAAAATTAAATATTCTAGGTGCATATATAGTTAAAATTATGGATACATTTGTGTTTCATTTTATTTGATTAATGTGGATGAAAATGGTTAAGATACTCAAATTGTCTCTTGGTTCAGGGTAGATATGTAAATGGCACTATTCATAAATGCATTGTTATGTCTAATTCTTAGCAAAAGAAAGATTCCCCTATTTATCACTAACATAGTAATAAAGAAATTCAATAAACCTTACAGAGTGACTGGTAGATTTTTGTTTTTTTCTTTAAACAATCCTGCTTTAGTCATTATATGGGGAAATGTAATACCACTTCTACCTGACCAGTCCATTCTGTAAAATTGTATTTTCCCCTGGCACACAATTGCTGTAAATAAATAAAATGGACCCAACACAAAATTGTGTCACCCACCTTTTAAACCAATTTCCCCCCATTTGAGAGAAAAAGAGCAAATAATATAAATAGCACATTCTGAGATTTGAAACAATTCAAACTTGCAATTCTTTTTTATCATTCCAAAACAGCCTTACAGGGAACAGAGAAACTGTCAGCCTGAAAGCCATCATTTATCATTTACCTAATGATAACTATTGGTTCCATGTGTTGTGTTTCATTAATAAATACTTATTTTAAAATGTTTAACTGTCTGGTTTTTTGTTTGTGTCACAACTATGTCTACAGTAAATTTCAAATATGTCAAAATGGTGGCTGCAACCCATGCCATCTTGACTTCTTTTGAAACATGCCTGTTTCTACGAATGGTCTCTCACTTCATTGACTTGCTTTGATACTAGAGTTACATTTTGGAGAAGAATCCTTACTGCTGAATCCAATTAAGAAATGGATTGACACATCTTACGTGTAACCTGTTTTGGTTTAATATGATTCATGGACTCATTAAGATGCAGTTTATCCAATGTATCAAAATTAAACAAACCATGGTTTAATGCAATGATTAAACTGCTGGCGAGTTATAGCCCTGACATATTGGTTCCAGCTTTACCAGCCTTTTTCAGAAGGTAGGGAAGGCCTAGCTTTTCCTTCAGGCATTGTGGTTAGGCTATTATTTTGTGAACCTCTGGGTGTGGATATATGGTATCTATGTATTTTGCCATTTTTAATGCAGGTTTCTCAATCTGTTTTTGTGTCTGTGTGTATTTTATGTCAATGTTTTGCTTTTACTTGCTGTTCAGAGTTTATCTGGAGAATTGGGCAGTCTTAATAAAATAAAATAAAATAAAATAAAATAAAATAAAATAAAATAAAATAAAATAAAATAAAATAAAATAAAATAAAATAACTTTGCAGGATATTAGTGAGAACTTCATGGAGCAGTCAAATAGCAGTTCCAAATGTTTTCTAAAAAACATTGGAGTGACAAAACGGTAGGATGTGAATCTATGATGTATGAATTTATTAAATAAAAAATTGTAACTGTAATCACAATTGTAATCACTGAGTTTTCTCTATTTACATTTTTAATTAGAGAGGCTTAGGGATCCTCTCTGAAAATACCCTGCCTTACACCACAGAAAAGGCAGGTTGAATCCTAACTGCTAGCAATATCCCCAAGCCTGGCCAATGTTAGAGATGCTGGATGTGATCTTTCTACTGCAACGGAAAGTCCACACTAGGTTTAAGCTACCATCCATGAGCAAAAGAGTCTCAGGCCAGGAACTGCAGATCAGAGCGACCAAAAGGACTATATTATGGAATATACAAGATAAACTGTTCCGAAAAACCATAAATTAAACTGGGGAAATGCAGATGCAAAAGTAAGACCCACAAAGGGGAAGCATGAAAATGCTTCATTGCATTGGATATAGAAAAGTAACACGCATGTGCAGGACTCAAAATAATCTGAAGGCCAGCCTAAGGTAGAAGCTGCCTAAGTGAATATTAGAACTGAGAGCCAACAGAATCTATTTTAGAGCTCTCTGGATAGAAGATGAGGAAGTGAATTAATTAAGACTTTCCTCAGGTATCAGAGGTGACTTCAGAAAACCCATCTGCAGACAGTTCAAGAAGTTTGGGGGAAGTGAGGCAGGATATAAATCTAATAAATAAATAAATAAGTTGTTATCTAGCAGGACAGCATGACAAATGAATTTGGTATTTAGGTCCCCAAGTGTTTTCAGACTGAGCTTTTTAGGCCTCTCCAGGTCCTAGGGAGTCTGGAAGATCGGAGTGCCCCATGCTGGCTTCCCTCCCATGGTCTATGGCAGAGGTGTCCAACCTTGGCAACTTTAAGACTTGTGGACTTCAACTCCCAGAATTCCCCAGCCAGTTTTGTTCTGGCCCCAGGGAGAAAAAGGGTCATTTTGCACCCAAAGTGACACCCTGCCTTATCATGGCTGGCCAAATAAATCCCACAGGCTGGCTGTCCCTCCTCCCATGTGTGTGCCAAAGATCAGATGGGTATCTGCTTTGTGCTCAGGTGATGTGATGACCAGGACGTGGCACAAAAGCAACAAAGTCACAAAAGTAGGTAAAGTCCCTTTAATTCCTCCAACTTGGCCCCCAATGTCCAGTTATCATCGGCTGGAGATAAAACTCTCCCAAAAACAGTTTTTAAAGGGAAGAAATTCAGTCCAACCCCAAAGTACATATAAATTATAAATAAAAACCAACACAAGCCACGCTGCAGCAATTAACGAGACAGGGCAGGATAAGGAATTGCAGAATTCAAAAAATAATGAAACACACACAATTGGGAGGATGCCAGAACCCAGATAAGACTTGACAAACAAAGATAATGCACACTTTGCTTCCAGCAAGCTGCTGTGCGCAAACACCCTTTATATCCTGTTTTCCCAGCTGCAGCCAATGAAGGGAATCAGGGCCTTTTTTTCCCCATAACCCATGTTGCTCCCTTCTCCGTTCCTCCCTGCGTGCCCTAGGATGAAGAGGGGGTGGGCCTGGGTCTTCCTCTGAATGCCCAGCCGGACTGTGCCCTTCCCCAGTTTCTTCCATAGCTACCGGAGCCACACTCCCACTCCCTTGTCAGCTGTTTGACCTCCCCCTTGGAATCAGACTCCAACAGGGGCATGACAGGTGATGCCCTTAACAGGACATCAAATAGGAAGGGGAAAGCAACGATAATGCAGGGCTCTTGACTGGGATGCTGAGGGGGCTGTTTTTTTTAAATTTTGTTTGGGGCTTAAAGAAAATACTTCCTTAAAGTTGTGGGAGCTCCATCACTGGAGATCTCCAAGGTCCCGCCCATAATAATATGTATTAGATTCTGCATTTCATCATAGAGGGGGGGAAATGAAGAGAACAATGCGTTGTTTGCTTTTTTGGGGGGAAAAAATCAGGAACCTTTAATTCTGGAGTTATGTACTTCGGGAAGTGATATTGCTCTTTTGGAAGACAAAAAGATTTTTTCACAGAAGAACTTTTGTGTATGATGAAGTCTGCTACTTACACTTTGCAATCTGTTGAACTGCAGGAAGCAGAGAATGATTTCAACTGAACATAATGTATACTGTGTTTGTGGAAAATAACCGGGGATCCATGCAAATATGCAATCACTCTCTCAGCAAGGCAAAGCTACTAGTTATGCTAGAACTTTGAAGAGTATGATTGTATTTCCTGAACTGAATGCACTATCTTTGTACACTGATCTATGCATCCCCATGGTAAACATTTATTCATTGCTCCAGAGGTGGTATGCAGCAGGTTCGGACCAGTTCTGGAGAACCAGTAGCGGAAATTTTGAGTAGTTCGGAGAACCGGCAAATCCCACCTCTGACTGGAGATTTTACAGTATCCTTGCCCAGCCACGCCCACCAAGCCACACCCACAGAACCGGTAGTAAAAAAATTTGAATCGCACCACTGCATCGCTCCTGTTTGCAAAAGAAATGCTACATGAAAGGAGGATTGGGATTAGAATGTAAGGAGATGAAAGAGGAAGAAATTGCCAATTTTACATTAACTTCAGAAGAAATATGAACTCTAAACTTATAATAATGTCCAATGTGATGACACCTTCTCCTCCCCTCCCCTCTGCTCTTTCTGAATCTAAGATCTGTTTCCCTTTTGAACTCAAAGATATATAAAATGAAATGCAGCAAATGGAATATGAGGACTTTCCAGAAGGTCTCTTTTAATCACACCTAAGTGCTATTTGCTAGTGTTTTTTTTAAATTATTATGTGTATGACACCACAATAACCATACAACACTGTGTTATCCTAGGGCAGGGGTGTCAAACTTGTGTTGTCACAGTGTCATCTCATGACGTATCATGACTTTTTTCCTCTTCACTAAACCGGGCGTGGGCGTGGCCAGTGTGTGACGCATCTGGCCCGTGGGCTGTGAGTTTGACAACCCTGCCCTAGGGCATTAAGTTCAGATTGTGCTTCTGTGTACATGGAAAAAGAATAATTGATAGGTAGGACTAGATTGAAAAAGACAGACAGTTAAAGGGTGGAGTTGACTGGAATATTTGAATGATTAGAAGAGAGTTAGAAGCAGGAACGGTCAAGGTTTGTTGCTTAGAAGACAGTTGTGATGATATGAGAGCTACTAGCTTTGATTAGTGTGGCACCATCTACAGTGCTCTACATTTTTCTATAACACTGAGATTCACCTCAAAGAACTAGTTGTAAAGTATGGGCATACTGATTAACATTCTGAATCCACACAATGTTGTATTTTAGTAGAAGAGATAAATTCAGTCTATCATCCACTGTTACAGAAAAGATAACTTCTGTTCAAGCATTCTTCATTCCATCATGGTGTCAGAGAGAAGTCCTCATGTAGCTGTATCTCTTGAATTAAGAATCAGACATTCTTGTCATTTTGCTAAAAATCACCAGGATTCTATCCCTAAAACCGGTTCCTCCTTCCATTTTCATCCTTCCCTTTTCAGGGCATCTAAGAGGATTTAAAAACAACAGTAGCTTATTAGCAAATGTCTATGGAAATTCTCATTCACCAAGGTGTTGGTTGTCCCAAAGGTGCTTTTTTCGAGAGGCAACTGGACTTTCTGGTTTTCATTTGAAGATGTTTTGCTTCTCATCCAAGAAGCTGCTTCAGCTCTTCAAAAAAGCACCTTTGGGACAGCTTATTAGCAAGTTTGAAATACTACATATCCTTATTTTTTTATTTCTCTCCAAAGCTAATGGGATGATGATAGCAAATTAAAGAAACAAAGCTTTAGAATGAGTAGAAGTAACAAGAAAGAATTACCAGAAGACAAAAGTAACTATAAATTACCTATGAAGTAACATAGCCAATGCTGTTTAATGAACCTAGCTACATGCCTTAACAGGTGAAAAAAAAACAGTATGTAGCCACATTGGAGATTAGTAAATGTTATGTTTTAATACCAGCTTGATTACCTCCTGGTAACTAATTTTCATAAAGATACTTTAAAGAATTCAGAACCAGGGCATTTCTTTAAAAGATCTAATAATATGCTTTACTTACCATTTTTGGCTTAGGGATAAGATGGAATGTAACTGAGTTAGATTTTTTTTTTCATTAAGGAAACTTGATTACAGAGGCAGGCATTATGGAGCCCTAGATCCCAGTACTAAGGGCAGACTATATAGCACTTAGAATGTGAAATGAATTGGATTAGAAACAAGAGACAATTTCCATCATTATAGGCAAAGCATGTAAAACATGAATAGTTCTGAAAATGATGATGAGATGAAACTTTACTGTTAAGTGAATATAATGGAGCCAGAGGGTGGGATAAAAACTAATAGACATGTATGAAAGATGCCTGGGAAATATAATAGCCACTACCAAAGCAGTTTATTCAGTCTGAGTATGTAAGGAAAAATGGAGAAGCACATTTCCATCTCTTGCCGTGGGACCTATTTGGGAATGAGATTCTATTTTCGTTTAACCTGTTTCTTCTACAAAAACACACACCAGTTGCCAGTACAACTCTAGCAATAATAATAATAATAATAATAATAATAATAATAATAATAATAATAATAAATTATTATTAATAATAATTATTATTTATTTATTATTTATTATTAAAATAATTTATTATTATTATTATTATTATTATTATGGACTACATTTCCCAGGATACCTTAACTACATTTACCATGATGCATTCCCTTAAGGGGACAGCTCTCAATTCTAACTGCCTATCCCAAATCCCATTAACTCTAAACTGGCTGGATAGCATAATAATAATACTTTTAATCCAGTAAACTCCCTTTTTACAACTCTGTAACCCCTTAATTCAGGCTAGAGTCAGGGCAAGTGGATGGAGCTAAGCATTTACTGGCCGGATACCCTTCCCGACGCCATGGGGAGTTCACAGCAGATATTTTTGCTTTGGGCACTAGGACAGAAATATCTGCCTAGGATTAAAACTTCCAACCTTCCGATTGAGAGGTGAGTGTTTTCACCACTAGGCCAGGACACCACTCATTAATTTTAATCCAATAAAATTAGAAGGAAAATAAAGATATGGAAGTACTGTTAATAGCGGTATGATGATACCACAGCAAAGAAAACAAAAAGAAAATGAAGCAAAAGATTGTGGCATTTGGCAAAGCCTCATTGACTACCTCCAAACAACGTTTTGTGACTAAAAAGGAAAAAAAAAGAATGAAGGAACATTTCACATTTGCTAAAAACAAACACATCCTCTAAAATATATTAACCACCTAAATAGAAATGTTATTTTTCTTCGGGGCCCCCTGTCAGACTCAGTGAACGATTAAGTTGTGCTACTTTTGTTTTGTTTATTACTTCTAATGACTTTCTCATTATCATTTTGCTGTGAAACATAAATGATGGTTATGGGAGAAAATCATATTATTTAGATGACTTTATTAAATTAGAGCACAAATCTTGTCTATTTCTGGCTCAGGATAAATGTTGCAGACTCCTGGAAGCCCAAAATCATTTCAAACAAAGCAGCTTCAGGCAGTTTTGGAATCAACAGCTACACTATGCTTGAGGCACAAATGGAAAAAGAATTTGAATCTCAATTTATATGCATAAAAACATAATAGCAAACAAATTGGCCAAGTCTAGCCTTTTATATCTGACCTTCTTAGCCCATAGCTCCAGGTGGCATTATATTTGTATTGCGTGTTACAGATGTAAGTCTGATCCAAAGCTTACAACTGCATTGGAGTCAACTTTTAGTTCACACCTACTGGTAGTCCTTGACTTACAACCAGGGGTGGTATTCAGCCGGTTCTGACCAGTTCTGGAGAATCGGTAGCGGAAACTTTGAGTAGTTCAGAGAACCGGCAAATACCACCTCTGACTGGCCCTGCCCCCATCTATTCTGTGCCTCCCAAGTCCCAGCTTATTGGCTGGGTCTTCTTTTATTGCCCTGCACAGGAAAACGGAGCTGGAAAGCAGGTTAGTGGGATGGGGAGGAAATGGGGATTTTGCAGTAACCTTCCCCCAGGAGTGGGGAGGGAATGGAGATTTTACAGTATCCTTCCCCTGCCACACCCACCAAGCCATGCCCACCAAGCCACGCCTACCAAGCCACGCCCACAGAACCGGTAGTAAAAAAAATTGAATCCCACCACTGCTTACAACCATTCATTTAAGTGACCATTTGAAGTCAAAAAAAGTGACTGTTTTTCACAGTTATGACCATTGCAGCATTCCTATGGTCACATGATAAAAATTCAGATGCTTGGCACCTGGCATGTATTTATGACGGTTGCAGTGTCCCAGGGTTATGGGATCCCCTTTTGCGACCTTCTGACAAGCTAAGTCAATGGGGAAGCCAGACTCACTTAACAACCATGTTACTAATTTAACAACTGCAGTGACTCACTTAACAGCTGAGGCCAGAAAGGTTGTAAAAAGGGGCAAAACTCACTTAACAACTTCTCTTGCTTAGCCATAGAAATGTTGGGTGCAATTGTGTTCGTAAGTCAAGGGCTACACATATTCTTCTCTTTCAATCATAATAGTAACTAGCAAAAGTAATCTGGTGATTAGAATACCACAGCGGAACACTGCAGCTAAAACACTGATTAGCTAAAATGTTCCACATTTATATCAGCAAATAATATGTTTCTATTTTACTATTTTTTTCTATTTTTTATGTTTCCTCCAGAGTGTTTTTTAATGCTATAACCTAGCTTATTAAAAAAAAAACCCTCCAAAAACCAGTTAGCCCTCACCTCAGCCCACCAATGCTATTCAATTTCCAATGAATTTATTAGCGAGACTGACTGAACTGCCAAGCATTTTGCCTGAGCTCATACACAGCATCACAAACAGATTATTTAGATCTAATTCTTAAGTTATCAGATTGTTTGTTACTCCTCTCATGGCATTCCCTACCTCAAATAGAGCGAAATGAAGAACTGATTTATTCTTTCAGTTCCAAACACGCAGCAATCCCTCCCTTCTCATTTCATTGTCCAAGCTTTATAGGTTCATTGCATCCTTCTAGAATAAAGCCATGAAATGATTCACATTATTAAAAGAAATTAATGAATAAATCAGAAGGAAATCACAGACCGTACCAAGAAACATATTTACAGATAAAGAACAGTAGTGGCAAAATACAGTATAGATCTATACAGTGTGCCTTAACGCTTTTTCTAGAAAGAATTAAAAATGATATTTCTGCCCTTTAGTTATGGTTATGTACTTTTAAATTTAGTAAAATAAAAATAGATATACTTCATTCAGTTTCAAATAAAAACACATACAGGTGAAACTCGAAAAATTAGAGTATCGTGCAAAAGTTCATTTATTTCAGTAATGCAACTTAAAAGGTGAAACTAATATATGAGATAGACTCACTACATGCAAAGCAAGATAGTTCAAGCCGTGATTTGCCATAATTGTGATGATTATGGCTGACAGCTCATGAAAACCCCAAATCCACAATCTCAGAAAATTAGAATATTACATGCAATCAATAAACCAAGGATTGTACATAGAACAATATCAGACCTCTGAAAAGTATAAACATGCATATGTACTCAGTACTTGGTTTGGGCCCCTTTTGCAGCAATTACTGCCTCAATGTGGCGTGGCATGGAAGCTATCAGCCTGTGGCACTGCTGAGGTGTTATGGAAGACCAGGATGCTTCAATAGCAGCCTTCAGCTCTTCTGCATTGTTCAGTCTCATGTCTCTCATCTTTCTCTTGGCTATGCCCCATAGATTCGCTGTGGGGTTCAGGTCAGGCAAGTTTGCTGGCCAATCAAGCACAGTAATCTCACGGTCACTGAACCAGGTTTTGGTGCTTTTGGCGGTGTGGGCAGGTGCCAAATCCTGCTGGAAAATGAAGTCAGCATCCCCATAAAGCTCATCTGCAGAAGGAAGCATGAAGTGCTCCAAAATCTCCTGGTAGACGGCTGCGTTGACCCTGGACTTAATGAAGCACAGTGGACCAACACCAGCAGATGACATGACTCCCCAAATCAACACAGACTATGGAAACTTCACACTGGACTTCAAGCATCTTGCAGTGTATGCTGCTCCATTCTTCCTCCAGACTCTGGGTCCTTGGTTTCCAAATGAGATGCAAAAGTTGCTCTCATCAGAAAAGAGGACTTTGGACCACTGAGCAACAGACCAGGTCTGTTTTTCTTTAGCCCAGGTAAGATGCTTCTGACGTTGTTTGTTGTTCAGGAGTGGCTTGACAAGAGGAATACGACATTTGAAGCCCATGTCCAGGATCCATTTGTGTGTGGTGGCTCTTGATACACTGACTCCAGCCTCACTCCACTCCTTGTGAAAGTCCCCAACACTTTTGAATGGCCTTTTCTGGACAATCCTCTCCAGGCTGTGGTCATCCCTGCTGCTTGTGCACCTTTTTCTTCCACACGTTCCCCTTCCACATAACTTTCTATTAATGTGCTTTGATACAGCACTTTGGGAACATCCAACTTCTCTTTTGCAATTACCTTTTTTCCTTATGAAGGATGTCAATGATGGTTTCATGCACAACTGTCAGGTCAGCAGTCTTTCCCATGATTGTGATTCCTACTGAACCAGACTGAGACCATTTAAAGGCTCAGGAACCCTTTGCAGGTGTTATGGCTTAATTAGCTGATTAGAGTGGGACACTTTGAGCCTAGAATATTGCACCTTTTCACAATATTCTAATTTTCTGAGATTGTGGATTTGGGGTTTTCATGAGCTGTACCCCATAATCATCACAATTATGACAAATCACTGCTTGAACTATCTTGCTTTGCATGTAATGAGTCTATCTCATATATTAGTTTCACCTTTTAAGTTGCATTACTGAAATAAATGAACTTTTGCACAATATTCTAATTTTTCGAGTTTCACCTGTAAGTAAACTTAGTGGAAACCCATTTCATAAAGATCCCTCAATTAACATTAAAAATATTTATTTTATTTGTTAGAGTTATATCCTTCTTTTCTTCTAGAAACAAAAATCAGGCTGCATAGAATTTCCTCCTCCTGTTTTTTCCCCATAAAGTCTATTCTAGGAGGTGGGTTTGGCTGAGAGAAAGTGACTTGTCCAAATTGAGTTTCCATATCTGAAGGTGGACTGTGATGATAGCTCCTTCATATATAAACTGCAAACCTTTGTTTATTGCCCTTACAGTAGAGAGCAAAATTAAGAATGATTTTTAAAAAGCCAGTGGTAAGAAATATTCAAACAAAGAAATGGTAGAAGCACAAACTGAAAATAGCGTAGAAACTATTGTAGTGTTTAAACCGTTATAAACTATTTTATTATTTCCTAAAACGTATCCTGATCCTGCTAGCACTATTTCTAAATTACTATAATCATAGCCAATGCATTTTCCAGATTCAAACAGAGTGAACAGAAATTTAAGGAGCTGCTTTCAAAATGGCCCCAACATGCTAAACAATAGTCTTCACTTTTGCAGTCTACCCTTCTACTAACAATACACCTATCCATTGATCTCTGCTTGTCCATTGAATAATGGAATTCACTTTAGAATTGCCACTACTGCATCAGGAAGAAGGGGGAAGAAAAGACCAAAAAAAAAAAGGAATGACTTTCATACATTGCAAATCAAACTGTCGAAAGAAATGCAGACACGGTCTTTAAAATGAATAACTAACAAAACATAAGCGCATTAAAAGAATACCCCACCAGCAAGTGCCAAAAGGAAAATGCAATGAGAATTGTCTTGATAAAGGAAAGTATTTTTGTGTCCCAGAATAAAATCTTGGCATATATGAAGATTGTCTGTTTGGTGTAGATAGAGAAGACCACATTTTGGTACAACAGAGATTATTTGCTTTACAATATTTTTGTACTAATCAGGACAATCCTCATCTCTTAAAATTAAAAAAAAGAATAACATACAGAATGTTTCTGTCTTTCTAAGAGGCAAATCAGATATCATTTAACCTCCTTATTTTTGATTCTTCGTTCCACCTCCTAAAGGTACTTCCCATCAGCCTCACGAGGCTCATCTGTTCTTGAAAATAATTTAAAAGGTATTTTGGGAAGACTGTGAAGGGAGACAGCTGCTCATGAACCACACATCTCTGGAAGCAATGCATCTAAAATCATCAAGATTTTATCTTCAACAGTCCTCCAATTTATGAACGAAGTTGCCTGTAAAGTACGGTAATCAAGGACAAAGGGGAAAAAATTGGCTTTCTTCAAGTAAAATAGTTGAGCCAAAATGACTTCTTCCACATTGCAGCTCTTCTCAGTCTTCTAACCTGGCAAAATACTTCTCTTTAAATTGCTTTCTGTACAACTACACAGGTACAACAAGAACTCTATCCTTATTATGCATAATGTATAGCAAAAATACTGGCAATAGTTTATATTACTCTCGATAAAATTGTTAGCACATTTGCTTTAACTTTGCAATTAACACCATGCAAAAAATTTTAAATAAATTTCTTTTTTCCATACATTTTTCCTAGCAGTTTTTCTAAACTTAATTAGATTTTAAAGTAACTCCATAACTTTCACTGAACACCTAAAAATAACCTTCTAAATGTCTTGCTGGTTTTCAAAACTTTAGTGGAAAACTAATCAGATGTTTTAACATTATCCTTCATAAGACTATATTTAATTTCAAAATATAGTTAAAAAGTCATTCTTGAAACAAGTCTCCAATTTGAAGGGTGAGTTTAAGCCAACATTTCTTGAGTCTATAACCTTTATTTTGGGAAAGTAAAATTAAGTTACAACTACAGTTAGCAGTTGTGCAGCACAAAATACTAACTATAAATTCCAAGCTCAAGCAGATATCATCAGAAGTGGTGGATCATGAGCATTGTTGCAAGTGTTGGGGAAAGCCCAGCCAGGCAGGGAGGAGGGATCAAGTAGGGAATAAGCCTTGAGTCATTATGTAGCCCTAAGAGATCTAGAATTGACCCCATCCCCCAGGTTCCATGGCACCTTATCTGTTTGTTCCCAAGGGAAGGCAAGCAGTCTAGGAAGATTCCTGTATTATAGACAGGACACAATAAAGTAGCTAGCTTGAACCCTACATGTGGATCTGATTGCCTGTGCCAGAAAACTTCTGACTTGATGACAACAAATGGAATAAAACATTTCAAAAGACTAAAGTTAAGAAACACATATATCTCCTCCACCACCCTTACAGCCGAGGAAACTCTCTCTTCTCCCTTGCCCTCTCCTCTACCCTGCTGTGGGCTAGGTTGCCTTCTACCTGACCATTCCCTTGGCTGCATCTCTTTTGCCCTGTCTTCCAAGATAATTCCCACATACTGTACCATTACCAGCAGAGATTACTGTGATAGACCCTACATAATGGCACCATAAATTATTAAAGGGAAACTTTGGCCTAAAGACCTTATAGTATAAACTTTATGATCTTTAGTATATAGAGCAGAGTACTTGGATGATTATAACTGAGTAGTTTTGAAAGGTTTTTAGCAGAGTTATGATATTCACAACGTTTTCATAGTGGCTTGTCCATGACGCATGTCAGTGATGATCACCCCAAGAAGGAGCTAACTTGTTCAATAAGTTCCCCGTCCATATACCAGTTATATTTAGTATGTCTCTTTCCAAAGACCACTATTTTCGACTTGGCCTTATTAATTCTTAAAGAGTTGATGGTGCAGCAGACATCCAGTTTCTACAGCACTCTCCTTAAGTCAATTTGAGATTACTTCATCAGGACCATATGATTTACACGCAAAAGATGTAGGAGATGACCAGACTGAGCCCAAGGAGGAGTCAAACACATCATCAGCCTCAAAGCACTTCATGTCCACAAGAGATCTAAGTCCAGTCCACCTTGAATTCCGTTGACTCTTATCTACCATCAATTTGCTTTGACTGTTAGTAGTTCAGATTCTTATAGAAAGCTTAAGCTTGCAATGAATATTCATATTCTTCCAGATTTCCTGCATTGAACAAAAGGATTTTAATAGATTTGTTTAGAATCTTTGGCATATGGATATCCTGGGAGCAGAGAATCCTAGGATCATATTAACATAGAGATCATACAGCATCAGGGCCAAAAGCATCCTGATCTAATGCCTTTGGCAATAAGTATATTGTGTGTTAATTCATTTTCATCAAAATTACCTTGAGAATTTAGCATTCTTCCCTGAAATCTCATGAGACCTTCTTAGAGAGCACCCAAATTTCATTTTGTTTTCATCAGTGGTTTT
The DNA here is from genome assembly GCA_009733165.1 of Naja naja. Taxonomy (NCBI): domain Eukaryota; kingdom Metazoa; phylum Chordata; class Lepidosauria; order Squamata; family Elapidae; genus Naja; species Naja naja. The sequence goes on from CM019151.1 coordinate 101,842,820, forward strand.
TTTAATCAGATTTAATTTGGAGTTCTGCAGATCCCATCTAGGAGTAGAGCTAATAAGTATGGTTCTAAAAAGTGCCAGATTAACCATCAAATCACAGATAGAATGATCAAATGCAAATGACAATTTTTGCTCTATTAACAGTTTTGTAAGAAAAAAAGGTATTAATCATTTCAATCCAGATTGTCTTTCAGAAAAGAACCAAGTTCTATGCACAAATTCCTTTTTTATGCAGTTTCAATCCTGGACAACTAGCCCAAGAAAATGAGAAAAAGCTATATATCCTCCTGCAAATTACAATGTACATAATTTGGTGGGACATAAACACCATCCACAGAAATGTGGTTAGCAGTGGTGGGATTCAATTTTTTTTACTACCAGTTCTGTGGGCGTGGCAGGGGAAGGACACTGCAAAATCTCCATTCCCACCCCATTCCAGGGGAAAGATACTGTAAAATCCCCATTCCCTCCCCACCCCTCTAACCTGCTTTCCAGCTCCATTCTCCTGTGCAGGGCAAAAAAAGGAGACCCAGCCAATCAGCTGGGACTCAGGAGGCAGAGAATAGATGGAGGTGGGGCCGGTCAGAGGTGGTATCTGCCAGTTCTCCGAACTACTCAAAATTTCTGCTACCGGTTCTCCAGAACTAGTCAGAACCTGCTGAATACCACCTCTGGTGGTTAGCCATTTATGACCTATCTTTCAACTAGATTCAGTTTAATGGCAAGTAAACCCAGAGGAAAATATTTTTTCAAGCTGAAGATGCAGCCATGCCAACAAAACAACCATATCTATTTGGAAAATCCATTCTATTTCTCAAAGTAAATGAAAATCGTAAGATTGGCCAGAGAAATATTGATTAAATAATCAGCTAACACCAATCCATATCTCAAGCTACATGATTTTTTTCCAAAATGTATTTAGAACAAAGTTAATTTCATGTGCAAATTGTCTCTTTTGATAGATTTACAAATCTAATTGAGCAAAGAAACCAATATTCTATCTGCACAAATGGAGGACAGTTTTTCTAATCCCTCCGTTCTTTTTTTAATTTAGCTTTAACTGCTTTCTGCTGAAGTCCCATGATTTTTATGTCATCCTTCCTTTGGTAATTAAGGAAAGTGGCCCAGTTGCTATGAAGACTAGGCTTGTCATGAGCAAGTGGAATTCTCTAGGAAGAAAGGAAGCCTGGGGAAGAGAGATAAGACACATCTTCCCCACACACCAAAACTTGCAGCAGGAATCAACACATATATTAATGAGACACATTTAACACTGTCTACATAGCTATCAGTAATACTAGGCTAACGTACACCACTGTACAAGGCATTTGCAAGCACTTGACGAGTTTCAGCACTAGAACTAATTGAATTCCTGCCCACCCTCTCTTTGGAAAAATAGCACGAATCTTAATAGTGCATTTGCTGTAAGATATTCTTTTATTCCAATGAGAGGAAGAGAGGGGGATGTGTGAGGGATTGATGTTGGGGTGGCTGCCTGCTTGTTTCAAAGTTACTCCCCTGTTCTCTCCGGCAGTCACACATTCCCTCAGAATTGAACTCGCAGATGTGTTCCAGATGCCTGGCTAATTGAGCCACACCCTGATGTTTTCAAGGACTTGCTGACCTTCAGAGGCAACCTCATCTGAGCCAATCTTTTGAACTTAACAAACCAGTTCAAGTGCTAAGACAGAGAGGGGGAAAGGGTATCAAATAGTAGGAAACGTGGTAAAGCTAAATTTATGTGGCAATATTTCCTTGCAAAGTCCTAGAAGGCTAGAAGTGACTCTGAACCTGTTGTTGGAAAAGGGTTTGCTGCAATAAAGCCCTATATACAGTTTTGCTGCACTGTGTTTTGTTGGGAAACTCGTTCTCATATTTATGTTACGATAAGGTTCTAGTTTAAGGCAATTCTTTCTAATCAGATTTCTCACTTTCCTGGCCAGCAGGAAACAATATGCAACTCATGACTACATCATGAGAAAAAAGAATTTCTCATCAGTCACCTTTTCCTGATGAATTTAGTTCCATTTTCTCAAGCAACTCATCTCTAGCAAAAATACAAGGGAATTCTGCTCAAAGAAATATGATGATGGTTGTGGTGTTGGCAGCAAAACACATTCTTATTTAGGTTAATTTCTCAGTGAGCAAGAAAAAGGTAAGCAACAGTTAAGCCTTCTGCAGGTATGCAGAGAGGATGGTAAGTCACTTTTCATCCACGTTTCCTTCTCTCTCCCTTTTGTCCAGCTGCCATATAGAGTTTCATCAGGATTCCCAGACTGCATTTGAGGTAGCTTCAATCATTCCTATCACACCAACTGCAGGAAGAGAATGGCTTTCGGCTCAATTACCCTTCACATTCCAATTCCATAACGCTCCAATGAGGCTTTTTAACCCAAAACAACAACAACAACAACAAAAGCATGTCTGCTGCAGCTATGCTTGAGAAGCAAATGTGCAGAATGGACGTGACTAACAGAACTTAAACTGATTTCTCTAGTTTGGAAATGTATCTATACAACTTGCCTCAGTTTCTCCGTTATCCCTGTTTCTCCCTTCTGCTATCCTCTATTTGCTTTTGGCAAGAGGAAACCAAGTATAATCTATAATTATTTTAATTTTCCAGCCCTTATAATTGTTTCTCCACCAGTGATAATAATAGCTTTCTCAAAGAAACATCAATCCTAAGCATTGTCTTTTAGCAGTAAATTTCCACACACTAAAACTGGCTTTTTTTTTTCTTCAACCGATTTTTATTATCATTACACTGTTAGAATGGATGCAAACAACCTAATAAACCATGTAATAATCAAGAATGGCTTTAAGAATGGGTATGTCTATACATAATGAAAATGTTACAGCTGAAATAGCCATTATACTTGTTACCAAGTCAATATCTAAATAATCATTATCCTAATTCTTGACTACAGCTAGCTAACAAGTCTTAACAATTATGTTAAGTTTGGTGACAACTAGTCCTTCCTTAGTAGCTTTTTATTTAATGCCATGTCCATCCGTAAATATGACTACCATTTTCTACTATGTTTCAATATTATTGGGATTCAGTATATACTCCTTGACTTAGAACCAATTAGTTAGTGACCATTTCACATGACCATTGCAGGATCCTCATAGTCACGTGATCAACGTTCAGGTGCTTGGCAAATGGTTCATATTTTGTGATGGTTGCAGTGTGCCAGGGTCATGCGATCACCTTTTGTGACCTTCTGACAAGCAAAGTCAATGGGGAAATCAGGCTCACTTTACAACCATGTTACTAACTTAAAACTGCAGTGATTCACTTAACAACTGTGGCAAGAAAGGTCATAAAATGGGGCAAAACTATAGCGGCCCCTGACCTCTGGAACCAACTTCCCCTGGAGCTCCGTCTGGCCCCTGACCTCCGCACCTTGCCATGACCTGAAGACCTGGTTGTTTAACCAATCCGGGTTGTGATTTTTTGGGATGGGATGATTTTTATGGGATAGTTTTTATAGGATAATTTTATGGGTTAAATTTGTAGTTGTAATGGGGCTTATTTAGTTTAATTTGCTTTTAAATTATTTATTGTTGTTGTTGTTTTATTTGTAAGCCTTGAGTCTTCGGAGATGGGGCGCATATAAGTCCCATTAATAAATAAATAAATAAATAAATAAATAAATAAATAAATAAATAAATAAATAAATAAATAAAACTCACTTAAAACTGCCTCATTTAGCAGCATAAATTTGAGGGTCAATTGTAGTCATAAGCTGAGGACTACCTATATAAAGTACCATGATAGTCAACATGCAACAATTTAGGGATAAAAATAGAATAATTACACCACTAGTATGTAATTTAGCTGTGGAATCAATCCAAGGTACCTTGGTCAATGATATCAAAAGTTACTGAAAGATCAAAATCCCTATATACTGAATCCGTTAAATTCACTCAGCATGGGAGGAAATCTGCACTATTTTTCTTATAATGGAACTATCAGATGCACTCATGCAACTCTGTTATCACCCAAACTTAATAAAATGGAGACATCTGACATATTATACTAGACACTATGCTCACATCCTGATATTGCATCAACTAAAACTCATATCTGAAAGGCATGTCATAGATTCAGATCTGAAGGGGAAAGGGCGTTTGTGGGAACATGGTGTGGTGGCTCAATAGGTAAGAATCTGGGCTAGTCAGCTGGAAAGCTGACAGCACAGGTTTCAAGACCCAAGCGCTGCACGATGGGGCGAGCTCCTGTTTTCAACCCTAGTTCCTGCCAAACCAGCAATTTGAAAGCCTGCAAATGTGACTAGATAAATAGGTACCCATCATGGAAAGATAACAACACCCTGTGACAACAATCTGCCACATGTCCAGGGAAACTACTTTGGATGGGGCTGGCTCAATGGCCTTGAAATGGAGATGAACACCACTTCCTATAATGGGCAATAACTAGTGGAGTAAAATCTACAGGGACTCTCCATAGTTCAAGAATCCAGTCAACTTCTTTTTAAAAAATTCATATTTATATCCCGCCCTTCTCCAGAGACTCAGGGCAGCTTACAATTTTTGGAGCACAACCCAAAGCACTCAGCAATAGCCTTCCTTCCATTGTATATGCCTGCTTATTACTAAGCGGCATTTTTACAAAGTCAGCTTATTGCCCCCAACAATCTTGGGTCCTCAGTTTACCTACCCCGAGAGGATGGAAGGCTGAGTCAACCTTGAGCCTGGTGGGATTCAAGCCTGCAATAATTACAGGCAGCTGGAACTAAGTGCTAGGCTATTAACAGCCTGCACCACCAAGGACTCAACTGAAGTCCCCATACTAAATTGGAGGCAATTAAGGGTCAGTGGAATTCAAGAGTAGTTGGGCTTGGACCATTTGTGGGAACATAATAACTCTAAGCTGATGAATGTCTATGGAGATTCCATCATCCAGATCATGGTTTGTCCCAAAGGTGCTTTTTCCAAGAGGTCCTCTTTGGGTCTAAACTGATGATGCATTTAACTCTGCCTACCCACTCCAGCTTTGCCTACATTCTCCCACATCTCCTATGGCACTCCCAGGTTGCCAAGAAAACTTTTGGCACAAGGAACAGAAGTTTTTCTGCTTCTGGGCCTTTGCGATGAATCTCAGGAGAAAAAGTAGGAAGGCAGAAATGGATCACCATCACAGAAACATCTCCCAGGTTGGCTTTTCCTTCCGCTTCCCTTTTCTACCACAGGAATGTTTCTTGAGCAAATAAAATTATAGTGACATGTGAATAAAAGACTGGAGCTGTATCCTTAAAGGTGAGATATCATTAATAAAACAATTCAAGAAAGGAATTGGATTTTTAATCTCTATCATAATTGAAACAGAATGCAACATTGTGGTATGCACATATCACCATCGCACATGATAGTTATCAACTGCTGATGATCTTGTCTGTTAATCATTTATTCAAAGTATTGCAGAATGGATTTACACTTGACTTTCCGTAATTGGCTTTAAATTTATTTTATAAAATCTGATATGCATTAGCACCTTTTTACTATACTTATCAGATAATAATGGTGTGGAAGGCAACCCTGAGCTTCTGTTATTTAATAGAATTCTAGCATACTTTTTCAGCGTAAAGATTGTCAAGTAGTTGATTACGAGTGCAAACTAAAATAAGTTAACCCATAAAACAAAACAATATCCAGTACATAATTAATTCATATAAATAAGAAAGCTGTAAATAATAAAACTGCTGTTAAAAGTCCAGAGAATTCAAAATGGACTGCAAGATGGAATAAACCTTTAAAATTATTCTAAAAGCAGCAAGGAAATATAACAATAGGCACATACACACATATATATACAAGTGAAGTATAAGTACTGTTTTATAAAGCCTTAGTAAGGCCACATCTGGAATACTGCATCCAGTTTTGGTCACCACGTTAGAAAAAATATGTTGACACTTTGGAAAAAGTGCAAAGAAGAGCAACTAAAATGATTAAAGGCCTGGAGACTAAAACATATGAAGAATGGTTGCAGGATTTGGGTTTGGCTAGTCTAGAGAAAAGAAGTAGTAGTGGGGACATGATAGCAGGATTCCAGTATTTGAGAGGCTGCCACAAAGAAGAGGGGATCAATTTATTTTCCAAAGCACCAGAGAGCAGGACAAGACACAATGGATGGAAAGTCATCAAGGAGAGAAGCAACGGTGTCCTAACGGTGAGGACAATTAACCAGTGGAACAGTTTGACTTCATAAATTGTAGGGGCTTCATCAGTGGGGATTTTTAAGAAGAGACTGGACAGTCACTTGTCTGAAATGGTATAGGGTCTCCTGCTTGAGCAGGACTAGAAGACCTCCAAGGTCCCTTCCAGCTCTATTCTGATTGACTCCTCTCTCTAGAAGAGAGAGAGAGAGAGAGAGAGAGAGAGAAAGAGAGAGAGAGAGAGAGAGAGAGAGAGAGAGAGAGAGAGAGAGAAAGAGAGAGAGAGAGAGAGAGAGAAAGAGAGAGAGAAAGAGAGAGAGAGAGAGAGAGAAAAAGAGAGAGTGAGAAAGAGAGCGAGCGAGCACACATTTTTATTTTTTGAAGAAACTCCCCAATACTTTGAAAACCCAATGCAACCTAATCCTAGAAATTTAAAGTGACGTAACAGGAAAAGATTTACCTGCAAAATATTTAAAAATAAGTTGGATTTTTTTTCTCTCCTATTTCACTGTCAGATCTCCTCCTCCTCTTTATATAAATATAGTTTTGGTTTGCCAGGAGAATCCGGCTACTAATAGTTCTTTTAATGTGATCCTTCCCTTTTGTTCTACGTGCTACCATGCGAAAACAGATGCTCATGTCTTCTACCTGCCTCCCTTCTCTGGAATATTCTGCCTCTTTTCTCTCCTTCCTAAGCCCAAGAGCCATGCATAATCATTTTTGATTTATACTTTGTTCCCTTGCGCCCTGTTTTGTGGGTTTTTTTTTGCTGCAGTCTTCCTCGCCACCTTCATGGAAATGACTGTAATCTCCAGCACACTTTAGACATTACTTCCACACCATTTGGAGCTTTCCGCCCCAGCGCTCTTTGTTGTGCCTCTCATTTCACAACTTGGGTCCATGTTTTAAAAAGCGTTGTTTTAGGATTTGCAGCTGAGGCCAGACAACTGTAGAATTCCCTGGTACTCTGGGCTGCATCCGATTTTGTGGCAAAAAGAAAAAAGAAAGAGAAATGTGCATTTCGCCCCCCCCACCTCTTGTAAACTACCTAGACGAGATCTCTACCCTGAAGGGTGGCCTAAGCAGATATTTAATAAATCAATAAAGGTTAGCATGAGATAGCAAGAGGTAGGGAAAGCTACCTCATTCTCCTACGACTTGCTTTATCGCTTTTTTTATTTCAGCACACAGTTTTTTCTCTCTCCCTCCTGATTCCTGAAAGATCAGGCAAATAGTTCTACGGTATAACTATTTCATGTGAATTTGATAGTTTTTAATTTAATATGTATATATGGGTCTGCTCCAGAAAGGTTTGCTATATACGTGTTTCCCCGAAAATAAGACCTACCCCGAAAGTAAGACCTAGCACTATTTTCTAAACCTGCCCTAATATAAGAACTACCCCAAAAATAAGACCTAGTGTAAATCTCCAGTTCCAGGAAGACTTTTCAGGGAGCAACCGTGCACCCGAAACACCCCCACACACACTCACACCCACTATTTGGCACCATAAATATATAAGACCTACCCCGAAAATAAGACCTAGTGTGTTTTTGGGAGCCAAAAAATATAAGACAGTGTCTTATTTTCGGGAAACACGGTAGTAGCATATTTTCTTTGTTACTGTACCTTTGCACTTTTTGAAAAATACATTCCTTCATTAAAGATCATCTAATAATCCAGATCCATAGAGGAGATTTTTAAAAAAATACAAGAGAGTGACAATGGGCACCAATTTTTCTGAAATGGAAGAGATCAGTAAAAAAAAAATCATTCTAGGAGCCCTGAACTCATCAGCAGCTATGTTTTGGATCTGTACATATTGAATTCTAGTGTGTATTATCAACACATTATTTTTTTTCTTAGCACCTGATCAGGTTTTGAAATAAAACCAATCTCTTTCTAGTATCTATCAAGTCAGAATAGAAATGGATTTATTATAGTACAAAGGTTTTTCTCTTATGAGAAGTGATTACTGATCAAGCATAGTTCCAGGCAAGTATCATGCAATCATCCTGGCTTAATTATGGAAGTTTATTGTAGGTTCAGATGACACTTTCTTCCACTTGAAACCACCTTTTGATATCTGCATAGGTGCATACATGCATACAGTATGTGCGTACATTAAGAAGAAAAAGATGCAATAGTCCCATGTAATCTGTTGGCAGACACGGTTAAGATTTGACCACTGGAATTTATGCACACATTTATGTGTGTGTGTATATATGCACAGAGTTGGACATAATGGTTTCATTCAAAGCAATTAAAATGAAATAACAATTTCTTCTCACTGCTTGCACCTTGGCTTGCACTATTTCACTGTGAAGTCATTAAAGGTTGCAAAATAATCAGATAAATTTTATAATGTCATCAGGCTTGGAAAGACCAGGTTTTTCCTAAGACACATAAAAGTTACCCATTTGTGACTGATTCTTTAGTACTAAAATGAAAGTATGTAGATCCTGTTTTGTTCCATAAAAGAGTTCACAATAAATGAAATTAAAAAAGAAAAATATTTTAAAAGTTATGCAAGGATGAAAAAGGGAAGTGTCCCCCCCTCACTGTTTTATCTGCTGGTAGAATATTTTTCAGTGTGAACACTAGACACACACCTTATTTCATGTACTAAAATGTAGTTATCTAACCTTTAGAGCCTAAAGGCTCTAAAATACTATCATGGATAGGTTAAAGGCAAGGGTTAAACAAAAAGACATCTTTGAAGAAAGCCACATTAAATGAGCTATAGCTGCATTTCTTTACATGAGCTTAAACACTGACAATGCACACAATTGAATGAGTTGGAAAAGAGAGTCATGAGTTTGTAAATTAGACAGCATCACTTTGGAGTGTTAGTGAGCTGCTCCATGATAGAATGGCTCACAGTTTCCACTTAACAGGAAGCCTGGAAAATTGCAATAATTAAGTTTATTTATTTATTCATATTTATATGCCGCCCTTCTCCGGAGACTCAGGGCGGCTTTTTTTTGGAGCGCAACCCAATGCACTCAGCAATAGCCTTCATTCCATTGTATATGCCTGCTTATTACTAAGCGACATTTTTACAAAATCAGCTTATTGCCCCCAACAATCATGGGTCCTCAATTTACCTACCCCGAGAGGATGGAAGGCTGAGTCAATCTTGAGCCTGGTGGGATTTGAGCCTGCACTAATTGCAGGCAGCTGGAATTAAGTGCTAGGCATTTAACAGCCTGCACCACCAAGTTCATAATCTGAAACTGATAGAAGCACTAAGAAACAGCCTTAGTGGTTTAGTTGACCCCAAACTGTCCAAGCCTGACAGGCTTTAACAAGTATACCCAGGTAGAGTGAGTTGAGTTGCTTATCCTTTTGACTTTGAATTCATTCTGTTCTGTTTCTACATCAGTCTGAAAATTTACTGCAAAATCCATACTCCTTTCCCTATGAGTCGGTGGTGGGATTCAATTTTTTTTACTACCGGTACTGTGGGTGTGGCTTGGTGGGTATGGCATGGCTTGGTGGGCATGGCAGGGGGAGGATACTGTAAAATCTCCATTCCCTCCCCACTCCAGGGGGAAGGCTACTGCAAAATCCCATTCCCTCCCCACCTCACTAACCTGCTTTCCAGCTCCATTCTCCTCTGCAAGGCAACAAAAGAAGACCCAGCCAATCAGCTGGGACTCAGGAGGCAGAGATTAGATGGGGGCGGGGCCAGTCAGAGGTGGTATTTGCCGGTTCTCCAAACTACTCAAAATTGCTGCTACCAGTTCTCCAGAACTGGTCAGAACCTGCTGAATACCACCTCTGCTATGAACGTCTCCTAATATTCCCAGGTACATTTTTTCAGATATCTAACACTTTCCTTACAGCATTTATAACTGCTTTATTCATTTATTTGTATCCCATCATTATTATTTTTACAAATAATAACTCAAGCCGGTGAACATATCCAATACATTTTCCTCCTCCTAGTTTCCCTACTACAACAAGTGAGGTGGGTTGGACTGAGACAGAATGATTGGCCCAAAGTCACCCAGCTGGCTTTCATGGCTAAGGCGGGAGTTGAACTCACAGCCTCCAGCTTTCTAGCCTGGTATCTTAACCACTAGACCAGAGTGGTTCTCAGGTCTCACCTATAAAGCAACTTTTCCCAGTTCTGATGTCTTCTGTACAAAATGAGTTCCTTCCCTCAGTCATTAAGCTCAACTGTGATAACTTGGAATTATGGGAAGTAGTTTGGATAACATGAAGTTATGGACAAAGATTTAGAAAGTCTAAACTGGAACTGTTCCTGGGCTTGATTCTCCAGGAGGTAAGAAGCTGAGGCTTAAACAAAACTGAACAAAACTTGCTGTGACAAACAAGATTTGTTGAGCTAAGAGACATAAAGGTTACAATGTTGTATTGTTAGGATTTTTCACAGTGCACAAATATGAGAGATTTATTGGGTGTATGAGAATGAAGTGTGATATCTATTTAAGGAGGCTATTCTTGAAGGACTAAGATTTGTTTTAAATAATGATGATGATGATGATGATGATGATGATGATGATGATAATAATAGATTTTATCTAGTAATATTGGGACAATGGATTGACTTTTTATTGCCAAAGCACTGAATCTGAGAATAAAAATAATTATCATCAAACTCAAGTTCCTGGGTAACATGTATATAAAATTAATGACAGCATTGAATTTACTGCTGGCACCAAATCTTTACAATGACTATATGATGAAGTTTTATCCACATAAATATTGTCAGTAAAACATATTTTCAGGCAGGAAGAATTAATTCAGGGATGTCACTAGGTTTACCAATAAAAAATGTGGTATCAGACAGCCTAATCATCTTTGCAAGAGAAAGAAAAAATGTGAATATTCAGAGAATTTGGGATTAATTTGGAGTATGTTTTGCACAACAGCTGCAGATGATGAAATTAAGGCCCTCTTGATGAGTATTTTGGGGCTACTTCTCTTATTTTATTTTAGTTCAGTTTATTTATTTTGAAGTTTAAGTATAAATGAAAGGCATTTACAAATATACGAATTGTACAAATGTGATTGCATGTTATCTGAGAATTGCAAATGGCAGCAGCTCTCCATGGAATACACTTGCTGCATATTACAGTTAGCCACAGCCTATTAAATGAGATGGCTTATTAAGAAAAAGGTTGTAAGAACAAATTAATCACCATAAATAGTTGGTGAAGCTCCAGATATTTAAGTGTTGCATTTAACTGTCCCTAGAAGGAAACAAAAAGAGAGCAGACAGTGTTCAGACTGACACAAAGAACCATGCTGGAAGAATTTTCTCACCACAGTCATTCCCAGTGCTTTCAGTTTAAATGATCTTTATTTAAAAGTGTGGCCAGCAGAAGAGAAAAGGAAGACGAGGCCAGAAATCCACAACTGAACCACTAATTTAGCTGTACTGAGATGTAACATGCATTTCGATTGCTTCTTATTTATTACTTCAGGACCTCGTGGCCACTCCAGTTGAATTATATTGCCCTCCGAAGATTCCCAAGACTAGACCACCAGGGAAATGGATATAATTATGAACATTATTGTCATTAAAATGAAACAATAATTTTAATTACAGTGTAGGTCTCCGTGCTCTTTCCCTGTCAATCGATTCCCTGGTAAAAAGAAATGTCATCTGCTAATTTTTCCAAGAAAGTTAAAACGTGTTGAGGATACGGGAGAATGAAATAAATTAGGATAATGAAAATAAATGGAAAAATGACACAAGTTTAGAGCAAATCCATTATAAAAGAAGATGATTATCATAAATTTGTAATATTTTATCATTTTGTATTAAAACATAAATAGCTAGAAAGAATAAGCTATAGTATTGCAAGTTCACGATCCTGTCCTGTTCGTATTGGGGGGACCTTTTAAGGTGCTTCTGGTTGAAAGGATTAGCCGGTGACATCACCATTGCTCAGGAGCTGGAGCAAATGATGGGAGCTTACCCCATCATGCAGCAGCACTTGGGTCTCAAACGCAGGCTTGCTAACCTCCAACTCAACGTCCTAACCATGTGAGCCACCACACTTTTAAGTTCAGAATAATGAATCATTACATGTAATAAAATAAGGATTTAAAAAAAGAAGATTGTCAGCTGCCCAGTCAAACTTTTACCTCTTTTTCCCCACTACCCATTGTAGGAGTCAGGAACAGCATCTGGCCCATAAATGCTCAGTTCCATTCAGCTGCCCCAGCTCTACACTTAGCACACTGCTACAACAGTCCCATGTGCACTGTGATTCTTAGTGCCACATTCCATTGCAAAAGCGCAGTCCAGCAGGCCTAAGAATGAACTGGATCATTCTTTGCTGATAAATCTGGCAACTTCAGCATGATTTTTCAAGGCAAGCATCCCGTATCCCAAAATAAAATTCAGGAAATTGAATCTTCTTCTCCTGTGTTTAAACCACCACAATGAAGGCACCTACTTGGCTTTGTCTCTGGCCAAAAATAAGTCATTATCAATACATTTCTGGTAGTAGCAGACATACCAGCAAATGGGCTGGGCTCTGTGTCTCTCCACATTTATATAGTGTGTTGTTAATCCGCTAAGAGCCTCCACTTGAGTATATTGGTTTTATATTTAGACACTCCAACTCAACCTATCCAAGGTTCTCTGAGTAGTCTAAGGGAGGTCAGATCCTTCAGCCATGTCCTCCTTTAATGTTATTCCTTGCTCAATGGTTCCCTTCCCCCATCTTTTAATTTTGTTCTTAATTTCAATTTTGTTCTTGTGTATCCTCAAGAATGTTTTTCTTGTCATAAAGCTGTTCCTAGATCTGAGTTGGAGGGCTTGGGGTTCCTGTCCATTCAGAGGATGTTGAGGATCATTCTCTTGCTTAGTTCTCTTGGCATCTGCTGCTCCTTCTCTCCTGATCTTAGGTGGGGCAATGCCAGTGAGATGAAATATTTTCTCAATTGGTGGAGGTTTGAGACATCCTCTCACTTCATTGATGGCAATATCAACTTGATGTGCCCTACATTGGAGCAGCATACTCTACTGCAGAAACACTCAAGGCCAAAGCTAATGTGTGCAACATATATGGTTGAGCTCCCCATGTGTAGCTTATTAATTTCCTGATGACATTGTTCCTCTAACTGACTATAGCCTTAGTGTTCAGGCAATGCTGCTTAAAAGAGAGCATCTTGTCGAGTGTCACACTGAGATACGTCACTATTGGGCAGTGCTGTAGTTGTTTCCCGTGCCACATAATATCCCATTTCTCCTTTGCATGTCAATTTCAGAGATGGAAAGTGCTCACTTGGGTCTGCTTTCCTGATACATCTACTTCAGCCTGTCTATGCTGACTGGGGTAGGATTTAAATCCTGGTTAGGAGTGAAAACTTGGGTCTTGTCCAGCACTTGTTTCAAACTGAACACATGCACATGCGAACCTGATTTGTGAAGTGAAGTACTAGCGAGCAGCAATGCAGTTAAACCCGAAGGTAGAAAGAGATGGTTGTACAAATCCACACATTCCCCCCACTTCCAAATTACAAGAGAGTAAGTAAGGTCTTGTCTGGCAGTAGAGCACTTTAGAGGCCAGTCCGGAGTTCACAGCGTGGGTTCAGAGAACCAAAAAAATAACCTTTGAAAATCCACAAGTCAAAGAACAAAGAGGTTAGTCAGTCTTTTTACTCTCAAGATAGCATGTCCAGGGACCATCTAATGAAGCTTACTGGAAGAAAATTTAGAAGAACCATTGACTCGACTGTCTTTAAGGGACAATTGGCAAATTTATGGAGAATAGACCTAAGAACCAGAGGTGGTATTCAGCAGGTTCTGACCAGTTCTGGAGAACTGGTAGCAGCAATTTTGAGTAGTTTGGAGAACCGGCAAATACCACCTTTGACTGGCCTGCCCACATTTATTCTCTGCCTCCTGAGTCCCAGCTGATCAGCTGGGTCTTCTTTTGTTGCCCTGAACAGAAGAACGGAGCTGGAAAGCAGGTTAGTGGGGTGGGGAGGGAATGGAGATTTTACAGTATCCTTCCCCCGCCACACCCACCAAGCCACGCCCACCAAGCCACACCCACAGAACCGGTAGTAAAAAAATTTTGAATCCCACCACTGCTAAAAACTATACTTCCTGAAGACTAATTTTATTTCCAATTACAGGGGAGAAAATGTGAGGAGAAACTCTGTCTTTCTCTCTTAAATATCCAAAGGCTGGCCACTGTGAGAAGCAAAATTCTGGACCTTGGTGTGATTATGAAAGACTATTCTTACATTCTAACTGTACCTTGACTCCCTCTTCTTTGTGGCAGCCCCTGAGATACTGGAAGACTGCTATCATGTCTCCCCTGGTCCTTCTCTTTACTAGACTAGTTCCTGCAACTGTTCTTCATATGTTTTAGCCTCCAGACCCCCTAATCATCTTTGTTGTTCTTCTCTGCACTCTTTTTAGAGTCTCAACATCTTCTTTACATCGTAGTGACCAAAACTGAATGCAGTATTCCAGTATTTCAAACTATTTCAGCATAAATATATCTTTTTTGAGAAGACTGGATCAAGAAGCACCAAGCTTTCAGAGCAACCAGAAAAATCAAGATTCATTAGAGATTCTTTTGCTAAATGCACAAGCAAGAAGACTCTGATGATTTATTAGTCTGTATACAAAAGATCAATAAGAGGTGGTTATAGATGCAGCAGAATGCTACAAAAAACAGAATCCTGGTCTAAATAAATATATCCTGTCAAACTACAGGTATTTTGGGGCTGGTAGGAGGCAGGGAAGAGCCTGCCATTTTGCAATGGTGGCAAATGCAGTGGTATTCTTGAAACAAAGACATAATCATGTGTATACTATATGCCACCCTATTTCATATTTATTAACATAAATGTAAAAATATCTAAGGTGTGTTTTAATGAAAGAGCAAAGAATGAGGAATATAGTGCTGAAAAATCCATGAAATAATATGTCTACAGATGTAAGCACCTAATTAAGATTTCTGTTCATACTGTGTAAGTGTGACAGTGTTTCTGAAAGTTTGGTCCCTTTTGAAGTGCCTTTTTTGGATGGTCTTCATTAAACTTTGGAATCAGGACTGAAGAATATTGGAATTAAATACTTTTTCTTTCTTCAAGCTTTCCCACTTTTGAGAGTGGAATTTACAGCCCAAATACTTCTTTAATCAGAACAGGGAGCTGCAAAACTGCAGGCAAAGTAAAAGGTCACAGCAGGGGAAAACAATAGTAGCAAGCTAATAGTAAAACAAAGACAGGAGTCAAAAGATGCCTCTTGACTTCAACAGGTGATTGACATCATCAACGATGGAGCGGAAAGCAGATGATTGAAGATGTATATTTGGTTTCATACAGCATCATACAGCAAGTGTATTAAAACACACTTTGGTTTAAACCAGGGGTCCCCAAACCCCAATCCGTGGACTGGCATCGCACCGCAGCATGCCAGCAACTGAGCCACGCAAACAAGTGAAGCCACATCTGTGGGATGCAGGCAACATGCAAAACCATGACCCGGTCCCTGGTGCCCAAAGGGGCTGCTGTTTTAAACAGAGAATCATAGAGAAGGTAAACGGAAATATTTGCCATACTTTGGAGCAAGGCCTGTGGCCTCTCCTCACCCACCATACTTGGGTGGCCTGGATTCTTTTCACAGCACTTTGCTAAACTATCTGTCCAGTCACTTAATGATCACAACTGGGAAAGCTGGGATTGTGGTTATTTGGTGAAGTAGTCACATGGCATCTCACTGAATGACCAGGCCCAATAGTGGTTGAAATTGGAGGACTACTTTTGTGCCTCCTGAGTATTGTTGCCTTCCGTCAATGTCTTAAACTCCATCTCCCATGTGTGACAAAATTAAAAAGCCAAACAGCACAAAGACACAACACTGGCTGTCCCTACGGAGGGCAGGCCTCGTCACAGAGAATCTGACAGATCATTTAAAAACCCATGAGAACTGAGATGAAAATCAGCAACAAAAAAGAAACAGATAACAAGTAGAAAGTGTTATGTATGCAGGTTTAAAGTCATTGGTTTAGTTTGAACTGTTCTTGTAAAATGTAAGAAATGATTGGTTTAAAAAGTGCGGGAAAACCCTGCACTCTGATTGGCTGGCAACTGCGGCTGCTGGCTATAAGTAGCAGCCACAGCCCAGCCAAAGTGGGTCCGTAGTCACTAATAAAGAAAGAGCTTGAAGCACTCCGCGTCTGTCTCTTCATGCAAACTTAACACTGGCGACGAGGATGGGATCTCCCTGAAGAAGAAGGCAACGCGGAACAGAAGGAGAGCGAGATGGCTGCACTGAACACCCCCAGCCCCATTCGATCCAACGGCAGAAGACTGGGAGTCGTATGTGTTAGATTTGCATGAAGAGTCAGACGCGGAGTGCTTCAGTGAAGAGTTTATTAGTGACTACAGCTCATAACAGACCCAATTTGGCTGGGCTGCGGCTGCTACTTATAGCCAGCAGCCGCAGTTGCCAGCCAATCAGAGTGCAGGGTTTTCCTGCATTTTTTAAACCAATCATTTCTGACATTTTACAAGTTCAAACTTAACTAATGACATTCAAACCTGCATACATAACACCCCTCCCCACTAGGTTCAGTCCATACTCAAACCCCAACCTATCTAATGTATTCTTTTAAATAGGTGGGGCTCCTACATGTACATTGAGACCTTTGTGGTTCAGAAGTTTTAACGTTCTCACCCAGTGAGAGGGGAAATGTGTCTGTTGACATTTTCCTAGTTGGACTTCCTGTGAAAGAAGACCCTGTTTGATTGTTAGAATCTGGTCTCTCCTCCCAACCCATCTCCAGCCCAATGTCAGCACCCAAGTCAGGTAGTGATGTGCAATCTTCCACTTGTAAGGATGGATTTTGGCATTGTGACAGGTTTTGGGATGGTTCCTATTATAATGGCTCATTACACATGGGGTTGATTCTTATTTGCTGATTATCCTCATGTTCCTCCCCTCCCCTAGAAAAGGCATTAGGTATGGGAACTAGAGAGGAACAATTGCGATGTTCCTGAGGTAACCTGGATCTAAGCTGATCAATGTGCCTGCTCCAGAGGACTCCATCCTCTGTTTGTACCCTGTAAGAATGAGGGCCTGTGATTTGAGTTATTTCAGCAGGAATCCATGAAGGCTCACCCATAAGGTTCTTAGCATAAACAGAATCACCCACACTGAACGTGCAAACTTTGCTAGTGGAATCAAGTGGTGCGTTGGGTGCGTAAGTGGGATGAAGGCGGTCAAGGGGAGACCTAAGTTTCCTACCCATCAACAACTCTGCTGGGGATAAGTTAGTTGATGGGTTAGTAGTTATGTGCTGAACACTAAGAAGTTTTTCAACTTTCTCAGTGATGTCCCCAGGACCCAATTGCTGAAGCTTTTCCTTGGTAAAATGTACCATTCATTCAGCCCGGCCGTTAGCCGAAGGGTGCCCAGGGGCTGTCAGGGCATGTCTGATACCCAGTTGTGCTAGATAGGATTCAAAAAGGTTGGATGTAAATTGAGGGCCATTGTCAGAGACAAGAACATCAGGTAACCCGTGGGTTACAAAAAGCTTTTTAAGCTGCTTGATGACAGCATCAGTTGTGGTGGATGCCATAGGAATTACCTCTAGCCATTTGGAATATGCATCTACTATAATAAGGAAAATGTGCCCTCTGGTAGGGCCAGCAAAATCAATGTGAATCCTAGATCATGGGTCCCTAGGACATTTCCATTCCTGTTTGGGGGCGAGAGGTGGGGCAGGCCTGACTACCTGACAGTTGGGACAAGATGCAACCCAGTTTTCAACCATTTTGTCAATACCTGGCCACCATACATAACTCCTGGCCAATCCCTTCATCCTTACAATACCAGGATGACCCTCATGTAACATTTCCAAAACCTCTCTTTGCAGTTTTGCAGGAATAACCACCCTGTTACCCCACAAAATACATCCTCTTAATACAGATAATTCAGTTTGCCTGGACTTAAAAAGTTGGGCAAGGTGAGGTGTGTTATGTATGCAGGTTTGAATGTCATTGGCTTAGTTTGAACTGTTCTTGTAAAATGTCAGAAATGATTGGTTTAAAAGTGCGGAAAATCCTGCACTCTGATTGGCTGGCAACGCGGCTGCTGGCTATAAGTAGCAACCGCAGCCCAGCCAAATCGGGTCTGTTATGAGCTGTAGTCACTAATAAACTCTTCTCTGAAGCACTCCGCGTCTGACTCTTCATGCAAACTTAACACTGGCGACGAAGGTGGGATCCTTCCTGAAGAGAAGCGATGCGAAAACAAGCTGAGAGAGATGGCTGCGCTGAACATCCCCCAGCCCGTTTGATCCGACGGCAGAAGACTGGGACTCGTACGCAGATCGTTTCCAAATGTATTTGGAGGGAAACGATCTCGCTGACATTTCCGAGAAGCGGAAGAGGGCGGTCTTTCTCACGCACTGCGGTCCGGCAGTTTTCAAGATGGCGAAGGCATTGGCGGGAGCTGCAGATGTGAAGGTAATGGAATGGCCTGATTTAGAAAAGCTTTTAAGAGCCCATTACGCCCCACAAGTATCGTGCCTCATTAAGAGACACGAGTTTTACCGTCGGGATCAAGGGGAAAGCGAAAACATTAACGACTTCGTGGCAAGTTTAAGAGACATTGGGGGTGCATGCGAGTTTAACAACTTGGAAGAAGCCATGCGCGATCGATTTGTTCTAGGCCTCAAAGACAAGGTGCTTCAGAGCAAATTATTATTAAAACCTAAGATCACGTTTAAGGAAGCCATAGAAGAGGCCTCCTCAGCAGAAGCCACCAAGTCCTCAGCAGCAGCCATGAAGAAAATTAACAAGGCCTCAAGCCATCCTGATGTGGAAAAGTCCACAACAACTCATTGCGAGCAAATAGATTCTGAGTCAGACTGTAGTGAGGTGGAGGAAGGAATTTATAGACTCAGAATGGAGAGGAAAAAGAAAGACCTGGGAAGAAAGAGGCAAGATTTTTACTGCAGAGGTTGTGGGGGAAGCCACCCCTGCACTGAATGCAAGTTTCTTGATACCATCTGCCTCCGTTGTGAAAAAAGAGGTCACCTAGCAAGAGTCTGCAAATCATCCAGAACTCCACCCCACAGAAGAAAGTTTCCTGACAAAGAATTCAAGCCTAACAACTTCAGTGAGAAAATGGGGTGCAACACAGAAGCAAATGGGAAGAATGAAACTCATCAAACAGTCACCATTGGTCATTCTTCACCCTTAAGAAGCAGAAAAGTACATGTGAAGGTACTTGAAGGAAGGCCTTGCCAAATGGAAGTGGACTCAGGCTCCTATTTATCTATGGTGTCATGGGACACTATTCACAGACTACTCCCAAACATTCAGAAGAAACATTTCCAGAAGCAAGCACTGACTCTTAAAGACTACCAAGGGAACAAGATTCCAGTAGTTGGAACAAGAAAATTCAACGTGAAGTTCAAAGGCCACACCAAACATTTGCCCTGACCATCGTGGACAAGGATCGCCCAAGCTTGCTGGGACTTGAGTGGTTCAATCCACTAGGCATTGAGGTGACTGGCATCAATCATGTGAGCAACACTGAATGGGAGGAGGCCTTGAAGTCTGAGTTTCCAGAGGTCTTCAGCGATGGATTGGGCAAGTATATGGGGACCCCTATCACTTTCAACCTAGATCCCAAGGTGCCCCCAATTCGTTTACACACACACACACACACACACACATTGTAAATTAACTGCAACACACATTCTGCAAATCAACTGCACTTAACAATGCACACTCACTTATATCCAGCAATTCATGATGAATTTTCAGGGTAGTTTAGATTAAAATACTGAAAATACAAACCTGTCAGGCATTAGGTTGTAAACTTTAAAGATGCCATGGTGGATAGCAGGAGGATGAAACACAGGATGGAGAAGGGCTGAAAACTATTTTCTCTGCTCGTCATTTCCTTGCTTTTTTTTTTTTGCCATATGAAAAATAAATTAAACAGTCCTTGCTTTTTAACATTATATTTACACAATTGCATATTTTACTTGGTTCCCTCCATTTTAAGGCTTATTACATGACAGTGTTCATTTTATGGAACTGATATTATGAGAACTGATTGTCTTTCCTATTTACAATTCAAGGGCTACTGCCTATTACTCTGAAGAACATAAAATCCTATTCGGTCCTTTTAGTTTAAGCAGTCCGTCATTGAAATGCATATTTTCTGGCTGTTCACCATAGGTTCTCTACTCTTTCGAGAGGAGGAGAGACAAGATCTAGTCCAAAGCTAACATGTTATGACAAGGGTCCTCAAACTTTGCAACTTTAAGACTTGTGGTCTTCAACTCCCTGGGAGTTGAAGTCCACAAGTCTTAAAGTTGCCAAGTTTGGAGACCTCTGTGTTATGACATACTATTGAGATTCCTCAGTAGCACCCTATCTGTAATAGATGTTTGCCCTTGCAGTTAAACAACAGACGGAAATAGAAACAGTGCAATTGGTGAGAGGACATATTGAAGCAGATAAAAAGAGTTTATTTTAATCCCAGGCCAGGGTTCAAAATAAAACATGTTAAAAATAAGAATAAAACACAAAACAGGATAAGAAGTTTACACCTAGCAGCAGATTTGTCACTGATGCAGTCAGAGTGTTTGCTATTTTACAGGCAGAATAATCAAATTTAGCTAAAATTCAAGGAAAGTAAAATGTACTGATCTGATAACAATAACTGTACACACACAAAAAAAAGATCAGAATTTCCTGGGTGCTTTACTAGATAAGGTGTTATAAGGTGGGTCCTAAGATTTCTCTACAGCAGTATTTCGCAACCTTGGCAACTTTAAGATATGTGGACGTCAATTTATGGCTGGCTGGAGAATTGTGTGAGTTGAACTTTGCAGATCTTAAAGTTGCCAAGGCTGGACACCCCTGGTCCTGAGGGTACATTATAGCAGAATGTGAAATGTAATTTCAATAGCCCCATGTCCACAGGGGCATAGTCTTAGCTCATAGGGAAGTTTTTTTTTAATCAGCTCTTCAAAACTCTTGTGGGGAGAGTGTTGAAGTGTGAATGATCTTTGGAATTTGGACTTTTATATAATGTAACTACCTTGCTGGTTTAAAAAACAAACTTTGACTGCACATATGAAGCAAATAAAGATCCATACAACTAATTATGTTTAAATATTCAATTCAGACTTCCCATAAGCAAAACCTTTCCCTTTAAATACATCCAAGAGCCCATGTGGACTTTGCATTTGTTTTAATTGTTCATTGCAAAAGTAGTGTTTAGGTGAGCAGTAGAATGGTCTAAACATTCTTCCATGCTTATGAAAGAAAAGGTGCACAGCTAAAACATTACACAAAAGTAGTAATTGTGTTGGCTTTTGTAAGCTTATTAAATTAATATTTTTTAAATAAAGATCTAGTAATGCAACCCTTATCCTATAAACAATGGTGTCTTTTATTTTAAAAAAATAGGGATATATTTCTAAATTCCTCTTTCAAATGTTCACTTCATGGGGTCCCTTCCTATATGAACTTCACAGGGAGTAGGAAAACGGAAAGCTGTTGAGGAAGTGGATTCTGCAAAGACCAGGATGTAAAACAATCAAGTAGAGAAGGATAAACCCTGAAGGTCAGGATGGCAAGTGCACAGGTGCCTGACTAACACACTGGAGCAGCCCTGAGCTGCAGAGACATAGGCAAACACGTTGTAGCAAATTGGAAAGCCATAAAAGTCTATTATACAAAATCAAACAGCAGCCAGCATGACAGCCATTAGCCTGAAATGAATACATGGGAACTTAATGAGGTCTGTCGAGGCCAGCTTGGAGTATTAAGTTGCCAATTCCAGTAGGATTTCCCCTTTCTTTACAGAGTTGAAAGCATCAGTACTGCCTTGTTAAGAGTTTGACGAGTTGTGCAGGAAAAAAAATTGCATAATTATTTGTAGAACAGGATTATGCAAAGCACGGGAAATGCCCTTTTCCTGCAAGGACAGATACATGCACTTCTTCCTTGCTAGCTCAGATTGCAATTAAGTGGAAGGCTATCATGTTCTAGGTTTGATGTGAAGCACAAAATAAAAGAAATGATTTATATATCCTGTTATCGAACAAATATCAGTCCTTCAAGGCAGACCAAACTTGGAAACCAGACACAAGCTAATGCAATACTTGTTATAAGTTTTAGTAATAAAATCTTGCAAGTCTGAATGTGCTTCTGCATTTCTTCCCTTTGTATTCATAAGTACTAAGGCATGTCTGAGATTACATTTCTGCCTTGGCTCAGATTTCTCTTATCTGAATGATGTCTTGGTTGTGGATCTTCTTCCTGTTCCTTAAGGTTATTCTTTCTGTCTCTTACATCAAGGTTCATGATGCCAAGCAAGGATTCATATCACGTGATCTGAATGATTTTATGCAGGTAAGCATCACTACATATATAGTTCCTCCACTAAGCCTGAAGTATCTCCTTTCCACATCAACCAAATCTTGACAATTGTTGGTTAATTAATGAATCAATCAATTTAGCTTAAAAACATTTAATGGTACAGAGAACTTCAATATCGTTGCTTTTAAATACATAGAACTCAATTTTATGGTTAGCATTGTCTTCTTATATTAGTTTACAGAAGCAAAGATCCTTCCGCTAAATAAAGGTGATTTAAAAGTAGGAGTCCTGCTGATTAAAAAGTTGCCTAATGTTTGAAGTCCAAATTTAGACAAAGGTACTAATTTTTAATTACATGAACATAGTTTTATATTATTAGTTTTTTGTTGACTGATTTACTATATACTGTCCTATTTAGATCTTCTAAGTGATACCTGAGCAATAGTGAAGAATTTGAGAGGGCTTTTTTTTTAGGAGTACCCTCAGCATGGTTGTGGCAGCTTTTTTCATGTGGCTCTCTCTAATAAGAAATATGCCATGGGCAAGCCATGGTACACATAGCTGGGAAGGAAGCAAGATGTCATAACTTTCATTGACTTATCTTTAATGCTAATCTGGGGTAAATACTGAATCTGGGAGACTGTAGCCTTAGCTATAGTGAGCTAATTAAAACAGAGTCTTCTTGAGGAGCATTTTCCCAAATCTCTCACCATCTGAACTGAATTGCCATTTCTGAGACAAACTTTTGTGTCCTCAGCCTTCTCACAATCTCTGCAAGTCATTTTTCTGGTATCAGTTGTGTTCATATGGACAGGTCATACAAATGACAAGAGCCTTGGTGGTGCAGGCTGTTAAACCCCTAGCACTTAGCTCCAGCTGCCTGCAATTAGTGCAGGCTTGAATCCCACCAGGCTCAAGGTTGACTCAGCCTTCCATCCTCTCGGGGGAGGTAAATTGAGGACCCAAGATTGTTGGGGGCAATAAGCTGACTTTGTAAAAATGCGGCTTGGGGGGGGGCAAAAAGCCCTAGTAATAAGCAGGCATATAAAATGGAATGAAGGCTATTGCTGAGCGCATTGGGTTGTGCTCCAAAAATTATAAGCTGCCCTGAGCCTTCAGAGAAGGGCGGCATATAAATATGAATAAAAAATAATAATAACTACAACTGGTGGCTGCAATGAATCCACAAATTTCTAGGGGAAAGTGAAATACTGAGATAATGCTCAAATTCTTGACTCCAGTTTCGGATGTCATATGCCCCGAACATCAAAGACACCTAAAGCTACTTTAGGCTTCCTGTGGGGCAACCACCAAGAGAAACATGATGGTGAACTAATTGGGCCATTGAATTGATCTAGCAAGATTCATCTTATGACCAAGAAACTAATAAGCATACCAGAAAAAGAAAATATGAATTTAATACTTATTCTGTTTAATTTTCCATCTTTTCTTATTTTTTAGATTTCTTTCTGTTCTTCTACCTGCAAGTTGGTAGAGTTTTGCACCTTTGTGGCCAACATACTTGAGAGCTCATTGTTAAGATCTCTCTAGAGCATTGTTCTTTTCTCCACTGTACTCTACTTACTTTCATTAGGCAGCAAATCCTTCATCTTTATTCCAGAAATCTTAATATGGATCATAACCACTGAGTTTGGGTTCCCTTAGATTGTTTAGGTGCTGATCTGGCCAATTTCACTTTCTACACCTAGAGTTAGGCGTAGAAAGAATAAGATTATCACATTATAACACTACATTGCCAATATAAAATGGAGTATCTAGTTTATCTGTAAGCCTCAGCATTTGAACTTCAGCATAATCTACTGTCATGTAGCTTCCATCGGTATTGGTTGATTTTTCTTGCAGAGCAGCTTGGATTGTCTTCCAGCTTTTTACCACTCCATCTTCTCTGGCTCTCTTTGGCTTATACTGCATTTCTTAAAATGCAAATACCATATATAGTCTTTCTCCTGTCACTTCAAAGCAAAATCTACAGCAAGCAGCTGGCTAAGTACTGGTCACAAAATCATGCCTCACAGTTTTTCAAAGAGCCTCCTCTCCATTCTAAATAATTTACATTCTTTAAACAAGCCCACTTGGTAAAGCAATGTTATGCATATTTTAAATCAGCATTATAGGAGGCAAGTTTATTTCGCATTCCATTTATTTACACTCATCTTTTTCCAATGTTCCAGCTGCCAAACTGCAGTAAATTTGAATAGCCTTCCCCTACTGCTCTACCCTTTTGCTGGAAGTGCTGCAACTGAGAGGATTATTCATGTCAAAGCAAAAGAACAACAACAGCAACAAAGCTGCTTTCAATGCCTCCAATATTGCTAATTAGTAGTCTGTGCCAAGGCGGGTTTGCTATACAGCTGCCTGTTTTGTACATTTCCCACCTCAGCCTATTATTTACTGCATACCCAGAAGGGAGATGGGAAATCAGCATTTTGGGGGAAGAAGCAGTTTCTTCACTCCATTCTCGTACAAGAATAGTCCCTGTCCTTTCCAAATCATGGTGTACATTTAAATCCAGCCTGAAACATGGCTTGATTTTCATTGATTGGAATATATACATTTGCACTTGGAATGCTCCAACACTGGAAGTTTTTTAAAAGATGTTGGATAACCATTTGTCTGAAGTGGTATAGGGTTTCCTGCCTAGGCAGGGGGTTGGACTAGAAGACCTCCAAGGTCCCTTCCAACTCTTCTATTCTATTCTATTCTATTCTATTCTATTCTATTCATTCCATTCCATTCCACTCTTCTCATTCTATTCTATTCTATTCTATTCTATTCTATTCTATTCTATTCTATTCTATTCCATTCATTCTTCTACTCTACTCTATTCTATTCTATTCTTACTCTATTCTTCCTCATTCTATTCTATTCTATTCTATTCTATTCCATTCCATTCCACTTCACTCTTCTTCCTCATTCTATTCTATTCTTACTCCTACTACTTCTATTCTATTCTATTCTACTCTACTCTAATTCTACTCTACTCTAATTCTAATTCTACTCTATTCTATTCTAATTCTATTCTATTCTACTCTACTCTAATTCTATTCTATTCTACTCTACTCTATTCTTCCTCATTCTATTCTATTCTATTCTATTCTATTCTATTCTATTCGTGTACTTCCTCTTCGTGTATCTGATGGATCACCATTCCTTCTAAGCCAATGGAGAAATGTCTCCCACTAATTTTGCTACTGCCTTTGAGTAAATTGTTCAAATTGAACCCCAAAAGAGATGATAACAATGTGGACACTGCAGCAAACAAGTGCCTTATTCATGAAGGGACTCCACTAAGCACATCATGCCAAAAACAATTTCCACCCACACTCACCCTAATTTATTTATGCAGGTCATCATGGAATCATATGGTTGCAAATCTGCATTTTGTTAAAAGGAAAACTCTACTCAGATATTACAAAAACAATCATACAGACTAGCATAGACAAGATAAGTAGTTTTGGTGGACTTGATCAAAAGCAATGTCCATGGCAGCATCAGTGTGCACATACATAAAGAGAGTGAGAACTATACAAAGTGCAGAAAAAGAATAGGTAGTATGAGCAAAAAAAAATTAAAGGCAGTAAATAATATACGAAGAAAATTACTCACTTTTGTATTCAAATCTTTTCAGTACCCATTCAACATTAACTTTCTCCCTTCTTATTTTACTATACTGACTTCTTAGGTAATCAGTTTCTATTTCATTCTAATTACTTTTATGTTTCTTCTAACATATCCAAGTTCAGCTTTGATGTAACAAAATAGGCATGTGCATTTTCACAACAGACTATAAGTACTCACTATTTTTCTATCTGCATATTCTTATCTTAAAATTTTTCCATTTGCCCACTTTTAATAAGGCAGGATATATAAATTTTGCCATTTATGAATAACTTTGCTGTCTGTGAACAAAAATGTCTGCATTAATATTTTGTCAACATTTGCTACAAATCACTTGTTCTTAGCCAACTCAGCATCCTGTTCATTCAAACTCATATGCAAAGTCATATCCCCAAACAATGCATTTCTAATCTCTCTATAGGCATTCCTGATACATAAATGCATTCCAAATCAAGGGGACATCACATATCTTTGTCTTTTTTCCTGTTCAGAATTTCATTTATTCTTTTACTTGGCTCACCCGCATCATGTACTGCTCTTATTGCATTCATTAACCAATATTAAATTCCACATTCTTGCAAAATATTCCATAATTCAAGCCATGTCCACACTTTGTTATATCTGAATTAAGAAACATACAATAAACATACAATCTTTCTCACATTTGTATATTTTCAGAGATTTGCTGAGGATCTGCATGCCCCCTAGCTATCAAAAAGCTGCACTGAAATTTTGACCGTCACCTGTGACACCCATTTAATTGGAATCCTTAAACACCTCTCAAGCATGCTTAACAAATTAACTGTGGTATTGCACTCACTCCTATTCCTTTTCCTTATATAATGTAACAATAATGGCATCTTTCCAATAAGGACAGAGGTGGTCTTTCCCCAGTTATACCATCCACACGTGCATTCATTCTTTTTTTCAACATTCATGACCTCCTGTTTCTCCATGGTTTTCTTCCACAATAGCATTTATAGCATTAATTATTATGTATGTATGTATGTATGTATGTATGTATGTATCTCTATATCTCTATCTCTATATCTATCTATATCTATATCTATATCTATATCTATATCTATATCTATATCTATATCTAATCTATATCTATCTATCTATCTATATATATAGATATAGATATAATATCATTATGGAGCCTCAGTGGCGCAGTGGTTAGAGTGCAGTACTACAGGCTACTTCTGCTGACTGCCAGCTGACTGCAATTTGGCAGTTCAAATCTCACCAGGCTCAAAGTTGACTCAACCTTCCATCCATCCAAGGTCGGTAAAATGAGGACCCATATTGTTGGAGGCGATAGGTTGACTCTGTAAACTGCTTTGAGAGGGCTGTAAAGCACTATAAAGCAGTATATAAGTCTAAGTGCTATTGCTATTAATTTCCATCCCACTTTTTGACATATCACTATCATTCCGCACAGGGCTTTAAAATATTCTTTCCAATATTCTTTCATTTCAGTGTCCTTCACCATATTCTTAATTCTATTCACTGCTAACCTATGTTTAGCATTTATTTCCAACAAAATCAAAATTTAAGAAAATTAAAACTATTATTGCTATCATAGACAAACTGAATAGAGAAAAATGGGTAAGATTGCTCCTCCTTGCCAACTGGAAAATTATTTAATTCAAATATTGACATATAGCAGATATCAGGCAGTCTATTGTTGGAAATCGGAGGTAGATTCATATTTCAATACTTCTGGTTATCCTCAATTGTACAAAGGCTTCATAATTCTGAATACTTTCATACATTCCAAATACTCCCAATATCAACAAGATGAAGATTAATATTCTTGGGAAATTTATCTTCTACTATTAGAAACACTTTTTTCCCTGTGCATTTAGCCTATTATCTGCAAGCAGGGTTTTGGTAAAGGTGAGGAGCTATAAACAAAACCTTATTTTTTATGCGAGTTGGAAATTTATTTATTTTATCAGAAAGCAATTTTAACATTTAATCAATGCTTATTAAATTCTGTTAACTCTTTAATAAAGAGGCCTTTAGGGTCCCATTATAGTGAATAATTTCCAGTTGGCAACTTGAAATTATTCCATCTTAGGACAAGGTGTTTGTTGCATATATGCATATGCTTAAGCAGGAGGCTGGACTAGAAAAGTTATTCTGATGGGCACATGGTTCCATCTTGACCCCATCAATTATTGGATGAAATGAATAACTAAGGTTCAGTTCAGTTCAGGCCTGGATTTCTGCCATTCTCTATGAAAGAAACAAGGTGAATGAAAAAAAAACCTTTCTTTGTTTACTTCAACCATATTGCCTTTCTGGAGAGCCATGCTAGAATGAACATGTAAAATACTATTTCTTTTTCCTTCAGGCTGATTTCTGAAATGCTAAATGATTCTTTTTCAGCACTTTGGCTGCTATATATGCTGATTCCTTACCTATTTGACCTAAATAGTATCATTGGGAGAAAACATCCAAAGATTTCATATAGTTTTCCTTTTACTACTAGGGGGGCTATTGATATTTTAGACTGGTGCCCAAAGCAATTAATGGTCAAAAGAAGGTCAAAGAATTTATTTTAATTCAGGCAAAAAGAAGTACTTAAATTTTATTCACTGTTTGAGATGTTTATGTCGGGATATATTCAAAGTAAATATTAATATTGAAAGTATATTCAAAGTAAACAGATAACAATGAGACTAGCTAGCCTCCCGCTCCAGAAACACCCTTAAAAGGAAGCAGTGATTCTTACTATGAAGAATCATCACACATACAAAAAAAGAGAGATTTTTCTGTTATGCAATGGACAGATATTAGCAGTTGTGTTGAGTCTGTGAAGGTTCTCCTGGAGGATTCTGGAGAGCCACAATTTATTATCGTGCCTGATGTTAACTATAACAAGATGGAAAGAAGACATGAAGTTGCTACTGCTGTTTTTCTCTTTTCAATGTGTTCTTTGTAATTAGATATTCTGGGACATCATCACACTGTCCCTGCTAGACAAAACTTAATATGCAAGCTGAGACAATATGAGCTCTCATTACATTGTGAAGAATGAAAATGTATGTAGCTCTTGCAGTTCTATGCTTCATGTTCTTACAACACCAAATTCCATCACAAGTTCTAAAAAATGTCTATATGGTATAATTAGCATTTGTATTGCAACCTATCAGGTAATTAGGATAGCCCACATCAATTCTGAGGGGAAAAAACACAGTCCTAGGCTGCTTCAATAGAGAGATACTATGAAGTGTTAGTATTTATTTTATTATTTATTTATTATTTGGTCTTATATGCCGCCCTCTCTCCCGAAGGACTCAGGGCGGCATAAAAACAACCATACAAATACAAAAGTTAAAAAGGAATTAAACCAAATTCAATCAAATAATCATTAAAACCCATTTACAAACATTTAAAATATTAAAACAACCCCCCCTCCCTTAGTCCAGGCTGGCCTGTTTGAATAACCAGGTCTTTAGGCCGCGACGAAAGGAGCGAAGGTCGGGGGCCAGTCATAGCTCCAGGGGAAGCTGGTTCCACAAAGTGGACGTCCCCACAGAGAAGGCCCTCTTTATACTGCTTTGGTAAGACCACATTTGGAATGTTACATCCATTTTTGGTCATCATGGTACAAAAAAAGATGTTGAGACTCTAGAAAGAATGAAGAGGAGAGCAACAGAGATGATTAGAGGGCTGGAGGCTAAAATATATAATGAATGGTTGCATGAACTGAGTATGTCTAGGCTAACAAAGAAAAGGACTAAGGGGTGACATGATAGTAGTCTTTCAATATTTGAGGGACTCTCAGAGAAGAGGGGATCAACCTATTCTCCAAAGCTCCTGAAGGCTGGACAAGATGTAGTGGATGGAAACTGAACAAGGAGAGAAGCAACCTGGAATTAAGGAAAAACTTCCTAACAGTGAGAACAATTAACCAGTGGAAGAGCTTGCCTTCAGAAGTTGTGGGTGCTCCATCACTGGAGTTTTTTCAGAAGATATTGGACAGCCATTTTTCTGGAATGGTATAGATTCTCCTGCTTGAGCAGGGATTGAACTAGAAGACTACAAGGTCCCGTCCAACTCCATTATTTTGTATTTTGAGCCTGGAAACATATGGCTTCAAAAGCAAATACAATAATTATAAGAGAGGATTTACTGTTTCTGATATAAAGTCAAGCACCAGAGATTACATTTTACCCAAAGAAGGCTGATGAAGGATTCTTACACGCACACAAAAGTAGAGCAAAGACTCAAGTTTAATCAAAATGGGGTGTCAGGTAGTAAGCGTATTAATGAAGCATCAATAATGTAATAATTGCTACTTTTAAAAATACTACAGGTAGCTCAATTTCATAGTCCCACTCTCACATACAAGTTCACCCGGTTGCTCACTCATTAGCTGGATTAAATGGCAAAATTATCTGTATTAGGCAGGGAGATACAACAATGGAATGCTAAACTGTAGAGAACTAAGAAGTCTGAATTCTGAGAAGCAGGAGAGACTGGAAAGTATCTTTTTCTCTGATTAATGGACCTAGAATTCAGGAAAACAAAGCTATTAAAATGATTTGTTCAAGTTGTCTCAAAGCCATACCAAACATTCTGGGACAACTACAATCAGATCTCCTGTTTATCAGGAATGTGATAGCAAGAAGGTGGAGCAATTAAGGTTGGAGCCTCATCATTTTTCTTTTATGGGTCACATATCATGTCTGCAGAAAAAGACAATTTCAATGGTAATAATGGGGAAAGGGGGAAAGTTTAAATGCACCTTAATCTTTCTGTAGTAATG
Source organism: Naja naja (assembly GCA_009733165.1). Lineage (NCBI taxonomy): Eukaryota > Metazoa > Chordata > Lepidosauria > Squamata > Elapidae > Naja > Naja naja. The sequence continues at coordinate 101,873,777 of CM019151.1, forward strand.
GTGCTGCAATTTTTTCTACAGGATTTATAAACCCAAAATACCAATAGCAACATATAATACTACTGTCATAGAGGTATCTCCAAATTGACATCCAATTTGGCTTTTAATCATCAATTTTACATTCCAGTGTTGGTAAAATGTACGTACAGTCATTTAGATTTAAGGTGCGCTAACATATACTAACAATTTAAAAATAATTTTAGTTAAATTCACAGGGTTTTATAATCCTAGAGAATGGTTTATTGATTTGACTTATTTCTCACTTCTCTATACAATCAAATAATTGAGGTGGTGTTATATTTTTTAATTGATTTAAATAGGTCCTTCTCCTTAAAAAGGTCCTCCTGGGCCTTTTTCTATGTAATAAGAAATTCATATTTCAAAGTTTTATATAAATGCAATTTATATATCAAAAACAAAAAACAACAGACTTCAGTTTAAAAAATGGAAATGTTGCAAAGGAGAAATCTGTAAAACTTAATTTTGTTCTATTTTTCTTTTAAATAATCCCATTTTTAAAAAAAAACTCACATGATAACTCATACATTTGTGTGCATACTTTTCTCGTGCATATCTTCTGTGATAGCAATTTTCTACATTTTTTCCAGTGTTGTGAAAAAGTAGCCATGAGGAAGTAGACTTCATTTGTCTTGAGAAAGACCAAAAAATGATCCAGGGATAACTATTACCAACATCTCTTGTTTCCACAAAATGCTGTCAGATTGAAAATGAATTAGAAACAAATAAAACCTGAAATTTCACTTAGCAGTTTCCAGTGAACCAACATGATTTACATTATACATGAAATGAAATGCATCTGTCCATTGGAGTATTCCCTTCTGCAAAATGTGTAGTATAATTCTTGGGTCAAAATCAACGAAGTATTATAAAAATGACCTATTTTAACATAAAATACCTGTTTCAAGATAAAATGATTATCAAAGCATATGTGCCATTTTAAAACAAATGCATAGAAAATTTTCTATTGTGAACTAGAAATTTTAACTGAAAAGTAGCTAGGCTTAAAATACATGTTTGAGGAAAATGTCACTGAATGAATTGTCTACCCTGTGATTAAATAATATCACCTTGGTTCTCATTCCTTCCAAGCTAGGAATTCAAACTGAGACTCTACTCTAAATCTGAGAAAATGTTGGATAATTATTTTCACAGCACAAGGAAACATAGGAATGTAGCTCTTGGGTAGGGATTTATGTATTTCAAACAAATTTTTATAACACTCACCAAAATGATTTTTTCAGGATATTTTTTCAAAGTAAAGACCATTATAATTGAAGCGTGGTGGCACAATGGTTAGAATGCAGTATTTGCAGGCTAATTCTACCAACTGCCAGCAGTTCAATTCTCATCGGCTCAAGGTTCCCATCTTTCCAAGGTTGGTAAAATGAGGACCCAGTTTGTTGGGGGCGATAGGCTGACTCTGTAAACCGCTTACAGAAAGCTGTAAAGAACTGTGAAGCAGTATACAAGTCCAAGTGCTATTGTTATTGCTATTTTTTTACTTCTGCTTTTTAAATGTAGGTGCCAATGCCCATATAAGCCAAAAACGCACTGTTGCATTCAATAGGAAATTGTCAGTAACCTTAAAAAACCTTTGAGATTTTTCAGAAAATGAAAACATTTTTACAGCAAGAACCATAATGAACAATAGGATCCACAAAGTATATCAAACAAGTGTTTGGTAGTTAACAGAATTTTGACTGAATGGGAAAAATAGATCACACACACTTTGGCAGAATGAAAATAACATACAGGAAGGTTCCATGTGATAATATTTTGTGGCAAGACTACTTAGTATAAAAACGATCAAGATTTTTATAGAAATATGACTCCATCACTTGCTCCACTTAAAATGATGGATAGGGACAGAACATACAGTTATCTGATCATATATGAGAAACATTATTCTTCAGTTAGTTAAAGAAGGTTCCAATTATAATAAATCATTCCTTGAGGAAAAGAAAAGATGGGAATTCTACCAAGCAAAATAGTCAATGAGTTCATACCTCAGGGATGCGGACACTGTATGGTTGATTGTGAAATCTTGGTGTGTTGTCATTGACATCTCCAACCTGAATATTCACAGACCCCTTTATCACCTACAATCAAAATGATTTGGAGCAAACTTACTATAATTGCAACAATTTCTTCAATTGCAGGGGTAACAATATTCAAAAAATTTGAAAAAGTTAATAAGCATTACCACTGTGGGAAAATTATCTCTGTGTAAAAAGGAGAATTGGATTCTAGGAAGTGTAACCTTCTTATTTTGAACTCCTTTCAGTTATGAATGAGAGCCTTAATTAACTACTCAAAGAATGTTTGAGTTGTGAATGCTGGATCCACAATTTAAGGCTTGGGATTGCAATGGTGATAGTCGTTCCATATTAACCAACTTAATGTACTTTCTAGCTAAAACTAATATGCATCGTTCCCATGTATCACTCATTATTCCTTCAATATGATCAGCTGAATCTGCGACCAGTGATCCTCTTTAAACACATTAGAAGTTCAATTTTTAAAATCTAACTTAATTGAAATAAATCATGGAATCCATATATCTAGTGTGGTATTTATTATTAAAGGGTGGTATCAGATATCTTCCACCAAGTTGATGTCATATGATATTAAAGATCCTCTCTTTATAGCAGAGAGATTGTACACAAGTATTTTATTCACAACTGAAACCTGTATGTTGCAAGAGAACTTCATATTTGTGTTTTCAACATTCATGCATGACTTGATTTTTGGTACATAGTAAATATGATATTCTGACATTTACTTTATATATTATTATATTAGAATAACTGCCACACTGTCTACTGAATATTTTCAGGGTGGTTAGAAAAAGCAGAAAACATGTTTCATTTTTAGAATGGATTGTTTTGAAGTTATTCTTATGTATTTGTGGGGACTTGTGAACCTATATGGACTTATTTATACAAAAGACCAGGCAAAAAACAACAGAATCCAAAAATGCTGCTTTAAAGTCAGAACTTTCTCCATAACTGAACATTTTTCTAATTTAAAAATCACATTTCCTGTTGCCCTAACAGAAAAATGGCTATTTAAAATGTGGATTTTCCTAAGGTGGATCTATATTCCATAAACATAAGGGATGTTTTTCAAAGCATTTCCAGGCTTATCACAAATGGCTTTGAAGCTGTCCATATCTATAAATCACACCAGCTTTACACTTAACTGACCTAAGCATCAATATTTCTTGAGTACAGTATGAGCTTCTATATAACACAACAGGTTGTCTCATGGTGTGCCATGCTTCTGCTTTACAAAGAGGAGAGAAAACAGACCCAGAGACCAAAACTGCCTTGTTCCCTGAAGTTTACACTTCTTAATGTGACTGGAGAGGGAAACAGATGGTGGGACTTCCACACCATTTCATAAACTGCTGTACAGAAAGAGCCTGAGATATCCACCTGTTTCTCTTACGACAATCACACTGCTGTATCCCTGGGAGGATTCCTTCAGAAAGAGGATGGGATTGTGACAGCTTTCCCCTCCTCCCCATAGAGTGACCTCTCCATATCAACTCTGGTCTCCATTTAAATCATGGAACAAATGTTACACTTACCCCTTGGCTGTCACTGACAGAAAATTCAACTGTGAATTCTGACTTCGCCTGAAATGAAAAGAAAAATGATATAATTAGAGATGCCACAGTGGTAATCTGTTGATAGAAGGCTTTGGATTTGAGCCGAATATAATTACATGCTTTTGTGGCCGGGAAGAAGATGAAGCAGTGTCTCGGCAATAACTGAAAATCTCACTGCAAGATGGCAATAGTAGGATAATTTTACCTAGACATCAAAGGGGTTGGAATAAATTAATTAATGTAGGGAAGTGCTGAAGTTACCTACTTTTTCATTAAAGATTAGATGAGTAGGGTGTGAAAAGCAGAATAAGTATGAACAACAGTTATTCAGCTTTTAAAAAGTAATGTAAGTTCTATGTCAAGGTGTTGTAGTTAGATCTAAAGAGCTCTTTTACAGAATGCAAAACAACTTGAATATTGAATATGTTAATAATTGTAAAAATCGAAGTGCCCATGTACGCCATGTTACACTGAAATGATAAAAGGAATCTAATCCTCTAACATGTCTGCAGTTTGACCTTTTTCAAATGGCTGAATTCAAACACAACCATAAAATTGTTATAAGAAGAATGAGACAGTCATCTCCAGATGTACATCTTCTATCCATTCCTTCCCCCATTTCTGGGTCCATTGCTTGGAGCTTATTATCACAGCTCAATTCAGGTACAATGTCTTTCCCCCTTGAGCTAAACCACTGTTTGCTATAGCTAGGTTCTTTTCTTTTTTTCAATAAGTCAATGTAATCTGGTTCACATATCACCCTAAGCCAAATCAAATTAACTTTGTGTGATGTGTAGTTGGTTACTTGCCAACTAATAGCTGAAATGAAAATAATGTTTGAAGTCTGGAATTATTGGGTTAGGTCAGGGGGTCCCCAAACTTGGCAACTTTAAGACTTGTGGACTTCAGCTCCCAGAATTCCTCAGCCAGCATAGCTTGGAGACCTCTGGGTTAGGTGGTAAACTGCTAGATACTGAAGCCACAAGTTTCAGTCCCATGGACGTCTACAGCAGCAAGGCAGGGAAGTAATGAAATGTGTATTATAGTATGATGAAATCAACTCTCTACCACTTGTATGGAAGGGCACTATGATGTCACTACTCATGTTTTGTCACGTGGTGTCACTGGAGTTAGGTACAGACACTTCCGTTCCCTTTTCCCTTTGACTGTTTATTCTGGAAGAAAATTCCAGAACATTCTACTAAAACACAAGCTTTCTTCCCATGAACACTAATGAAAGCTAAGAAGAGCTCATATGGGATTTAGTTCCTGACTCAATGCATGAAGTCAGTTTGTGAAAGTCAAATGCCAAGCTTAAAGGAGCCATTGTCCATTTGTTCAAAATGGACATATGATTTCTCCCATTCTCTCCTTCCTTCTCTAGCTGAAAGGGTCTTGTTTCAGCTGCTATAACAGCAAACAAACAAAATAATATCTAAGGAGATAATGTTGTGGAACATGAAGATGACAGACTAGAATAGAAACGGAGTCAACCTAAATAAAATAACTTTACAACAACATAGTATGATTGACTTGCGGGGCTGGCACGACGTGCAATAAGTTCACATGGTGCAATAGGATGTGTTTGTTAGTAGGATTCACTGTGTTAGGGATTTTCTGTCTTTCACTGTGAGTTGTATTGTGTTGGGGGTGTGCACGAAGGGATGCTCAGCCGATCTCATTGTACACATGCTGTATTCTGACGATAAAGGTTTTAATTGAATTCCAAATAATGTTTATCCTATATGGTTCATTCTTTGCTTCCATTCTCTAGGCTTAAAAGCCCAGAGTCTAGATCAGGGGTGGGCAAACTTTTTGACCCGAGGGCCACAATGGGTTCTTAAACTGGACCAGAGGGCCGGAACAAAAGCATGGATGGAGTGTTTGTGTGAACTAATATAAATTCAAAGTTAGATTACTTCACGTAGCCTTCTGGGAGAGCAAGAGAACCCTCCACTCTTTTGGCTCCGTGGGCCAGATAGAACAGCCGAACAGGCCAGATCCAGCCCCCGGGCTGTAGTTTGCCCACGGCTGGTCTAGATCCAGAATCTGGACCCAGAATCTGGATCAATTGGAAAAACAATCTGATTTGGTATAAGGATCTCCCTGAACAGAACACAGTACAAATAAAAAGAGATACTGGTAGTCCTTGAGTTATGATTGTTTCTTTAATAATGTTCAAAGTTACAGTGATCTTGGGAAAAGTGGTTCATAATATGTTCTGGCATTTATGACTGTGGCACCATCCCCGTGGTCATGTGATCACAATTTCAGATATTGGCAACAGACTTGCATTTGCAACTGGTTGCAGCATCCTGCAGTCCCGTGATCGTGATTTACAATCTTTTTTTGCCAGTTTCTGTCAAAGACGTCCATTGTGGAAGCTGAATTTGTTTAATGACCATGTGATCCACTTGAAATCAGGTCTTGTCATGTGGGGATTTGACTTACAACCACATTGACCTACACCTGAAATTCTGTTCTCAATTGTCATAAATCAAGGACTAGCTGTAGATTTTTTTTAATATATAGTTTAGTATTTCATTCAAAATATTTGATCTCTCCTTTCCCACTCTTCTCCTTTATTTATAGGTCACAAATATATTTGCTGCTATTATTAACATATAATGCCTATAAGCAGATTTAAAATTGTAATGATTTTAAAATTCAACAGAAATGCAATAATGATGATGATGATGATGATGATAATAATAATAATAATAATAATAATAATAATAATAATAATAGAAGTCATGCAGCAAGAAAAAAATCACTAAGTATCGGGACTTACAAATTGAAGTTGAACAACTTTGGAAAAAGAAATTGTGTGTTATCCCAATTGTAATTGGAGCCCTTGGAGCAATACCTAAAGGGCTACCTTGCTATTTGGAAATTCTGAATTTATCAGACTTGAATACCCTGATTCTACAAAAAAACCACCCTACTTGGAACAGCTTATATCCTCCGACGCTGCCTTAATGTTCCTAGGTCCTTGGTTAGGACTCGAGCTGTTGAGCTATCAACCAGCCCCAAAGGCTGTGAATCTCACTAAAGATTAAATAACAACAACAACAACAATAATAATAATTGCAAAGGGGGAATTTTCTTTAGAAAACTTGAAGTGGTTTGATTTTTGCCTTCTAGCAAGATATTTTTTCTACTTTGCAGCCCAGCCTGGGGTTTCCCTGATTGTCTTCCATCCAAATACTAATTCTATTTAGCTTTTCAAAGTCAGCTAAGGTCAGCTGGGTGCTGAATGCGGTGTGAAGAAGGGCTCAAGCTGTGATACATATTACAGTTTAATGCAAATCATTCTGTGTTACCTCTCTGTCTAATGGTTGTCTGAGCCAAATGACACCAGTCATGCTTTCCACGGCAAAGAATCTGCTCGCTTCCTCCCCTACTACTCCAAATACAAGAGGGTCATTGTCTAGGTCACGGGCGAGAAGCTGTGTTACTGATGAACCTATAAAAGGTATCAAAGAAAGAAAAAACATGAATTAGTTAGCAGCGTCATGAAAAGAATTGTGTTCAAGCACCAGCATCTCTGCACTTGATAAAAACAAGTCACACGCTTTGTAGTAGTTAGCAAAAATTTTCTAAAGTAGACTCTGAGAATTTTAAAAAGTTAGTTGGCAGAAACAAACACCTGTTCTTATCAGACATTCATCTTTGACAGCTGCAAAATTGACATATAGAATAAAATGACATATACACTGTTGAATTCATATACATTATCCAGCTTCTAGGTATCTTCAAAATTTGCATATTATGGATTTGGGAAGGCAGTTGCCTGCAATACAGGTAAAGGAAGCACAGCGTATCTGTACATACAGATTTAAGGAGACTAAACTTAGGACTAACTTGAACATCTGTTCTGTGTGAAGTTCCCCTCCCCAGCTTTCTCCTGAAAATCTACTGACAGCAGGTGTCCACCGTAAGTAGAATGTTAGCATTACATAAACAACCAAAAGGCTCATAGGGAACGTGGCCTCAGAACAAGTGACAGATGTCATGATATTATTTCATTTTATTTCAAGGGGAATGCATGAGGTAATGGCATATACACAGAGGTGAGTTTCTAAAATTTTAGCAATGGGTTCTCTGCCGGGTTGCTGGGTGGTCATAGCCATGGTGGGTGTGGCCTACTCATCCTCCTGCATCATGATGAGGGGGCATTTTTGCCCTCCCTGGGCTCCAGAGGTTTTCTTCAAGCCTCTGAGAGGGCAAAAACAGCCTCCCCAGACTCCGAAGGCTCTCTGGAAGCTGGAAATGGGTCCATTTCCGGTCTTCCCAAACTTCTGGGAGGCTCATTTTTCATCCTGCCTGAGCCTCCGTGCGCGCCCTGCACTTACCTGCATCCAAAATGGGCCACATGGAGACTCCTGGGAGAAGAGGGGAGGGCTGGGCAGGGCCAGCCAGGAGTGGGATTTGGGGGTTCTGCGAACTGTGCGGAATCTTAGTAGGGGATCTCCCGAACCCCTGCAAACCCCCCCTGCATAAGTACTAAGGAAGTACTTAGTGAGATATATTAAAAATCCCCCTCTTCACTGAGAAAGATTTATTTAAAATTAAGAAACAGCATTCTGTTTCCAAGTCAATATTTTATAGAAACATTGGGAGGGAAGAATATAAGGGTTTATTTCCCTTGAAAAGACTGTATATGTGTCTGTAGGACAGCTGAAGTCCACCCTGCAAGGTATAGTTATTCCCCACTGCAGGTTATGACTTCCATTACTGTTCCTCAAGAACAGATTTTCAAATCATCTCCTATTCAAATGGATTTAAAGATTTTATTGATTGATTTGTGTTTTGATAGGCCATGCTGTAAGAGTTCCTCTTAAGCTACATTGTCCCAGCATTTTATAAAATAAGCAGTTATCATTCCTCACTAAAGAGAGGTATAAAGATCTCTCCTTTTCCTTTTGCCTACATATTTGAGAGCCAGCATGTTTGCCAGGGTGAGAAATATCAAACTTCAGCTATTCCCAGTCCAAAAGACAACTACCTAAAATCTAAAATCAGTATGACTCAAAGGTGCATTTTTTTCAAAAGGTAACTGGACTAAGTTTTTTCCTTGAGGAAGAAGACATTTTGCTTCTCATCCAAGAAGCTGCCTCAGTTCTTGGATAAGAAGGAAGAGACATAGTCCAGTTGCCTTTTGAAAAAAGCACCCTTGAGACAACCATGACCTGGATAACTGAAAAGGGGCGTTGGTGCTTACCTGATACGCCCGTTCTCTGTGAGCTGCGAAGAGCATCCAGTGATGGGAGGTGCTTCAGTCTCTCTTCATTGAAGGCTGGGCTTAAACCTGAGGACGCTCCTCCTCCTCCACGTGACTCCTCCGTAGCGTCCCCAGTTTTGCGAAGCCGAGGTAAAGGAAACCTGCCTGCTTCACCTATCTAAATACCCCGGTCGGAACAGGCCCGCCCACCAGACGGAGAATAAAAGGTGGGTCTGGATGCTCTTCGCAGCTCACAGAGAACGGGGGTATCAGGTAAGCACCAACGCCCCTTCTCCTATGAGCTGCTGCAAGCATCCAGTGATGGGACATATCAAAGCTGGGAAGTGCCCTAAGGGAGGGACTCCATCTGAGCTGCTGGTGGGTCTGAATCGGAAAAACTTGATGCAAAGAACTTCCTTCAGAAGGCAGCGTCTGCTGAGGCAAACACATCTATTGTATAATTTCTGATGAAGGGGGAAGGCGAGACCCAAGTCGCTGCCCAACAAATCCCCTCTATAGAGGCTTGAATAGCCCATGCCGCTGTGGTAGCTGCACTCCTGGTGGAGTGAGCCGTAATGCCTTGAGGCACCGGTAAGGATTGTGATTCGTACGAGTCAGTGATGGTGTCTCTTAACCATTTGCCTAATTGTAGAGGATGAGACCTTCTGCCCCAGTGAATAGGGTTGAAAGGATACAAAAAAAATGCTTCTGACCGGCGATAGGATGAAGTCCTATCAAATAAATGCGTAAGGCCCTCTGACATACACAGAAAAATGGCAGCACCAGTTCCTAAACCCTGTGGGCAGTGGGATTAATCAAGGAAGGGGAGGGTCAGTGCAAATAACGACTCTGACTGCATGGAAAATGCACAAATCCAATGGATGGACAGTGCTGCAGCTCCGAGATGCGTCCTGCTGATGTGATTGCCATCAAGAAAAGCACCTTATAGGTGATAAAACAGAGAGTTGAGGGCCGTAGGAAGAGCTAAGAATACCTTGTTGAGGTCACCTGTGGGATAACGGTGTACAATGGGCGGTCGCAAGTTCTCAATGCCTCAGAGAAGCTGCGAATGCATGCAAGATAAGAGAGAAAGAGGGGGGAACCCCTCCCCCAGGGAATAACGGATAGGAGTGCTGCCCCTTGTCTTCGCAAAGAGATTTGGGGACAGTCCCTTGTTTATGCCTCCCTGCAAAAAAACAAGTAATTGTGCCACTGAGAGGGAAGTGGGAGCAAACTGGAATCTGCGACACCTGTGACAAAAATGCGACCAAGTGATTTCATAATTCAATTTGTTGAAGGCCTGCTGGCCGCCCGGATGGTTGTTATAACCTGGCTGGAGAATTGCCCCTCTCTATACCTTGCCATTCCCCTCCACATGGCTAAGTTTAGCCATTGTGGATTGAGAGTGGAACATTGGACCTTGGGAGAGAGAGACCTCTGACGGGGGAATCTGCCAAGGGGGCTCCAAGGATAGGGCCCCCAGGTCTGCGCACCATGGCCGTCCTGGCCAGTATAGAGCCACCAGAAGGGGTCTGCTTTTTCCTCTAACAACATCTGGATCATGTTGGGAATTAGGGGAAGGCATACAGGAGACCCCGGGGGCAACGAGATCTAAAGGCATGGATGGCCTCTGCTCCCTGAGACGGGTATTGAGAGAAGAACCGATGGTAGCTGCGTGTTGAGGGAAGAGGCGAAGGGATCAACTACTGGTTGACCCAACCTCCGCGCCGCTTCCCTAAAGATCCTGGGGTCCAGATGCCATTCTGCCTGATCTATGGTGGTCCCACTGGGCCAGACCGCTAGGGTATTTTCCATCCCGGAATGTGCTCTGCTTTCAGGAAGAGGATGTGAACTTCGGCCCACCAGAAGTGATTTTGCTTCCCTCATCAGCCACTTGGGAAGAGTGCCCCCCTGTTTGTTGAAGTGGACTTTTGCAGTTCTGTTATCTGTGAGAACAGGTATGTGCTTGTGTTGGAGATGAGGGAGGAAGTTTAGAAGAGCTACGTGAGGAGCTCGGAGCTCCAACCAGTTTATGGTGTGTGCATTCTCTGCCTTGGACCAGAGACCTGTGTTGGTGTGAAAGGTGATGGGCTCCCCATCCTACCCGGGTGGCGTCTGAGGTGACTGTCACCTTGTGTGGCTCCCTGAAGGGGCAACCGCTATTGCCTCTGGGTCAAGTTCACCATCTAAGGGATGGGATGGCTGTTGCAGGAAGGATGACTTGGGCGTTGGTATCTTCCCTTCTGGCGCGCTGGTATGGCAGCAGAAAAACTGAAGGGCTCTTGTGGAAAACCAGGCCCAAAGAAAAAAGAAAGATATAAGACACCAATTACCCCAATAGTGGAGAAAGAAGACATAGCTTAATTCACCTAACCGAATTCATGTGATGGAGGAATACCTTGATGCTGTCAAGTCTGTCTACGGAGAGGAGCCTCTACCTTCTATGATGTCAATAATGGAGCCTAGGTGGGTAATCCTAGTGGATGAAGTCAACTGGCCTTTTTAACCAATTGAGTGAGAAACGAGTTGATGAAAATGTGTTTAGTGTAAAGAGAGTGCCCCAATTGCTCGGTGAACCGAAGAAGCTAAGATTAAGATATCTCTAAGAAGCCTTGAATGCGAATGAACCCGTTTCTCCGATATGCCACCAAGGCAGCCAGGACCTGAGTAAGGGTCCTGGGGTAGAAGCGAGACCAAAGGCAAGGGCCGTGTATTCGTAGTGTATGTTATATGTAAGGAAAAATGGAGAATTCTAGAATGTGATGGGTGAATTGGGATGTGTAAGGAGGCCTTAGTAAGGTCTATAGGGGTAAGGAAGTCTTGGCGTTTGATCCCCAGCAAGATGGCTTGGAGAGTAGTCATCTTAAATTTTCTATAGGCAGGAATTGGATTATGGAGGATGGGTGGAGTAGAGGATGGGTGGAGTAGAGCTCCTCCTGGAGGAACCCTAGGAGCTGGAGGTGTATGAGCCTGGGTAGTGGAAAGCAGCTGAGAGGGGGACAAGGCCTGAATGGGTATTTATTTATTTATTTATTTATTTGACTTGTATGCCACGCCCTCTCCCGAAAGGACTCGGGGCGGCTCACAATTAAAACCAATACAATACATTAATTACCTAAAATAGAATTAAACCAACCAAGCCAAATTAACTAAAACCAATTATAAAAACAACCCCCCCCCCAAGAGGAGTCAGCACAGCGCAGCCTGCTCAAATAACCAGGTTTTCAAGTTGTGGAGGAAGGTGCGGAGGTGAGGGACCAGGCGGAGCCCCAGAGGTAGTTGATTCCATAGGGTGGGAGCCGCCACAGAATAGGCCTCCCCCGCATCACCGCCAAATGACACTGGGTTGCAGACAGCACGCCGAGGAGTCCCTACCTGTGAGCTCGTACAGGGTAGTTGGTATTCGATGCCAGCAGTAGACGTTCCCGTAGATAGCCCGAACCCATGTCTCGAAGGACTTTGAATGTCAATACCAAAACCTTGAATCTCATTCAGAGGGCAACCGGCAACCAATGCAGGCCACGCAGGAGGGGTGTAACATGGGAGAACCAGGAAGCTCCCATCACAACCCGCGTGGCAGCATTTTGCACCAGTTGAAGCCTCTGGATGGCATGCAAGGGCAGTCCTAGATAGAGAGCGTTGCAGTAGTCGAGCCGAGAGGTGACAAGTGCCTGAGTGACCGTGAGCAGGGCATCTCGGTCCAGGTATGGATGTAACTGGCGAACCAGCCGGACCTGGGCAAAGTCTCCCCTAGCCACGGCTCCCACCTGCTCCTCCAACCTGAGCCGTGAGTCCAGGAGGACCCCCAGATTCCGTGCCCTGTCCATGGGGGGCAACACCTCTCCCCCCATGACCAAAGATGGAATCTCCTGACTGGGCCGAGATGTCTGTACGCACAGCCACTCTGTCTTAGCCGGATTGAGCCGAAGCATGTTACTGTCCATCCAGATCCGTACCGCATCCAAACAACGGGACATCACAGAGAGGGCATCACTGATGTGGCCTGGGGTGGAGATGTATAACTGCGTATCATCAGTGTACTGATGATACTTCACCCCAGAGCCACGGATGATCTCGCCCAGCGGTTTCATATAGATGTTGAACAGGAGGGGCGAGAAGACCGACCCCTGAGGGGCCCCACAAGTGAGAGCCCTTGGCGTCAACCTCTGCCCCCCTGCCAACACCGATTGCGAGAGTCCCGAGAGGAAGGAGGCAAACCACTGCAACACAGTGCCTCCCACTCCCAACCCCCCGAGACGCCGCAATAAGATACCATGGTCGATGGTATCGAAAGCCGCTGAGAGATCTAACAGGACCAGGACAGAGGAAAAACCCCTGTCCCGAGCCCTCAGGAGATCATCAATTAGTGCGACCAATGCCGTCTCCATGCTATACCTGGGTCGGAAGCCCGAATGGTACGGATCCAGGTAGTCCATTTCCTCCAGTAAAAGCGAAATTGCTGAGCCACCACACTCTCAACAACCTTCGCTAAGAAACAAAGGTTGGAGACCGGACAAAAGTTGTTCAATTCGGCTGGGTCCAAGGCAGGCTTCTTCAGGAGAGGCCTCACCACCGCCTCTTTCAAGGCAGTGGGAAAGGTACCCTCCCCCAGAGAAGCGCTGACCACTGCCCGAGCCAGTCAAGATGTCACCTCCCTGGAGGTGTAAACCAACCAGGAAGGCCATGGGTCCAAAAAACATGTGGTGGAACTCAGTCGTCGCATAATCCTGTCCACTTCATCCTCAGAAACAGGATCGAACTCAGTCCAGATTGCATTAGCTAGACCACTTGCACCCTCGGCATCAGACCACTGCAAATTGGAGTTCAACCCCTCCCGGATCCAAGCGATCTTGTCCTGCAGGAACTGACAAAATTCCTCAGCTCGACCCCGCAAGGGATCCACCACAGCCTGCGGCTGAAGAAGGGAGCAGGCAACCCCAAACAAGGCGGCTGGGCAGTTTCCTGTGGATGCTATGAGAGCGGACAAATAAACCCTTCTCACCACTCTCACAGCTACCAGATAGGTTCTGATATAGGCTCTCCACTGGGCTCGGTCAGACTCGGAATGGGTCGATCTCCACCTGCTCTCTAGACCCCTTCTCCATCGCTTCATCTCCCGGAGCTCCTCAGTATACCAGGGAGCCCCACGGGATCTGCAATGGGTAAGGGGACGCATGGGGACAACTCTGTCGAGGGCTTCCACGGCCCCCCATTGCCAGGCGGCCGCCAGGGTCTCGGCAGAGCTGTGGACCAGGGATGTAGGAAAAAAACCCAGTTCTGCCTGGAACCTCTCTGGGTCCATCAGGCGCCTGGGGCGGAACCACCTAGGAGGCTCCTCATCCCAGCAGTGTGGGGCAGCTTGTCGAAAAGCCAGTCGTAGGAGATAATGATCTGACCATGGTACGGGGTGGATAACGGAATCACCACCCCCCAGATCATTGCGCCACTGCTCTGAGACAAAAACCAGGTCGAGCATGTTGCCCCCCTCGTGAGTCAGGCCGTCAATCACCTGAGTCAGACCCATGGCTGCCATGGAGGCCATGAATTCCTGGGCCAAAGCTGACGCCGCCCCGAGAGAGGCCAAGTTGAAGTCACCCAGAACAATAAGTCCTGGGAACTCCACCACCACACGCGAGACGGCATCAAGCAGCCCAGGCAGGGCAACTGTCACATAGCTGGGGGAAATGTATGTGAGCAGTAAGCCCATCCGACTCTCAGACCCGCACCTCAAAAGGAGGGCTTCACACCCACCTATCTCCGGAACAGGGACCTCCCTTGGAATCAGGGCTTCTCGAATAACAACAGCCACCTCCCCACCCCTTCCCTGGGCTCGTGGCCGGTGCAACACCCAAAAACCTGGGGGGCATAGATCAACTAGAGGGACTCCTCCCTCTGGGCCCACCCAGGTCTCAGTGATACAGGCAGGTCCGCGGCCTCCTCCTCGACTACCTCACGGAGGAGGGTTGCTTTATTAGCCACGGACCTGGCATTAAAGTACACCAGCCGGAGTCCAGGGGCCCTAGATCCCGGGTCCCCAGGGCATTGGGAGGAGGCATTAGGGTTGGAGCACGCCACCGCATAAAGACATCGGGGGCGTGCTCCCTTAACTTGATCTGGCCCCACACCTCGTCATCCCCTGCCAAACCCAACCACCCTGGAGATTGCCGCTCCCACCCTGTCCTCCAGGGCCCCACTGCCCCCGCACCCCCCACCATGACCCCGACCTGGGCTGCACCGAGTCCCCTCCTTACTACCCACCCCACTCCCTAACCCCCTTAAGAAACGGTCTAAAAACTGGATATGTCTTGTTACTTGCTTTTCCATGGCTTGATGCCAACTGAGGGCATCCTTTTTTCTGCTGCCTTGGAGGGCTTTTTAGACCTGTCTCAGTCCTTAGCAGCAGCTCTAGACTTTGGGTAATAATTACTTGCCATATTGAATATTGCAGGTAAGAAAGAAAAGTGAGGCTATTAGAGATAAATATACCAATAATTGAAAGTGGTTTCAGTGGTTGGCACACCCAGGAGCCTGACCCAGAGAAGGGCAGGTAGTCCTGAAATAAAGGTTTGTCCCTCGTAAATTTGGGTTTTTTTTTTTAAATATCGGAGGAAAAAATTATTTACAAGGTATAATAGTATTTACAGGAAAGGAGGTCTGTATAAATATAAATATATAGATATATATGTATAATATATCTGTATAAATCTTGGTAATGATTCTTATTATTATCCGTTATATTATTATTATTTTATTTATTTATTTATTTGTAGTAACAAAGCTGGAACTATAATACAGATAAAGACCTCTAATATAAACTTCCTCCTCCAGTCCCAGTTAGGGCAATCAGGTCTGCGAGTAGTAGGAATACTGTAATGAGCTGTAACCATGCCTGTGGGAAATTAAGCCAGTAAACTCAATAATGCCTTGTGATAAACAGAAGGTAGGGATTGAAAAGAGTCCCCAGTCCCCAAGGAGGGAAACCTAAGGGGAAGTCACACACAGGCCTTCTTTGCAATTTTCAAAATGGCAGCCGCCTCATGGCGCGCTCAACCAACAGCCCACAATATAAACAAATTACACTGCCCGGTCTGCTGGAAGCAAAACTGATTAGCGGGGAGGTACAGGGTCTAGAACGTCTCTGCCCTCAGGGTGTTCTTTGGGGGAAGCCTCAGGGCAAGTTGTCTGTAATTTATAGTATGTAAGCTAAGACCTAAGGAGAACAAAATGGCGCTCATGGTGTGCTGGGGGGGGAAACGGCCGGCGAGTAGGCAAGGAGCCTGTAATCTGTGCTCTGCACAAGGGGAAAAAAGCCTCTGGTAGATAGGGACCTTCCTTCGAGGAGAAATTTGACTGAGAAAGGAAAGCAAAAGTGATTAACGCTCTCTGAGAGCTATAGGAAAAAAAAAAATCAAGGCGAGGCATGAAGGCCCCTGCCTCGCTGGCCTTGCACGATCGTGAGGCAGACAAAGGGAAATGAAAGGAAGGGAAAGAAAAAACCAACCCTGGGATCAAGGGAACAGGAGAATTAAATATTAAATCTTTAAATACTAGACCTGACCAAGGAAGAAGTTCACTGCTCTGACCAGGACAAGCCACAAACCACAACCTATCTCAAGAAAGGCTGAGCTAAAACTGGGGACGCTATGGAGGAGTCACGTGGGGGAGGAGAAGCGTCCTCAGGTTTAAGCCCAGCCTTCAATGAAGAGAGACTGAAGCACCTCCCATCACTGGATGCTCACAGCAGCTCATAGGAGAATCTCCACAGGCATTTAAAATCAATACTTGCAAATAGAAATTGATAAATGATTGAAAATAAGTAGGCATCTTTCCTGGCTGACCTTAACTGACTTTTCTAATTAATATCATTTTGCTCATTATTCTATTGTAAACTCTGCTATTAATCAGTCTTCCATGCACTCTTATGTTGCATGTTCCTTTCAATTCAACAGCATCCAACCAGGTGAGTGGGTGGAAAATTTAAATAAAAGTCAAAATGGTGACTATGTCCTTGTTCAGGTGAACCATTCATATGATGCTTCATTCAAAAGTGGCCAATATTTTGCCCCTGCCACCATCCTTGTTTCATTTTGTCCACATTGGACAATCAATATATGAGAATCAGTTTGGTCTAGTGGTTAAAACACTAAGCTAGAAATCAGGAGGCTATGAGTTCTAGTCCTGTCTTAGGCATGAAAGTCAGCTGGATGATATTGGGGTGGTCACTCTCTCAGCCCAATGCACTCACCTCACAGGGTTGTTGTTGAGGAGAAAATAGGAGGCTGCCTGGAGTTACTTATAATTTATAATAAAGGTGGGATATTAATAAATATATATATTTATATTAGATGACAGCTATATTGTCACAAGTACA
Source organism: Naja naja (assembly GCA_009733165.1). Taxonomy (NCBI): domain Eukaryota; kingdom Metazoa; phylum Chordata; class Lepidosauria; order Squamata; family Elapidae; genus Naja; species Naja naja. The sequence continues at coordinate 101,891,006 of CM019151.1, forward strand.
ATTATGTAAATAGTATAATATAACAAAATATATAAAAAGAGATTTTGGACATTTCTGTAAGTTATATTTATTCCATCATTTTATTCCAGTAAGTTTCAGTAATAAGCTGAATAGGTATTGAACAGGTGTCTTTTCTTATATATTTTCTTCCTTTTTTAATCCAAGAAAAGATATGTTGAAAATAAAATCTGCTAGCTTTAGAACGTAATTTGATCAGAACTATAAATTTTGCAAAAATATTTTTCTCTTCTTTAGTACAGTTATTCCAAGCAATTGTATCCATCCCTCTCTTCTCTTCACTACAGTACAGATATAGATATTCTTAGCCAAACACTTTCCTCCTGTCTTCCTCCTGTCAGACATTCTATACCACCAGTCTTCAATAACTATTCCATCTGCATGTTAGTTACAGATTAACTAAGAAGGGCTACTCATGAGTGAGTTGCTAAAGGAAACCAAGACTGCCAAACACTTTCCTCCTGTCTTCCTCCTGTCCCCAAGGACATTCTCACATCCCACCACCAGTCTTCAATAACTTTTCCATCTGCATGTTAAAGTTAAGAAACAGATTAACTAAGAAGGGCTACTCATGAGTGAGTTGCTAAAGGAAACCAAGACTGACTAGATACATCTGTCAGACACTTTGGGTATTTGGGGAACAAAGCAAACAGGTTGGTGAAACAATGTCTTTCTGTGAATAACCCTGTTGCTCCCAATATGACAGATTCATAGCTGCAAGAATATCCCTGGGTATTTGACTTTGGCTTATAGTCTGACTTCTCAATGTGTTTATTCCTTGAATGTGCTTTTCTTAGGAGAACTTAGATTTATGTTCTGAACTTGGACTAGATTTATGATCACAAGATTAATCAGATGGATTTATTGCACAGTAACGTAGAATTCCATGACATTCATGAGGCCAGGACAGCAGCAAAGCAGAGTAGCTTTGACTGAAACAGAAGAGGCTAGACACTTCATATAAAAGAGGAGAAATGACTATAGGAAGTAGCACTGAGATAAGAAAGAACTCCTAGCTGTTGGCTTTAAGTCAGTTAGGCTAAGAAAGAAATACCCAAACTGGAATTGGGGCATCTTTCTATAGGTCCCTGCTTCAAAACTGTCCTCCATTAGACTGATAATCTTTACATAATTATTTCTTAGTTTTATGGTGGTCATTAACCAATACAAGAGAATTCATATTCAAATATTCACAATATCCAAAACTAAATTGATAATGCTTGTTCAGGCTACACATATACAACAAAAAGAAATTAAAGTTAGCAATCATATAAACTTGAAATAGTGGTAAAATATAAATATTATAGACATTCATATTCACATATGCATAGGAACACACACTTACAAAGTTTTTCACACACATCTGTGTACATATATATTCATAAATAAAATAGAAATATCCAAAATTGATTTAAAAATTATAAATTTATGTTAACCTGTCAAACCTGGGAAAAATATAACATAATGTAACAGCTGACATGGCACATACACCCCAAAGCTAATGATTGATGCTGAGTGTGAATCATTTTTGGTTATCCATTTTTGGCCATATTCAGGCAGGTTCAATTGGTCTTAATTATTGTTTGCCTGATTTGCATGCCACCACACACAAAACCTGGCAACGTTGTATGTTATTTCGTAAGTATTTCAACATATGTTTGCAAATATGCATTTGCATTCAAGGGCTCATCAGAGAATTAGATTTGGCAGCAGCTCCTTTGTGGAATGGCAACATCCAAACCTACAGTCCAGATATGGTATGAAAAAGCCTTTGCTATATTTGCTGGTTTCAGTGGCTAATGATCTCCAGTTTTTACAGATTCTCTAGATTTCAAAATGTCCCCAGGTGTCTTTAAAAAAAAATCCCCACCCCTGAAGAAACTACACTATTTGAAAGAACAAAATTATTGCTTGCAGAAAGACCAGCATTAACCCAGAAGATAACAACAGTCTGATTTTGCCCCTGCCTGAGACATTCTCAGAAAAAAATTGAATTTAAAAACTGGTATGTAAGTCACTCAGTAATGGAAGGAGGAGTAGCATCTCCATAGATTAATACATAGACAACTTTCACAATTCAGCCTCAGTCTAGAATGTTCATACAGTGGTGGACTTTATAACATTTTATTCATAAAACCCAGGAGTAGCAAGAATTTGCAAAATTGTGGAGTTTTCCTTTTTCTTGGTGTTTGACTAATATATAGTCTCTCCTATTTGTATGAATTACATATATCTTATACATATATAGTTCTTATATAACTATACATCTGAAAGGGATTACAAGGATCACCTAGTTCAATCCCAACATCCTTTAGAGTATGGGTGTCAAACTCCCCCATCACGTTGCCATCATATGATGTTTCGCAAAACGTAGTCACCAAACCGGTAGTAACACCGGTTGAATCCCACCCCTGACATGCACACACACATACACATGCATATACACACAATTATAATAGTATGGGAAAAAACAGCCTTATTCACATTACTCTTATATGTGGACTTTAAAAAGAATATATATTCAGGATTGTTTGGGTTTTTTTACTTCTTGAAGTATTAAATTAGGCAGTGGAAGATTCTGCAAGACCAAAGAAGATCCTATATTCAGCTTTTGTATGATCATTTGTTTTAAAAGTTCATTATCTCCTAACACTGATTTTCTCTTGATTTTTGTCCTAAGACAATTCTGGGTGGATTCTGTTATTTTTATATAGGATCATTTTGGAGAAAGTTATGTCCTGAAAGTATTATTGTACTATTATGAAGAACATCACTACAGCATCAAACTAACCACATAAATTGTTTCTATGCTAATATCTCCAAGGAAAAGGACTAAAGGCACAACAACTGAACAGATATTTCATTTCATCAAAGATCATAATCACAAGTCAATTTTTATTTAATAGTTTAGTGTTAACTAAATTTTAATTAGCCTTGAGCGTCTGCACTTGGTCATGGCATAGAAAACTATAAAAAAAAACCTAATGTGTCTCTAAGAGATATTATTGATAAAACAAATCTCAAAATAACTTTGATCCTACTCAGCATGTACATTTACTTTAAACCCTAACCCTAACCTGCTGTATTTTTACTTTTCTCAACCTAAATTCCCTGAAAATACCTTGCATCAGGCAAATGTATTGCTTTTTGGTATGGTATATTTCTGTTAATATAAATGATATGGTACAAGAGAAAACACAATTAGTGTATATCTTAGGACAGGAAGGAAATTTGTTTGCTTCACAGTTTAATAAGAAGTACTTTAATTTATGACATGAATACATAGCACTGTAGTTCTAAACTACATTAGAGAAAGGGGTGAACAAAAAGTAATTATGGAATTAATCATATATATATATATGGAATTTGTTTTCAAACACTCATGCAGAAAAGAACAAAGTGGCCCTTTTAAGAATGTGCACAATATGATATGCAAAGAAGATTGTCCATCTCTACTCTTAAGTTGTACAAATGTCCATCACACCAAGGAATCTATGAACAATGCAGAGATAAAACCAGACATTTCTATAAAATGCTTATAATGAAGAGATCAATTTAAATACTTAGAAACTGAACACCTGTGAATAATTAGACTGCTAACTATATGTCACCATCAGCTGTCACCAAGCCTGTAATTTTATCACTTTTTATCCATTTATCAATGATTATCCACTTGCCAGAAATAATTTTTAGCACTGAAAAGAAGCGAGTACAGCATTTAAACATAATTGTAACCACCAGTTTCTAAAAACATTCATTTAAAATATATTTTACAACTTTGCATTTGCAAGATAAATATTTCTTATTTATGTCAAAAGACAGACTTCAGTATATAAAGCTTAGCCTTGCCTTTAGTTTTTTTGTTTGTTTAGATGCCTTGTAGCCATCAGGAAAGGAGACTCCTAAGAAAATCCAAATTTTTATTTGCTGCAACCTCTACGATTCTTTCTCTTGCTAGGGACATCTGTAGGGAGAGGATCCAAAAAGTTAAGCCGGGACCATGGCCATGTGATCTAAGCCCCGCCTCTTCCATGTGGTTCATGGATGTTAACATGGGGGAAGCTTTGATTTCATAGCCAGCAGCTTGACATTTTTGAGCCTGCCATCTTGACTTTCTTTTCCCCTTCTCTGCAAGGAAGTCTGCTCTTGCCCCATCAATCATGCATCTACCATTCTTGGGACACATAGTAGGCTTTTCCATCAAATAGAGACTTATATACCACTTCACAGTGTTTTTACAGCCCTCTCTAAGCGGTTCACATAGTCGGCATATTGCCCTCAACAATCTGGGTCCTCATTTTGCCCAACTTGGAAAGATGGAAGGCTGAGTCAACCTTGAGCCTGGTAAGATTCGATCTGCCAGATTCCAGGCAGCCAGCAGCCAGCAGAAGTAGCCTGCAATACTACACTCTATCCACTGCACCACTGCGGTGATGTAGTAGGTATTGTAGGAGAGAACCCCTAAATAACCTGTGCCTAAACCCTTTAAAGTCCAGTTCTTTCTCTCAACCCTGTGTATAGTTTTTCAACTGTGAAGTCCAACAGTATACAGATCTCTTTTCCTAAGATAAGGAATTGCAACAGGGAGGGAGGGAGGGAGGGAGGGAGGGAGGAAGGAAGGGGCAACTGGAATGCCACTGTCTGCAACTGCTTGAAGCAGCTGTACCTTTTCCTTTGGATTGTATGGTTGTTATCAACTCCAAGTACAGAACAATATCAGGAAAAAATAAGCTTCATTTAAGGAGTTACCTACAGGTGTTATATCCCATCTGCACTTTAAAACAGTATTTTCCTTTTGAATCTGGTATCCTGCAGAACCCTAAGACTTTCCTCAGCAGCTTCCATGGGTCCTAAAGCTATATCAAATAAACACAACACGTGCAGTTTTTCTTTCCTTGTTGCTCATAATTTTTCTGCTTGGGAGGAAAAAGAACCAGATACCAAACTAAAGGAACAAAGCATAGGAAACAAGTAACAGACAATCCCAGCACAAGTAGAGTATTACATAAATGTTAAATGCAATTTTATTGCTTCTGTTTCACTACTAGCTGCCTTGAATGTCTCTCAGCATCAAAGGTAAAACTAAGATGATGTTGACATTGATGATAAACCAGTGAAAAAACCAGTTCATTTCCTCTCAATTAATATAGCAACTAATCCAGATAGTGCCATCTAATTATTCTTTTCTACAAATCATATTGATGCATTTTTGAATAACTGACATCTAAAGACACAACTCTGTACCTCTCAGTGGGAAGATAACACCTATGTTGTTATTAGTTACTCTGAGAAATCAACAGAAAGGGTCATTGCCCTGTTTCCATCTAATGTGTCGAGTTTGTTAATTCTCCTATATGCAGAAATCTCCCTAGTTTTAAAAAAATGGTATTACAAGGTTTTCATTTCAAGTTTTGTCATTCTTAATTTTGCAGTGCTGCTGAATTGCTTATTCTTTATATGCTGCATAACAACAACAACAACAATAATAATAAATAATAGTAATAGAAAATGAAAAAGTTAAATTGCTCTGGGACTTCAGAATCCAGACAGACAGGCACCTGCCACATAACACCCCGGACTTAACAGTTGTCAATAAGAAAGACAAAAAAGTCTGGATAGTGGATGTGGCAGTGCCTGGAGACAGCAGAATAGAAGAGAAAGAACTGGAGAGGATAACAAAATATAAAGACCTACAAATAGAAATAGAACGACTATGGCAAAGGCAAGCAAGGGTAGTACCAACAGTAACAAGCGCCTTGGGTGCAGTCCCAAAACAAGTGGAGCACCACTTGAACACCATAGGCATTGACAAATTTGCCATCAGTCAATTGCAGAAGGCAGCTTTATTTGGAACAGCTTCCATCCTGTGGCGATATCTGTAACACCATCAAACACCCAGATTTGCCTATCCCAGGTCTTTGGTAAGGACTTCGATAGGTAGACAAAAGTACCAAACCCAGTCTGAACAACTGGCTGACTGTGCAATGAATATTATTGTTATTGTTGTTGTTATTATTATTACCTAGGACACTGCCAGCAACCCATATCAACCATTAGCATCAGTCACTGGTATTTGTGATACATTTTTAAATGTTCAGTTGACTGAGTTTCATGTTTTTTTTATTATAATTTTTATTGGATAATCACTCACAAACAAACATAGACATAAACAACACGTAACCAAACAAGAACATACATTAAATTTGAACCGGGTATTGCTGAGCTTGTATCACTCATTGTCCATCGTTTGTTAAGTCCAATTCAGAAAAGCTATTGGATCTTTCTCCTATCCAGCCATCCATAGAAATTGTTCCATATTTTATAATAGTCCGTTTCTTCCTTATTTTTAATTTCCATTGTCAATTTGTCCATCTCCACAATAATTTTCCTTATTAATTCTGCTTCCGTTGGAGTTTGTGTTTTCCAGTTTTGTGCAAAAGCCATCCTCGCTGCTGTAATAATGTGGATCATTAAGTAGAAAGTTTCTTTCGGGTATATCTTATTAGTGATTCCAAGTAAAAAAATTCTGGTTTAAAATATATCTCCTGTCACAGATTTCTCGTAGCCATTTATATATTTGATTCCAAAATTCCTGGGCCTTTCTGCAACTCCACCATATATGATAATAAGTACCTCTTTCCTTGTTGCACTTCCAACAGATAGAAGAAAATTTGTTATTTATTTTAGCTAGTCTTGTTGGTGTTATGTGCCATCTGTAGAATAGTTTGTATAAATTTTCCTTATATGGAATTGCTAAAGTTATTTTTTATTTCTAGTCCAGATGTTTACCAATCGTCCAAATTTATATTATAACCAAAATTTCTCATTCATAGTATCATTGTTTCTTTTACAATTTCTTCTTCCAATTTGGCTTCTAATAATACCTGATAATTTTTTTAATCATCTTTTCATCTGGTCCTAACAAAATTTCATCAAATTCAGTCCTAGTTTTACTAATGCCCAATTCCTTTTTGTCTTTTGCATATTTAGATTGGAGTTGCAGATAGGCCCACCATTCCAATTCTATTCCCTGCTCACTCAACTGCTGCCTAGTTTGTAGATCTCCTTTTTCATCTAATAATTCTTCATAAGTAATAATTTTATCGTGTCGTAATAGATGTGGATGCATCAAGGCTTCTAGTGTCGATAGCCAAATTGGAGTTTGAGTGTACGTTTGTTTCTTAATTTTAAACCAAGTATGTAAAAGTGTCTGTCTGACTTTATGTTTTTGCACGTAGCTATGTCCCTTTATGGTATCTTGCCCGAGAAAAGCGTGCCATCCTGACTGGAGGTTGTATCCCTCTAGTGTTAATATTCTTGTATTTGTATGGTTGATCCAATCTTTTAACCAGGTCATTATTGCAGCGCTGTGATACAACTCCCAGTCTGGTAGGCCAAACCCCCCTCTCTCCATGGCATCTTGTAATAATTTTAATTTTATCCTCGGCCTTTTCTTTTGCCAAATAAAATTTGATATTATTCTATTCAATCCATCAAAAAGGTTTTTTTAGTTTTATAGGGGCATTTTGGAAGAGAAATAAAATTTTAGGTAAAATATTCATTTTTATCGTGGCTATTCTGCCCATTAAAGATAAATTTAAATTATTCCATCTTCTTAAATCTTCAGTTATTCATTTAATAAGAGGGTCATAATTATCCTTCTTAAGTGTGCTATGCCTGGTTGATATAATAATTCCTAGATATTTTATTTTTCAACAATCTCAATGCCCATTATTGCCGCCAGTAGTTCTTTCTGTTTGTTTGTCATGTTCTTAGTGATCATTTTTGTTTTATTTTTATTGATCTTTAGACCCGCTACAAGGCCAAATTCATCCAATTTTTCTAATAATTTAGGCCCAGAAGTTTGTGGTTCTTCTAAAATGAAAAGTAGGTCATCAGCAAATGCTTGTAATTTGAACTCTTCCTTTTTATTTTTAATCCTTTTATGTCACTTTCTTTTTTAATTGTCCTAATTAAAGCCTCTAAGGTCATAATAAACAACAATGGCGACAGTGGGCATCCTTGTCTAGTTCCCTTCTGTATTTGAAATTTTTCCGTAAGTCCCCCATTAATTAAGATTGTAGCTTCTTGTTTTTGGTAAATAGCCATGATTGCATTTATAAATTTGGGTCCTAAATTCAAATGTTTGCTTTGTTGTAAAATAAAATCCCATTTTACATTATCAAATGCCTTTTGAGCGTCTAAAAATAATAATGCAGCTTGTTCTGCACTACGGTCTTCATAGTATTCTAATACATCTAATGCTACCCTGATGTTATTTCTGAGGTGTCTTTGTGGAGGAAGCCATTTTGGTCGGTAGATATAAATTTATTAAGTATTCTTTTAAATCTTTCAGCCAAAATAGTCATAAAAATTTTGTAGTCAACGTTGAGGAGGGAATTGGTCGATAATTACCGGGTCTGTCAAATCAGTACCTGCTTTAGGAATAATAGATATTTTTGCTTCTTGCCAAGATTGGGGACATTTCGCCTTATCTAAAACTTCATTGAAAATCTTTAACATTTCTTTTCCTAGAGTTTCCTGTTGTGTTTTGTAAATTTCAGCGGTAGGCCATCTGGGAGCTTTATCAATTTTTGCCTGTTAATGGCCCCATATACTTCTTGAAGAGTAATACTATGATTTAGAGATTCTTTATCCTCTTCTGAAATTTCTATGAAATCAGCATTTTTAAATACTTTTGAACTTGGTCTTCTGTTGCATGATTTGCTTCTGTATATAGATCATTATAATATTTTTTAATAATCTGTCTTTTTCTTCCTCTTTAAAACATATCTTCCCTTGTTCATTTCTTAATTTAGTGACCCATCTCTTTTCATTCTGTTTCTTAAGTTTAAAGGCTAACCAACGCCCTGGTTTATTTGTTCTCAAATTGGTATTGCTTCGTCTTCTTTAATTTCTGGGCTAATTCTTCCTTGTCAATTAAATTTATTTTATGTTTAATTATATCCAACTGTAGTTTAACTTGTTTGTCCTGTGGTGTGGCCTGCAATTTCTCATCCCATTCCTTATATTCCTGTTGTAATTTTGCTCTCTGTTTTTTTTCCTTATTTTTCTTGGCCATATATTTAATGGACACTCCTCTCATTTGGCTTTAACTGTATCCCAATTATTTTGTAGGAGGTGTCTTGGGGCTTATTTTCTTGGAAAAAATTCTAACTCCTTTGTCAACAATTTGTTAAATGTTTCATCTTTTAAAATCGACCTTTGGAGCATCCAATTCCTTGGTTGTTGTTGTCCCTCCCACCTGAGCCTAATCATATTATGATCTGCTAATACGTTTGGTTCCATTGTTATGTCTAAAATTTCTGAGTTTAATTTTTGGTCATCCACATCATGTCCAGTCTTGACCAAGACATGTGGCGGTTGGAGTAATAAGTAAACTGTTTTTTCCTATATTCCTTTCTCTCCAGACATCGCTAATATTAAATTCTTTAGTAAGGTCTAAAAATGTTTTTGGTAACTTTTTTTCTTTTCCAAGTTAATATTATTTCCTTTATAGTCTAATGATTTATCTATGACCGCATTGAAATCTCCTATGATAGATAATTCTTGGTATTGTAGTTCTTTGAGTTTATTATGTAATTTTTGAAAGAAGGATTCTTGGGGCCATTTGGTGCATAAATTACAACTAATAGGCTTTTAATCTTTCTTATTTCAATTTCTACCATTAATATCCTGCCTTCTTTGTCCGAATATATTAGTGAAGCTGAGATCCAGTCCTTTATGTAAAGTACTACTCCTCTCTTTTTCTTTTGGTCTAGGGCTGAAAACAAATTTCCCAATTTTTTATTTTCTAGTACATGTTTTTGTTTTTGGGCAATGTGGACCTCCTGTAGTGCAATAATATCGGCTTTTTGTGTTTGTAAATATTTAAAGAGCTTTTTCCGTTTTATCGGAGAGTTTAAACCATTTATATTCCAGGATATACAATCACATAAATTTGTATTTTTATTGGATTCTGTACTTGGCACTTCTTGTAATTCTAATGTCTTTGGGTTCCTCTGTAAGTTCCTCTTTCCCATTATTGTCATCTTTATTATCTATTATATTTACCTTTTTATGTACATCTGGCACTTCCCTTTCTCTCTTCTCGCTACTTCTTGATCTTCATCCTCTCCTTCTCTATTTAATTGCTGTTCGAAAAATGTCTCTGCTTTCTCTATAGTATCTAACTTATATTTCTTATCACACCAAGTCAGCATAATGCCTTCTGGGACCAGCCATCTAAAATTAATACCTCGGTTTATGAGTTTGGTTGTTAAGAATTGATAGGGTCTTCTTAAGTCCCTTACTCTCTTAGGAGTTTGTTTGAGTACTGTTATTTGTTTGTCAGCATACTCTAAGGTATTATCTCTGGCTCTATGTAAAATTTCGTCTCTAAGAGATTTCCTCACCAACTTCACATGAACCTCTCTTGGTAGATTGAATCGCCTTGTAATTGGTTTGAACCCTGTACAGTTCATCAATTTCCTTCATTAAATCTTCTTTTCTGTTTCTAGTAAGTTAGCTAATATACCTGCAATGACCTCCCATAGATTTTCTCCTTTTTCTTCCCTTACATTTTGTAATCTCAGGTAGTAGGCTGCTTTTTCGGATTCGAGATGTATTATCGCTATTTCTAATTCTTTATTCTCCCTTTCTAATTTATCTGTTAGTTCATCTACTCTTCTTTCCTCCTTATTTACCTTTATTTCAATTTCTGTTATTTTCTCCTGATTTTTCTTCATCTCTTGCTGAAATATTTCAAATTTTTCATCTATCTTTTGTATTTTATCCTTTAAGTCAGTTCTCACAGACCCTATTTCATTTTTCATGTCCTCATGATTCTTAATCATCATCTCCTGCATGCCTAATAATAGACCTTGTAGGTCTTTCGAGGAGTTGGGACGTTCTTTTGGCAACATCTCGTCAATTGCCCTTTGCGCAGAGGGACTCAGCACCGTTGTAGTAGTCGATGATTGGGTAGGTAATTTTCTAACAGTACCAGTCCTCGAGACATTAGTGGTGCTCGTCATTTTCCAAAGTTTACCCACAATTTTCCCCACAGTGATAGTTAAAGTTTGTCTTCTCCCCTTATTTTATTTCTCCCAGATCACCTCCGTCTCCCAATCTCCTCCCCCTTCTTATAAGTTCATAAGAAAGAAAGAAAAAGTATATCTATATTCTCGTGTCTAAAGTAAAAACTATAGTTAAAGTGCTTTCCGTAACAACAAAATTATCTCAATATATATTGCTAATCTGCTATATATCGAAGTTTTACCTATTCAGATTCCAGCAATTTCATTAAGTCAGTAGTTATGAATACTAATGGTAAGATTAGTTAATTTCCTCAATTAATTCATTAATTAATTATTCTAAATCCTCTAATTTCCTTAACATATAAACAGTTATAAATACTTTGTTCTTAAATCAGCTATTACAATTCTAAATTAACTAACTTATCAGTTATATACTTCAGTATTTTTCAATATTTTAAATGGATAAATATTTAAATACTAGAAAGAGCTTCTGAGTGCGAGGGATAATAAAAAGAAAAAAAAAAAGGGGAATATGGGAAAGGGAGGATATCAAGAGAAAAAGAAAGGGGGAGAAAAGAGTCAGAGCAAGCAAAAGTTTAAGAACTACAGAGTTAAAACCCAAGAAAAAAGTAAGGCAAAAAATATGGTATATCACTGTTCAGTTCAGTTCTTTCATGCTACAGTGTGACTCATGAAGTTTCTGTGCAGCCTTCCTCCTGTTTCCTCCTTTTCCATAGATTGCTGTCTTCCGGATCTTGTACCGGATAGAAAGTTTCCTGTATGACTCAACAATTTTCCTTGTTTAGATCGGCTCCAATCAATAGAATCCAAACCTGTTTGTCTATTATCTTAAAGTTTATTAAATTGTCTCTCCTTCGGTCTTATTTAGATCGCTTTCCTGAGCCTTACAAAGAATTAATTTATAAAGAGTCCACAGCGTCCGTTTAAGTCAACTCCGCTGCTGTCTTTTAGTTGAACAAAGGGAAAAGCAGATCTTTGTTTTGTAAATCAAATCTGTTTAAATCCAACCCGGAGTGACAAACGTCCTGTTCAAACAGCATGTAGTTAATCAATTATCTAAACCTCTTCTCTCCTTCTAGCATTTTTTGTCTTTCATTCCTTTCACTTCTTCCGCTCACCGTGGATCTCGCCGCTCGACCACCTTCTTAAATCGGAGCTATTTGTTTTATCTTCAAATATTTCAAAAGTTATTATTGGCATCTAAATTGTTCTCAAATAGTTTTGCTTGTTGGATGATCTTTAAACTCGCAAAGCTATACCTTGGTTCTACTTGGTCACCGCTGGTGTGGTCGGCTGTCAACACCCGGGGGTAGCCATTGCTGGCATCCTGCTCCTCCGCCGCTCGTACTTGGTTCACCCCCGATTCCGCAGACCGCCGTCTGAGACTTCTCTCTGGGGACCCCTCTCCTTCAGGAGCTCTCCAAGCCCCTTTTGGACTCCGTAGAGCCCCTGCGACTGGAGAATGAAGGTCCGTGCTCCGCAGAGTCTTCTGCCTGCACGTCCCTTCCCTTTGACAGCCAACCGGAAGTCCCCCCACTGAGTTTCATGTTTAATAAATAAAAGAGATAAATAATAATAATAATTTATAATTATATAATAACTGTCTGCTCACTGACATACTATCTTGCCAATCATGGTGGCTACTACTTTGTGAAATACTTCCACACTGTCATGGTAGCTGCCTTGATGTTTTTTATGGCCCATGGTGGACATTCCTGAGACAACATTTTCTAGGCAGTCCTCACTGCAAAATAATGTACTAAGTACTTTCTAGCCTTAAACCATGAGAACAAGCTTACAGAGTATAGACAAAATTGTAGACATTTTCAGCTAAGTTACTATACCACTCTATTACACAGTATTTGGGTTGTCTCAAAGGTGCTTTTTCAAAATGCAACTGGACTATGTTTTTATCCTGAGGAGGAAGATGTTTCCCTTCTCATCCAAAAAGCTTCATCAGTTCTGAACTTCTGAAGGGAAACATCTTCTTCCTCAAGGAAAAAACATTCCAGTTGCATTTTGAAGAAGCACCTTTGAGACAACCATGACCTGGATGACTGAGCATAGACACAGTATTCAGTTGTCGTTTCCTACATGTTAACTATAATTTGATGAAATACTAAGATCCCCCCACCCGATATTTGGAGCTATGACCTCCATGAGTCCTCCAGAAAAGAAGATCTGCTCAGTTCTACCTGTTACCAACAATACTTCATACATCAGATGATAAGCAAAGCTGACCCTGCAAGCAGTTTTGAAAGCACAACAGTTTTTTCCCACCACAAATGTAAGTATGATGACATAAAAAGAGAATACTGACAAGAAAATTGAGAAAACCCACTGAGGAAAAAATGGTTAAAGAAAACAAAGATGGCTTGTAGCCAAAATCAAGTAACAATTAAAGTTACACAAAAGATAGGGAAAATATATTATCTTTGATTCAGAAACAGTGAATGATTAACTCAGAATGTGCTAGCCTCTTTCAGTTGTTTTGCTGTGAAAAGAAGACTGAGAATGGTCAGACTCTTCTCTGTTGTGCTGTCTCCTTTTACAGCTGCAGGAGCCAATACATGTTAAATTGCCATGCTCTTTAAACCACTGGCATTTAAAATATTTACGGTATTTTCTGGTTCATGAAACATTTTCCCTGTGTTCTATTAAATATATTTTTCTTATTTCCTTTCGTGGTTCTGTTCAGCTCCCACATATCTCTTTCCCATCAAAGAGATTATCATCTGTTTTTATTTTTACTCCAGGAAAATGTCTGGATAATCCTCTCTGGAACATCTTGGCAACTGGACTTATCCCACAGTGATATATGAAGTAACTGAATCACCCAAATGGTACTGCAAAACTAAGAAGTCTTCCATTCATTAAATCTTGTATGCTAAAATCCATTATATGAAAGTTCTGTGGATACGTTGCACGGGTGATGTCATTTCCTTAGTTTCTTTGTGCACTGCAAAGAATAAAAATAGTAATATTGTGCTTTTTCCCCACTTCCAAGATTAGTAGAAGAATAAGAACAGCTGAGCTAGCTGAGCTCAATAAATATGGTGTATTTATAATAATATTAGTACCAGACTGAGGAACAACCTGCTTTTATTAATAAAGAACTTACAGACTGATTCCTTTATTTGCTGCTTTATAAATTTAGATGCAAAACCATTATCTTTACTATTCAGATGTCACATTGCCACACATAACACACCATTTTATCCTTTCTATATGTATGTATATATGATGTTATGATGCTATGATGCTCTGTATATGATGCTACATTTATCAACAGAAGAAACCCTGCATATGATGCTATATTTATCAACAAAAGAAGCATCTCCTTTTTCATGAAGATCTATCTTGCAAACTAAATTCATTTTCCTTTTCTGCAGGAATCATGGAAATCATCCCTGCAAACTTCAGACAAAATTCAAAGTGCTTCTTCAAATTATTGTTCCTTGGATGTTAACCCCTGAAATTTAAGGCAATGATCATTATAGCCAAACTAGTATATAACCAAGAATAGTTTCTAACACTGGTAAATCTTTAGGATAATGTGCTACTCCTAGCTATGTTAAAAAGCCTTTGTAAGACCATGTGATTTGCCCACAGTTGCATCTCTATTTTCTTATCCATAATAAAATGCTATCAATATTGTCCTCCCTGCAAAAGGCATTGTAAAGTTAATGCATTAATATTTGTCAAGCACATGAGACCACTGAATGTAGGTTGCTGTATCAGTGATTATTTGGCTATTCATTAAAAAAGAGATGAATGACCTCTTAGATAAGCCACACAGAAAGTAGATGCAGTACCAACCTCTATTAAGCATTTTGCTTTACTAAATCAGTCTTCAGTTCTCGTCTATTTTTCTTGGCAGGGTTTGTGAGATTAAATACAAATAAAGGAATTTATTTTGGCCCAAGCCTTGGTTACAATTGAGAAGGGTATCATGCTAGATCAGTATTTTCAAGCAGCAATATATGCAAAGCTACACATAACGTTAAACAACAACACCATTTTATTTTCATATCAAGATCTACTTATTAAATGTATGTAACCACTCATCTAGACATTCTTGACACTACTCAATATTAATCCAATTCATCATGAAAATAACTCCAATAAAATCACATATGAATTAAATTTTATTGATTAAAACCACATTGCAACACAGCCAGGGTGGCATCACTGTTAACATTCTAAAATGCTCCAGAACAATTAGGTTTTAATTTATCTTCAGAAGGATGTTAGCAATGGAGTCAATCTTGCCTCTAGATGGAGGCCATTCCAAAGGGACAGGACCATCATGGAGAAGCTACACCTTCAGGCTCTGCACACTCACCCAAAATGGGCATTATCAGCAATTGCTCTGAGAAAGGGGGATAGGATGGCTCAGTGGTTAAAAGACATTGAGTTTGTTAGCTGGAAAGCTGACAGCCCGGGACTGAGACTCAAGGGCTGAGCAACAAGGTGAGCTCCTGTTTCTTGCCCCAGCTCCTGCCAACCTAGCAGTTTGAAAGCATGCAATATGAATAGATTAATAGGTTCCCCTTTGGTGGGAAGGCAATAGCTTTCCATACACCTTTGGCATGTAGCCATACTGACCATATGGACATGGAAATTGTCTTCAGACAATGCTGGCTCCCTCATCCAAGAGGGAGAGAGGAGCATTGCACTCTAGAATCAGACATGACTGGACAGGGAAGCCTTTACCTTGACCTTTGCTCTCAGAAGAGAATTTTCCAGTGGGTCAAATCTGGTTAGAGACAGTGATCCTTAAGAGTAGGAGGGTGACAAGCCATAAAAGATTTCACAGACTAAAATCAGCACTTTTAATGTGTTTTCCCATTTCCCAAAGAATGTTATACAAGTCAGTTGATATGTTTTACAATACAGTAGCCCAAAAATGCATTAAAAACTATGGTTAGTATTATTGTGTAAAATAGACTAATCACGTCATCAAGACTTTCTTTCCCATTGTCATTGGAAACCAAAAATTGGACATCATCATCATCATCATCATAATCATCATCATCATAAACAGAACATAAACAGATATAGAAAGTCATGGTTCTCATAATTATGCCAGGCCTGGTTTCGTGAATCTTGCCAATCTCTAGCTAGTTTTCACCCTTGTACTTTCCATTTCTGCATGAAAATACTACGAAGGACTCACTAAAGCTGGGTAGATTAAGTCTTCCCAGCAAGTGAAAAGAGTGGAACACTATTGTTGTGTTCTGTTGCTAAACTATTCTGAATTACTACTCTAAATCCTAGATCCAATCTGGAATTCAGATCTGTTACACCAAAGAAGAAAGCAGAAGGGCTAGTTTCTTTTGGTTTTTTGGGGGGTGGGGGTAGGGGAGCAACAAAATCCTGAAAAGTGAAGTATCAGCTTCAAACAAAAAGCTGAGTTTATCTGAAGGCACAACGTGAGATTTGGATGGCATGCTTTTATATGATACTGTAAGGTTAATGTAGATTTTCAGAACCATTATTTTAGAAGTGCTATATTGAGAATATGGAATAAGTATAAACCCAGGCTGTGCCTGAAAATACCTTTGTGGATCTCAGCAGAAGCAGCATTTTATAGAAGAGAAACAGCAGGCCAAGAGAAATAGCTGACATATATCAAGATAACAAGAACATGGAAAACGTAAGATGAAGTCAAAAGAGCAATTGACTTCAGAAGGATTTAGTTTCCAATGACTTTCATATGTATAGTTAAGAAAAATATTAAAAGTAGACAAAATTTGGAATTGGACAATTTGTAATTTGTAAAAAAAAAGCTAGAAAAGTTTGGGCCCAAATGTACACAAAATGAAACAAAGAATTTTAAAGATTAATATTCAAATAAAACTATAACTTTTTTGCTGGGATTAAGGGACAGATAACTAGAAAAGACTTATGGTGAATTGCTTTTGAACACACGTTACCATGCACAAAACTGGAAAGTGCTTGGAACATTTCTGTAATGGTATGAATTATATTTTCTAAAGTAATATCCTGGATTCTGTATCCACACAGTAAGTGTGAAACCCAAGACCTTCTGTACTTCTCATGAAGATAAAAGTAGGGAGGGAGAAGACTTGCAAGATTCTATTACTGTTATTGTAAACTTATCATAAAAGTAGTGTTAACAGTTATAATTGAGTCTGGGCCTTTGTTGAAGGGCTGATATCAATCCTACAAGTCTCCGTTTTTAAAAAAAGCCACAAGAAGAAAAATAAAATACAATGTCAATATAAAACACATTAACAAGCACCATAAAACTTGCTTTTTAAATCAAAAAGCAAATTACCTTAAAAAGCATATGTTTCCATGAATTACAACCAGTTTACCATCTTACAGGAGTCAATTGTTAAATTTTCTGGAATTTTGCAAATTGCTTGAGAGCAAAGATGAATGCCTAGCACACTGATCAGCTATTTGGTGGCTAGCAGCAGCAATGGATCCAATAAGGCTGGTTGTTATACATTTACCAGCATACCACTGGCTACAGCTCACTTCATCAGGACTCAAAGCAATGACAAAATAATATCAGAGCATGTTGACCTTCCAGGACATTGTTTGCAACTCTCAATGTGATCAAAACCAAACCTCACAACCACAACTGAAGGATTGTTGAACTCACGTACATTAAAAATTTCAAGCTACCTCTGAAGGTCTCAAAAACAACAATGCATCTTTAGCATATGACAACTGTTTAATTCATAAGTTTTCATCATTTGTTTGACATGTAGCATCACCAATCAGTTTTCTGACTACCCTTTCTTTCCACCCCTGACTCATCCCAGGCTAAACCCTACATCAGTGTCTAGGCCAGTGTTTTCAACCTTGGCTACTTGTAGATGTGTAGGCTGGCTAGAGGAATTCTGGGAGTTGAAGTCTACACATCTTCAAGTCACCAAAGTTAATTAACACTGGTCTAGACCAGGGGTCTCCAACCTTGGCAACTTGGAGTTGAAGTCCACAAGTCTTAAAGTTGCCAAGGTTGGAGGCCCCTGGTCTAGACACTCTATGCATCTGATAAAGTGAGCTATAACTCACAACAATGTATGCCTTTCAATAAAACGTGTTACTTTGAGAAGGTATTTGCTATGGGTGCATCACTTGGAACCCTGACAAGTGTTTCCAGAGTTCTCTTGATGTATGATGGACATGAAACCCTGGACTTTTTTTTGTGCATGAACAACCTCAGCATAGGCTTTGAAAACCCTCAAGGCAGGACAAAGCCAGTTCAGAAAGAAAGACTGATAGGCAGGGGACGAACTCTATGCTAATGGTATCCCTGTGCTGCTTTGCCACCCAGCAGCACGCATTCTAAATACCATCTCTTCCAGACTATTGCACTCCTGCTGAGATCATCAGTAATGTACAATTGAGGAGATAAACAGCAGGGAAGCACTGCTGATTACAACTCCAGTAGAAATATTGTGACAGTTAACTAGGGTTTGTACAGAATATCAACTTTTACATGGGAGGGGGAAGGGAGGGAAAAAGAGAAAAACAAGAAAAGCAAAGATGCACAGGAACACCAATTTTAAAGCTGAAATAATAATAAATAGGATCAATATTAGAAAACCATAACACATCATAGGATAGAAGTGATGGAATACGAAGTTGTGCATATCTCTTTAGTTTTCTCTCTGCAGCTCATATATTCCATTCCAAGAGCAATGACTTTCTTTACTCAAACCCCTTTTTAAAATAATTTCCTTTCTATGTTACCTAGAAGCCTCCTAATTACCTACAATGATCACAGAACCATTCATTTTGTCCTAAAATTAATGCATCACTTTTGAAATGGTATACTAATTTATCACAAGATTTATGAAACTTGCACATTTTCTAATGAGTTTTATGCAAATGTCGTTCCATGCATTGTTTGTGAGGTGAAAATGTGCTACGTCAAACAATCTTGTTGACTTTTTTAAAATGCCTTTAGCCTTAAACCTTTTGCTCTTCGCAAAGACACCATGTCACAGTATGCCCTTAACTTGACCAATTCTGGTTATTGATGGGGCATAAAAAATTATGCTTCGTTGAATCTAAAAAAAAAAGAATTGTTGGATAACATGGAAACATCTCATTTAACATGGAAGTGAAAGTCTCTAGTGGAAGTCACAGTAAGCATAGCAAATAAAATAAAAGCTTGACTTATAATGGACACTCTTGTATTACTAATTGACAATGCTTGTCATCACAAGATTCAGAGCAGGGTATTGATTTTTTTTAACATGGACTAAAAGGACACAGAAAATAACAAACATCCATTATTTTAGTTCTATACACTAACACAATTCTATAAACATTTTACAATTAAATGCCACAGCTATATAAAAATCCCAATCTAAAGAAGTTAAGCATGTTCAATGAGCATCTAACATTATTGTAAGCAAAGGTAGAGTATCAGAGGGCTAAAGAAATGGAAAGTCAGTTTCTTGCAATAATTGAGAAACCAGAAGATCATGAGTTCTAGTCCTGCCTTAGGCCACTGTCTCTCAGCCCCACAAAGAAAACAATGGCAATCTATTTCTACAATTGCTATTAAAAAACTGTAGGATCAAGTCTGGGCAATCACCAACAGTCAAGACTTAGTCAAAAATACACACACATATACATACACACACAGCTACAAATATTAGTAAAGTATATGGATGGCTGGTTGACACACTAATCAAGAACCCTCCATTTCAACATTTGTGTGTGTGTGTGTGTGTGTGTGTGTGTAACCCTAACTCTAGTCCTAACCCACACACCCACACAAAATGTTGAAATGGAGGATTCTTGATTAATGTGTGTGCTAATAATAATTTGTGTATGTGCATTAATAACTAGTCCAATTCTTTCTTTTTGTGACTGCATGGATATCATGCCAACCTCTTTCAAATAATATCCCATAACTTTTCCAAGGAATATCTAGTCATTTTTTATTCCCAATCACGCTCCATTGCCTTTCCTTTCTTCTATGTCCTCCAATCTTACCAAGCATGGCATCTCTGTGTATATGTACTTGTGCATGTGTGTATGTCTATGTGTTCATGATGTAAAAAAACAGAACATCAAAATAAAATAGAAATTACTGTGTTTGACAAAGAATGCTAAAAACAGCAAAAAGGGCTGTCTTAGGTATATTTGAAATAAATAATAAAGAAAGAATCAACATACCAAGAAAATGAAATAAAGAAAAGGTACAACTCAACTTTTATTGAGGTTCAGACTTCTTCCAAAAAATGTATTCCACCAAATAACAAATGACAAAGTGGTTGGAGCATGGGATTCTCCAGTCTCCTGAAATTCTTTTTACTTTGAGTTTAAATCTTCAGAGCTCAATCAGTTTCATCCAAGATGATGAAGATTCTAACTGATATGTACCCCAGTATTTGAAAAATCTTTTGAGAATTGGTTCTACATGTCTGAAGGAAAAAGTGACTACATCTTTACAAAAAGGAAAGAGTCAAGAAGCCACAAACTTTGGTACCAAAAAGGAATCCAGACCAGTTCAGAAGGGAATCAATCTTAACATTGAGGGGGAAATGTAGCACCTCTTTGTCAAGTGCCTTTTCAATTTTTCATCAGGTAACTTTATTAACAAATTCATAGGAAAGCTATAGGCATAATATGCAGTGCATTCAGACAGTATTCAGCCCCGCTTCACTTTTGTCAATTTTGTTTGCTGCAGCCTGATTCTACAGTTGTTGAAATTCATTTTTTCCTCATTAATCTATACTCAGTACCCCATAACGACAAAGTGAAAACAGATGTTTAGAAATGTCTGTAAATTTATTAAAAGGAAAAAAACTGAAATATCACATTGGTGTAAGTATACAGACCCTTCTCTCAGTACTTCATTGAAGCACCTTTAGCAGTAATTGCAGCCTTGAGTCTTCTTGGGTATGACAAGACAAGCTTTGCATACCTGGATTGGGGGATTTCCTGCCATTCTTCCTTGCAAATCCTCTCAAGGTCAATCAGGTTGGATGGTGACTGTCAGTTGATAGTCATTTTCAAGTCCCTCCAGAATTGTACAATAGCTTCAAGTCAGGGCTTTGGTTTGGCCACTCTAGGACATTCACAGAGTTGTTCCTAAGCCACCCCTGTCTTGTCTTATCTGTGTGTGCTTAGGATTGTTGTCAGGTTGGAAAGTAAACCTTCAGTCCAGTCTGAAGTCCTGAGTGCTGTGGGACAGGTTTTCGTTGAGGATAGCACTGTACTTTGCTCCATTCTGACCAGTCTCCCAGTCTCTGCTTCTGAAAAACACCCCTACTGCATGATGCTGCCACCACCATGTTGGAATGATATTGGGCAGGTGATGAGCGGTATCTGGTTTCCTCCAGACATAACATTTAGAATTGAGGCCAAACAGTTCAATTTTGGTTTCATCAGACTAGACAATCTTGTTCCTCATAGACTAAGAGTCCTTCAGGTGCCTTTTTGCAAATTCCAAGTAGGCTTTCATGTGTTTTGCACTGAGGAGAGGCTTCCTTTTAGCCACTCTGCCCAGATTAGTGGAGGGCTGCAGTGATCATTGTCCCATCTCCCAGCTCAGTCAGTGACCATTGGGTTCTTGGTCACCTCTCCGTTCTGACCAAGGCTTATTGAGACACTAACAAACACACTTTAGTCCCAAAACCTTTTTTTCTTTATTTCAACAGCTGTGAATTTTAGTCATTCACAGCCTGTAATGAATCTCAGTTTGTCCCATGGAAGTCTGCCAAAGTCCTTCAGGATAAGTCTGATAAGCACGCACCTTTATCTTCCTTGAAATGCTGCCAACAACTAAATTTCCAATTAGTTATACAAGGCCAACTGGAGCACAAATTCAACACAAAGCTTCAGGTTCCAAACCAACCAGTACAAACAAAGTTGCTTCCTGCAAAGATTCCTGTCCCTTTGCTCCTCCTTTATGTCTTATGGGAAGGCCAATCACCTCCAAGCCTTACTCCCAAGTCACTCCTTTTGTCTTAACTGTTCTTGTCTTCTGGCAGCTCTGCACACCCATGCACTGGGAACAGGCTCCCTTTGTTCCTCTGCCTTGCTGCTGTCAGATTCTGGAGGCTCCGGAGTCAGCACATAACTCCCAGATGGCCCTGCCCCTATCTCTGTATCGAATGCAGGACCCTTGTCCAAGTCCTCCCAAGACTCCTGGACTGGCCCATGTTCCTCCCCCACTGTCTGACTCTGCTGCTGTCTCCACAGGCTGCTGGCGGACCACAACACTCTCTTACTAAGGCCTTTCTCCCCCAATTGCTCAGTTTGACTGGGCAACCAGCTCTTGGAAGAGTTCTGATTGTGCCAAACTTCTTCCATTTGAAAATTATGGGGGCAACTGTGCTCTTAGGAAACTTCAACACAGCAGATATTTTATTGTAGCCTTCCCCGTATCTGTGCTTTGCAATAATCCTGTCTCTGAACTCTGCAGGCAGTTCTTTCGAGCTCGTGACTTTTGCTCTAGTACAGTAGGCATTGTTGGCTGTGAGGCCTTCTATAGAGAGGTGTGTGCCTTTACAAATCATGTCCAATCAATTTAATTTACCACAGGTGGACTCCAATCAAGGTGTAGAAACATGTTAGCAATGATCAAAAGAAATGGGGGGCCCCCCACTGGAAATAAATTTCAAGTGTTGTTGCGAAGGGTCTGAATACTTATGCCAATGTGATATTTCAGTTTTTTCTTTTTAATAAATGTACAGACATTTCTAAAAATCTGTTTTCACTTTGTCATTATGGGGTACAGAGCGTAGATTAATGAGGAAAAAAATGAATTTCAACCTGTAAAATCAGACTGCAACACAGCAAAATCGACAAAAGTAAAGGGGTTCTGAATACTTTCTGAATGCGCTGTATATTTATCTCAGCAAATCATTTCATTCTATGACATTCTGATTAGCAGGTCAATTAAACATGCATTGAATAGCATGAAAATTAAGTGGATACATAACTGGTTCAAAATTCATATTCTTCAAACTAGAGAAAGATATAAATGAGATGTCACGATTCATTGCTGATCTTTCTACACTACAAAATTTTTGATTTATTGATTAAATGAACAAATGCTAAATTTGCAGGTGACATGAAATTGGGTGGTATTACAACAATAATGATAATGAAAAGATAGTACCAATAGAAATAGGTGCTTGGGTGCAATCCCAAAACAACTGGAACAGCACTTGAGCACCATTAGCAATGGCAAAATCACCATCAGTCAACTGCAAAAGGCAGCTTTACTCGGAATAGCTTACATCCTGCGATGATATCTTTAACAGAATCAAACATCCACATCTGCCTATCCCTGGATCTTAGGAAAGACTCAATAGGTAGACAATAATGCTGAATCTAGTCTGAACATCAGGCTGACTGCTTGATGAACCATAATAATATTAAGACCTGGCAATGGCTAAGAGCAGGAAAGTTGAGGAAAGAGAAATTCTGGCTGAAAAAGACCAAGCCTTAAGAACAAATGCATACAAAGCCAGAATTGAGTAGACAGGAACAAAGCAACAAGTGCTACCTCTTCAAAGAAGCTGAAGAAACAGTAGACCGCTTGGTTAGATGCAGCAAGTAAACTGCACAGACTGATTACAAGAAAATGGCACAACAAAGAAGCAGAAATGGTGCAATGGAAGATCTGCAAGAAATGCCTGCAAGCAAGAACTGGTGGGTCTACAGCATAAGAGAAAGCACTAGAAAATGAAGACTATAAAGTGCTCTAGGACTTCAGAATTCAAACTGACAGCCACTTGCCATATAACATGCCAAACTTAACAATTGCATCAGCCACATCTGGTCAGCTTCACTGCTGGTCGACTCTTAAATCCCAAGACCTTTACTCGGAAGAGCTTACATCCTGCAACAATTATCTTTAACATCATCAAACATCCAAAGCTCTATTCTGATTGGTCCCTATCTGCCTATCTCAGGTCCTTAGGGTTTAGTGGGTTTATCAATATTCCCCTACAACTCCCTTCACCAAACCCCAGAACTGTTCCAATTAAGTCAAGGCACCAGCAGAACAAAGCTAGTCCATAGAGCAATGACCAATGAATCCACAAGGCACTTGAAAGTTTCCCAACCAAAATAAACCCACCAGGAAAAATTAAATCCACAATATAAAAGAGTTCACAAAGCAAGAAAAGTCCAGAGTTCATAAGCCCCAATCCAAGTCAAGTCATGGTGTCTATCCAAAGCAAGAATCACAACAACCAGAAAACAAACAGCTAGGAAATGAACACATTGTTCCCAGCATCGCTTCCATCTGCCTGTTGTGCTAAATAGCCAGCTTCCATTGCAGCCCATCAAGAAGGGCGAGACTTTCTCCTTGTGAGTAATCCGGATGGTCTTCTCTGCTCCTACCTTTTCTCTGCCCTATGTGTTCTTGGATCGGTTGCAGGAGGCAGTTCCTCTTCCTCATCACTTACTGGCTGCAGCTCAGTGGTGGTATTCTACTGGTTTGGCCTGGTTCTGGCATACCAGTAGTGCCGAAGATCAGCCGAGACTGAACCAGTTCTCTCTGAGCTGCTGTTGGCCCACCCACCCACTTGGGCTCCCATACTGACTTTTATTGCCTGCTTTTGAAGCACAGCTGCTTTGCACGGCACAGCAAATTGCCATGCGTCAGCTGCTGAAGTGACAGGGAGAGTGCAGGATTGTAGGAGGTGAGTCGGAGAGCCTCTGTGCCTGCTCAAAGTGCGCATTTGGCATGCTTGCACGTGCAAAGTGTGTGCACGCGTGCAAAGCACGCCCACCAAACCGGTGGTAAACTATTTTGAAATGCACCACTGCTGCAGCTGCATGCTTTCCCCAGCTGTGCTTTAGCCAAATCTTTTTCAGATGGCTGCTTGGAGACACTGACCAACCTCATTCCAGATGTAGCTGGAACCGGTTCATCTTCCTCAAAGCTGACATCTGGAGAGGTATCTGGGGAAGCGTCCGGAGGACACTTAGGAAGCATTCATCACATTAGGAAGGACTCAATAGGTAGATAAAAATGCCAAATCCAGTCTGAACATTTGCCAAATTGTACAATGAACCATCATAATTTCACCCTGTACTATTTTGGTCAGACACCTACTGCAACTTTTGAGTATTTTATCCATTTCTAGCACCACACTTTAGGAAGGATACAGACAGATTGGAGAGAATGTTCAAAGAATGCAATGAAGATAATCAGTTTACCAGCAACTAAACCCTACTGAAGAAAAACTGAAAGAACTGGTTGTGTTTTAGCCTTGAGAAGACAAGACCAAACACATATTTTATTTTATATTTTATTTTATATTTTATGAGTGGTCAATGTCTGGAATACTCTACCTGACTCTGTGGTTTCTTCCCCAAACCCCAAAAACTTTAACCTTAGACTGTCTACTATTGACCTCACCCCTTTCCTAAGAGGTTTGTAGGGGGCGTGCATAAGTGCCCCAACGTGCCTACCATCCCTGTCCTATTGTTTCTTTTTATTTTTCTTATATGTATCCATTTCATGTATTCACAACTATGTTTATACTTACACCTATTATCTTGTAAGTGATTGACAAATAAATAAATAAATAAGTAAATAAGTAAATAAATAAATAAACATCCTCTTGGAGAAAAGCATGTTTATCCTTATACTTATCTTGTAAGCGATTGACAAAATAAATAAATAAATAAATAAATAAATAAATAAATAAATAAATAAAATATTCATTATAGCATTGTGATGTCACACAGAAAAAGGGCAAGACCTCTGTCATCCCAGACTGCAGGATATAGGAAGCCTATACAAAACTATTTAATGATTGTTCCTATTTTTATCTACACATTACAGATATTGTATAGTCACATGGACACCATCACATCACTATAAGCAGCACACAACCAATGCTCAGCTTTTTGGTAAGTACACCAAATGCATTGCATCACGAGCACATAAACAACTGCAGGACCAAAAGCAGACGCCTAGGAAAATGCACTCTTAAATGGTTCTTAAATTATCAATCTCACAATATTAGTGACTTTCAAAGGGGGAATGAATACTTTTGGAAGGTTGAGTTTTCAACTTGGAAGCCATGTTTCAACTCACTCCCCAGCATCAGTCTCCCAACCTCTCCAGCCGTGTAGAGACGGTGAAGAGAATTTGGCAGGTGGCACATTGGTACCTCATCCACAACTGCTTATCTGTGTCTATGCCACCACTCTGTGGTAAATTGCCTGTTGATAAATGAGGCTATTTAGGAGCAAGTGATGCCAGCATTACAGTTATTAATGACACCAACATGTGAAGACATTTAAGAGCAGCCTGGTGTTCTATTGTTCTCTCATATATGAGTAATGGGGCATTTCAGTTACAGGAGTTAAAAGTAGCTCAGGTTGTTTAACAAAAGATATAAAATTGGGAAAACAGTCAGATTTTGCAAGACCAGTAGTTCACAAATAAATTAGCCCTTTCTAGGTCTCAGTTATGTTTCTTGGTATCCCTCTGAACTAAAACCTGACTATTATAACTTGCTATATATTTAAATTCTTCACCTATTTTACAATCTACTCTCTGCTTTCCAGTACAAACTTTGTTCAAAACTGAATGAAAATGCAAGCTCTGGGGAAGAATTTGTCTTTTCTTTAATACTTGAACTGCCATAGAGATCTCATCAGACTGTAATATCTGTTGCTTGGGTGTATATGAGACTATATGCATATGTATCAGTGGTGGGATTCAAATTTTTTTTACTACCAGTTCTGTGGGCGTGGCTTGGTAGGAGTGGCAGGGGAAAGATACTGTAAAATCTCCATTCCTTCCCCAGCCCACTAACCCGCTTTCCAGCTCCGTTCTCCATTTGCAGGGCAACAAAAGAAGACCCAGCCGATCAGCTGGACTCGGGAGGCAGAGAATAGATGGGGGCGGGGCCAGTCAGAGGTGGGATTTGCCGGTTCTCCGAACTACTCAAAATTTCCGCTACCGATTCTCCAGAACTGGTCTGTCAGAAAATAGATCTTTCTGGTGTTGCTGTGCAGTTTACAACTTGTATGGATTTGAGGTGAGATCAAATCCACCAATGACAGAGTGGCACCACATACCCTGTACTGGCATCCCAAGCCACGCCCCTTAGTATAAAAGGGGCAGCCTAACTGGCATTTACCTCAGGAGGGATGTCAGAGGCCTAAACAGAGGTCAGAGGCCTAAACAAAGGTCAGAGGCCTAAACAGAGGTCAGAGGGCTAAACAGTTCTCTGTGGGGATAGACAGAGGTCTAAATTCAGGAAGAAGAAGAAAGAATCTCACCCCAGAGAGAGAGGCCTCAGGAGAGAGGGAAAGGTCAAAAGCGAGGTCTGCAGTTCCTTAAGAGGTCTGTGTTTCTCAGAGGCAGGTTTCTGCTATACCTGCTCTGTTCTGTTCTCTGTTGTATTAGAATACTAAGCTGCTTGTTATAATAAATATTGGTTTGAAAAACAGACTGGGCTCAGCATCTTTATATAATTTAAATATATAGACAGAGTTTAAAAGAGTCTCAAACATTAATCAGTCATAGGTCTGATTAATAAAAATATTAACATGGTCAGAACCCACTGAATACCACCTCTGATATGTATGCATATAAGTTTGATGCACATGGATGCATTATTGGAACACTGACAGGGATTCTCTACTGTTTCCCTTTTCAAGCTATTTATTACAGATTACAGGTAGTTCTTGACCTACAAGCACAGTGGAGCCCCCAATTTTTGTTACTAAGTGAGATATTTGTTAAATTATCATGTTCTGCCCCATTTTATGACTTTTCTTGCCACATTTGTTAAATGAATCACTGCAGTTATTAAATTAGTAACACGGTTGTTAAGTGAATCTGGCTTCCCCATGGACTTTGCTGGTCAGACGATTGCAAAACATGATAATATGACCCCGGGACACTGTAACCGTCATAAATGTGAGTCAATTCCCAAGTGTCTGATTTTTGATCATGTGACGACTGGGATGATGTAAGTGTGAAAGACGGTCATAAGTGACTTTTTTCAGTGCCGTGGTAACTTCGAATGGTCACTAAATGAACAGTTGTAAGTTGAGGACTACCTGTACATTCATCTCAAGTTTTTATTCACATCAAGCTATGGAAATGGATATCCCAGAATAGCCCTTTGTTCTTATGAGAAACATTTCTTTCTTTGATTAATTTCTATGGCTACCCATCTTAGCCAATGATTCTGGGTGGCTTACCATTCAAAAAATATGATTAAAAATTTAAAAACATTTTTTTTAATTCATATTTATATCCCGCCCTTCTCTGGAGACTCAGGGCGGCTTACAATTTTTGGGATACAACCCAATGTGCTCAGCAATAGCCTTCCTTCCATTGTATATGCCTGCTTATTACTAAGCGGCATTTTTACAAAGTCAGCTTATTGTCCCCAACAATCTTGGGTCCTCAATTTACCTACCCCGAGAGGATG
The DNA here is from genome assembly GCA_009733165.1 of Naja naja. Lineage (NCBI taxonomy): Eukaryota > Metazoa > Chordata > Lepidosauria > Squamata > Elapidae > Naja > Naja naja. Next base: position 101,919,510 of record CM019151.1, read on the forward strand.
GAAGGCTGAGTCAACCTTGAGCCTGGTGGGATTCGAGCCTGCATTAATTACAGGCAGCTGGAACTAAGTGCTAGGCTATTAACAGCCTGCACCACCAAGGCCCTTAAAATTTAAAAACAGTAAGACCAGTAAAACCAGTAAAAAGAACGTATATGCAGATCAGGAGGCCTGCAGTAGTAATAAATGTTAAGTGAACAAATGGAGCTAAAGTTAAAGAAAACCAAACTAATAACAAAGGATAGAACAATCAGAACCGGCAGTGAAGATATTTAGTCTTTAAAATCAAACATCAACAGTAAAGAAACAAACAATCAAGAAATCACAAACTAGAACTTGATACAACAGCCATGAAGGCCTTGGAAAAAATATTCAAATGCTCTAATGTGTTTATACCTATAAAGGTAGGAATCCTATAAGCAATTCCCTGTGACACTCTATGGAAGTCAAAGTTGGAATTTGAAGAAACTGGATAGGAAGCATATTGGCACTTTTAAGCTTTGGTTTTGGAGAGAATATGGTGAGAATACCATGGAGAGCCAAGAAAATAAATCGATAGATCATCAAATAAATCCACCCAGAGTTCTCCATTGAGGCAAAGATGACCAGGCATAAATTATTCTATTTCAGATATATTACTGGAAGATCTCGCTTTCTGCAGAAGACACTAAGATTGGGAAAGGTAAAAAAAAGATAAGGAGGGGATGACCAACAAGGTAGATACATTCAAATACCAACAAAGGTCACTGGCCAATTTCTGTCCCATCCCAGTTCTTGGAGTCCCATTAATCCACTTCATTTATCATTTTTTTCCTCTTCTCCAACTTCTTCCAAAAAAGGGAAGAATAGAAAGAAGTAGAAGTTACCTAATGGTAGGATCATAGATCCCATAGCGTATGGGGCTTGTGTAAATACACACCACAGGTATACCAAGAAGATTCTCACAACAGCCTCCATATCACATTTCCCATTATATTCTTTGACGTAAAGACCAGGTGTAACATCGGAGTGAATCACTTTACACATACCCCTGATTGCCAAGGAAGAGTTTTTTTCAACTTGCCCGTCTAGCCTATATTCCTAGAATTTCTTGGTAGTCTCCCATTTAAATATAAATTAGATCTAACCTTGCTATTTAGCAGGGACTCCAAGCTTTAAAAAATAATTACTGTAGCATAAGAATACATTCTAAAGGTCACTGGATTGTATCCATGAAATTATTGGGAATGTCATCTGCATCAAGAAAGAAGAGAAAGAGAGGGGGAGGAGGAGGGGGAGGGAGGGAGGGAGGGAGAGAGAGAGAGAATGAGAGAGAGAAAGAAGGGTTGAACCACAAAATGCTTCATTAACATTTGGTAATAAAATGTCTTCAAGAAAACCACCAAGATTAGGCGGCACCAAGGACCCCAGAGTTTAACTCTGAACTATAAATATTCTCTCTTCTATTGGTACTTGTATTTCCTCCATGTGGGTAGCATTATTTTCCCTATCAGTTTTGCACTATTTACTGTATCAATCAGTTGCTGCTTTAGAATCATTTTTAAACGGGCCTTATATTGCACAAAAAAATAATCAGATTTTGCTATTCAGACACAGACTGCAAATGAAGACAATTCAATTGAAATGGATTATCCCTCACACTGAAATAGTTTTCTTTCCGAGGTATTTGTGGTCTAATGAGGAGAATTTGAAGATTGTAACATGCTAGGAAAGCGATAGGTAACTGGGAGTCATTCAAAAGTTCATTGCTATGAAGGCACCCATTTCACCAATATTTTTGTAATCTTTCATGTATATATTTCCAAAGTGATGCTAGGGGAAAAATGCTTCCTGCATAAAAATCCCTCCACATTTTAGTTCCAATCTAACCTAATATCTAGCCTTTGTTTTGGACTTCTTAGAAAAAGGTAATGCATAAAATAAATAAATAAATGTTATCAGTTTGTTATGAACATATTTCATTCAATATAGCCACTTAAAACACACTTCTTAAAAATGAATTTATTTCTCCCAGTGAAATAGGTTTCTCAAACCAACAATTTCCAACATTTTATCCTCACTAAATCTTCTTAAAAAGCATTGGCCAGGTATCACTGATATGTAATTAGCTTATGCAATGAAAAAACAAACAAACATAGAGTTTAAATATATTATTGAAACCACCACCCAAACATTATTTTGCTTCTTTTTAGATTCTGTCTTTCGGTTTTGTCACCTGATTCGATACTAACCATCTATTCTCAATAAACAAAGCAAAAATGCATATGTAATGATGGTGCAAGGGCAAGATGCATGTTTGATCATTGCAACACGGGGCCATTTCTGTATATACTCCATCTAATTTGGCAAAGATACATTCTGCTTCCTGTTTTCTAAAGAAGGGCATCCTGAAAAGAAAATTCAAACCAAACTATGTGTATTACCTACATTTAATAACATGGAAATTTGCAGCCATCTCACTTGGGGCTATTTTTTTTCCTTGGCAAAAGCACTACATACTCAATCATATGTTCCATGTAATTCAGAATAGCTTAAACAACTCTCTAGATTCAGCTTCATTCACATAAACATCTTGTAAATAGTATTTAAAGCAGAAACACTGGAACTGGTCCAAAGTTTTCCAGTGAATTTAGTGGTTGAATAAGCTCAGCCCATCCCATTAAATTACAGCACCTAGCTCACTTGGCCATGCTAACTTGTAATGAACTGAAAAATATGCAGGTAGTCCTCAACTTACAACAGTTTGCTTAGTGGCCATTCAAAGTTACAACGGCACTGAAAAAAGTGACTTATAACCATTTTTCAGACTTACGATTGATGCAGCATGCTTTTGGTCACGTGATTGCCATTCGGATGCTTGACCACTGACTCACATTTAAGAGCCTTGGTGGTGCAGGCTATTAAACGCCTAGCACTTAGTTCCAGCTGCCTGAAATTAGTGCAGGTTCGAATCCCACCAGGTTCAAGGTTGACTCCTCTCCGGGTAGGTAAAGTGAGGACCCAAGATTGTTGGGGGCAATAAGCTGACTTTGTAAAAATGCCGCTTAGTAATAAGCAGGCATATACAATGGAATGAAGGCTATTGCTGAGCACATTGGGTTGTGCTCCAAACATTGTAAGCCGTCCTGAGTCTCCGGAGAAGGGCGGCATATAAATATGAATAATAAATAAATAAATAAATGACAGATACAGTGTCCCAGATCTCATGTGATCACCTTTTGCAACCTTCTGACAAGCAAAGTCAATGGGGAAACCAGGTTCACTTAACAACCGGGTTACAAATTTAACATTTGCAGTGATTCGCTTAACAAATCTGGCAAGAATGGTCGTAATATGGGGCAAAAACTCACTTAACAAATTTCTCACTTAGCAACATACATTTGGGGATCAATTGAGGTCGTAAGTTGAGGACTACCTGCGTTGTGGTTCACCGGCTGAGGGATCAGAGAGTGAGGACTCAGATGAGGGGCCTGCGTATGATGCAGAGATAGGGCCAGGACCATCAGGGAGTGGAATGCTGCCTTTGGAGATTGTGGAGGCTGGCAGCAGTGATGCAGAGGACCCCAAGGAGCCTGTGCCCAATGCACATGCGTGCAGGACTGCTCGAAGGAAAGAGCAGCTGCAGCAGCACAGGCGACCTGGGAGTAAGGCTGCAAGGTGATGGTCCCTCCCATAAGGGATAAAAGCCAGCTGAGAAACCAGAGTTCTTTGCAGGAAGCAAAGAAGTTTTTGCACTCAAGCCTTGTGGACGTTCGGATTATCTTGATTGGTGTTTGGAGACTTTTTGTCTTTGAAATAGTTCTTGGCAACTTTTTCTAGTGTTCTTGGCAGCCTTACACAACCTTGGCAAGGCTCATTCTTATCAGAGACAATTAGTTTGAAACAGCCTTTTAACCGTGAAGGAATTTGTAAAGAATCATTAAAAGGTTTTGCTGTTACCTCCTTTTGGTGTTCATTTCCTTGGAACAAGGTTTGGATCAGAACAACCTGCAGTTACCAAGACATGTGTCCCTTTAAATAAAACGTCAATGGTTCTTTACTTTAAACTAAAGTAATAGACCTTATATTCATTAAAATAAGGGAAATGCTTAGAATTCTATCAGTGACAGCAGTCTTGGGGCATTAGAATTATTTGCTATCAGGCTGTCATGCTGATATAACAAATAACAAATACATACATACAAAGGAATAAACTAGATCTAAAAACAAGAAAATAAAATGTTTCTATCCTCAAAAGAATCAAGCAAGAAAATATATGCCTGTTCCCTTCCAAGAATAGATGAACACTGCGACCATATAACCTCTTGAGTTTTCTCAGTTTCAACACAGATTATCACTATCATTATTAAAAAGTTATAATAAACTCCTTCAGTCGGCAGTGAATGAGAATGGAATAAAGAAAGGATTTCCTTTGCAGCAAAACCCACAATACATTCGTAATTCCATTTAATGCCTATGCAAATAAAATGGGCCCCAGTGCTAAGCCTATTTTGCACTCAGTCTTCTCTTTATATTCAGCAGAAAGTAGCTTCCATTTTGCTTGTTGCTTTTTTTGTTCAACGTGCAGACATAACAGTGCAGTTTTTCTAGTTCAAATATGGTTTTAGATGTTTACATAAATTTGGAAAACTGACTCTCCTACCGACTAGCACAGAGTGTAAGACTTTGCTGACCTTCAAAAACAAAACAAAATCTAAAAATGAACCTTCCTCCCTCCCCAACAACCACAAAAGAAAGGTCTAGGAAGTTGGATATCACACGTTTGACAAGATAAGAAATTAACACTCCATGCAATTTAAGGACAGAAAGAAGCTGCTTAATGACTACATATTTAAATGGGTGAGTTGGAATTACTAGGAACGCCATTTGACAAGGCTATAGAGAAAGTAAATGCTAGGTGCCTAAGAGTGATGTGCTCTGGTAGAAAACAACTATTTTATCTATTTATTTATCTTATTTATGCCTGCCACAAATTGCTCAGATACCCTGTATTTATAAAAAGTGCTAAAATAAAGATGTGGTCATAGCAAAAAGTTCTGGTTCAGATGTGATTTGAATTGATTAATTTTTCTGCTGCATACAGAGCAAATGTCTACAGAGAAAGGATCCTCTTATATATGAGCACAGGAAGTTCTCTTTACCTTCTACAATTGGAACCATCCAGACCAGTGTCTCTGTCACTAAGTTAAGCAGTCACCCTAAGTGAGAAATCACATGATCCAGACTGCTTTCCAGCTCAAAATTGACAAGTATGATTGGTTTTATAGCTTCAGCTTATCCTTGCCTCCAAACCACTCCATTGGAATGTGCTCACACTTGCTGGGTGCTGGGGTTATTAGCAAGAAGTGAATTAATATTTACATTTATTGGAGAGGAAGGGATTAAAAGAGAGTAAACAGGCACATGGTGGAGAATACACAGTAAAAGGAATGTGCTGGCATTGGCAGCCGCAAATGCACTAAACCAACGAGTGTCAAACTCAATCACGTTGCATGACATCACATGACATATCGCAACATTTTTTGCCTTTGTGGAGTCGGGGTGGCCACGGCCTGCATGTGATGCATCTGGCCCATGGGCCACCAGTTTGACACCCCTGGACTAGACAAACAGCTTGGCATTCCTCATTGTGTGTCTGCTTACACTCTTTTAAACCCTTTCTCTCCAATCTCTCTGCTCTATTGAGAAGGGAAGGGGAACAAACTATTTTGCTGAACAAAGTAAGAACTACTTGTATACACACCCAATACCATGACAGTGCAGATCTTGGATGTTTAGAAATGTAACAGTAAGGGACCTTTTCATACTAATTAGGGCAAGCATATCAGGAGCAGAACCAGTCGATACAATTCTACTGCTGCTTAATTATTTTGAATCATTTAATGACTCTATAATGGAGCTCTGTAATTCCAAAAGCAACAACTGGAGGAAGAAATTTCTTTGATTTCTTTCTCTCCTTCATACAATTGGTTCTCAACTATGTGATACACATAGGATTTTGGGGATGCAGAAGTAATCTAGCAGGCTGTCTTGAAGCAAATCTTATCACTTGTTATAAACATAAGCAAAATGATAGAATTTTAAAATGAAAATGAAGTATCTATGTGTAATGTTGAACACAATATTAATAGGAAAACCTTAGCAAGTTTAAAAATGATTAAAATAGCTGTTAGAAAAGAAAAGCTCTTCTTTATTAGCTGCAATTCCAATTCTGCAATTCTGGCTCTTTACACTGCATGATCTAATGCCCACAACAGGGCAGTGGGGTGTGGATAAGGAATTAAGAATTTATTATGTGTCCGCTTCTGTGTGTCACTCTGATTTCCCTTTCTCTAAGAAACTGCTAATTTCAAGTCACTTCTAGCTATCATTTTTATGATATAGCACATGTTCCTCAACTTTCCTCTTTGTAATATATAGCTAATTGGGTGCCAGACTTTGCCTTACAGCTATTATACATTTTCTTAAATAAATCTCATTTCTGTTATCATTATTAAAGCGGCTTTGATAATCATTGCCTAGGTGAGATTCCTCTCTCCCAACCACAATGCTTTTATTTCCAACAATACTCTGGGCAGATGCTATGATGTCTAAAAATATTTGTATGCATATTAACAACTGGCCCTTTGAATGGTGCTTGCCAAATGACACTAGACCTAAACAAGTAAGGTTGCATGGACTTATAGAAAGACTCACACACACACAAATAAGCATTCTTCAGTGTCCCAATACACTCTTCCAAACCAGCTCCAAGTGCTTTGACATTACTGTTAAGTTTGCATGAAGAGTCAGACGGAGTGCTTCAGTGAAGAGTTTATTAGTGACTACAGCTCATAACAGACCCGATATGGCTGGGCTGCGGCTGCTACTTATAGCCAGCAGCCGCAGTTGCCAGCCAATCAGAGTGCAGGATTTTCCTGCACTTTTTAAACCAATCATTTCTGACATTTTACAAGAACAGTTCAAACTAAACCAATGACATTCAAACCTGCATACATAACAATTACATTCTCTTCCGGACTGGGAATTCCATCTCAAAATATTAGTAAGACAATAGGTTGGGAAAGATTGATCAAATTACCACAGGATTAAGCAGGTCCCAGAAATGGCAGCTGACTTAATATGCTGGTTTCAAACTATTTGTGTGCTTAACCAGCATGCAAGATGACAGGCCTTGGAAATCTGGGCATTAATATTAGAGATTTATAGTTAAATCTGTCACAGATGGGGAGCTTTTACCAAGAATGGCTTACCTGAAGGTTATTTTCCTTGTGGTTAAGTACAGAAAAACTTTATCGTACATAATGGATAGTAGGGAAGGATAAATGTTAACTTATGGTTTCTGACTTTTTCTCTTAGATTTGGGGGAGGGGGGTTAAGTATTTCTCAGTACTGATCATTGTCATTTTTATCATTTACCATTAGGTTAAACTTTGTGGAAGCACAATATCATGTACTGATCCATGACTCATTGTTTCATAAGGCATGTCTCTATCAAGCAATTTAGGAAGCTGTACCTCTTGAATGTCTGCCTGGACACATTTTTTTCCTAGGACACAACTGACCTCAAAGATCAATATGAAATACAGCAATTCCCATGTATATGAGCATAAGAGTTTGAATGAAGACTTTACAGCTTCGGGGGTGGTATAAGTCTTTGCTATCTCCTTGAAGCATGTAGGAATTGGATTAATGTTATTGTCTTACCTCAAACCTATTATTTAAAAGAATAATAAAAGAATTTAAGTATAGTGTAGAAAGCTGACCAGTCTAACAAACGCCAATTTATTTTTCAACTTTTCCACAGTATTTTGGTGGAAGTGTGGACACTTTAATGACTGGGTAGTTGACAGTGGTGGGATTCAAAAAACTTTTTACTACCAGTTCGGTGGGCATGGCTTGGTGGGCATGGCAGGGGAAGGATACTGCAAAATCCCCATTCCCTCCCCACCCCACTAACCTGCTTTCCAGCTCCGTTCTCCTGTGTAGGGCAACAAAAGAAGACCCAGCCGATCAGCTGGGACTCGGGAGACAGAGAATAGACGGGGGCAGGGCCAGTCAGAGGTAGCATTTGCTAGTTCTCCAAACTACTCAAAATTTTGCTACCGGTTCTCCAGAACTGGTCAGAACCTGCTGAATACCACCTCTGGTAGTTGATATGTCAATCAAAGTATGGCAACTAGGAGACCTTCCCCAAATTCATAGTTCAGGGGGAAGATGGGAAGTGGAAATTAGATTTGGGAGGTAAGGATGCAAGGATAGGTGAAGGAGGTTCAGTCCTCTTTTAAGCATTAGGAATATATTTAGTAATCAGGATAGGCAAGAATTGGTTAGCTAGTTGAATCAAGTAGATTGTTTAAGGATTAACCAAATGATCCTGCCACCTGTATATCTCCCGTGTTCTATTAGTCATGTTGTCTTAGATTTAATGAAATAAAGGGAAAAACAAAATGCCTTCTGAAGCCTTATGATCTTTTCTTTATCGTTGTTCTTAACTTTTTTAATGCAAGGGCATCTGGCACTATTTAGAGGTAGACAGCTTCTGGATTCTATGACACACATAAATAAAAAATAAACTAATTTCAAACGAGGAAAGGAATTGGCGACACATACCTTTAGCATTTCCTGGAATTAATGGGGATTTTGAAGACTTTAAAGACAAGGATCCGCTCACAATAAGGAGGGTACATGATGCCCAACTATTGCTTTGCCTGTATGTATTCAGTATCTTAATCCGAGCTGTCAAACAATCCAGTGTTGAATGTCTATGGAGATTCTCAGTTAATCCAGATCATGATTGTCCCAAAGGTGCATTTCCAAGAAAGGTGGACTTTCTTGGTTTTTTCTTTCTTGGACTTTTCACTTCAGAACTGAAGAAGCTTCTTGGATGAGAAGCAAAATGTCTTCAAGGAAAAACAAGTCCAGTTGCCTCTTACATCTTTGGGATGATCCAGTGTTGGAGAAGTATGCAAATTACACAAAGAACCTTAGAGACCAGTCCTTCAACCCTAACCCTAACCAGTCCTTCAACATAAGAAAATAAATTTATCCCCCAATTAATCAGTGGATTGAAGAAATGATATTACTTGTGAATTATGAATGAGTTGCTTACAGACCTAGATTATGGATGGAGAGTTATAATGGAATATGATTGTACTTCATTCAAACTGCTATTTAAAACCCACACAACAACCACCACAACCTCTGTTTCCCTCTATGTAAATATTTGCAGTCTTTATTCATTTCAATGTTATACAAAGATCTACAAGTAGAATCCTGAAGGATCGTCCATTCAGGGATTTCTTTCCTACCTTTGCTATCTTTAAAATTCATGTAAGGAACTGACAATAAAGTGGCTAAAAAGACACAAATATTTGCAGCATTGTAAGAGGGAGAAACCATTAACATTCATTGAAGCTAGGCTATCAACTCCATGTGCAGAATTTGCAAGTAATCATTCTCACAGTACCTTACTCTGCATGCATCTTAAAGATTTGAGTAGGTAATTACATTGTGGTTTTTAAAAATCTGATTGAGACGGAATGCATGCATCCTAAAGATCTGAGCAATTATATTTTTAAAACGTAATTTAAGAGACAGAATTCTTAAGGCCTTGGTTTCCCTTCCTTCCTCCTCTTGTTTTAGTTTGATAGCTTTTTTACTCATATGCTTTTTTCCCCTAAGTTTCACCTGTTGTATCTCAATGATGATAGTTGAATATCCTTTTATACTGGACCCTCTGTCTCCTTTATCCTCATTAACATATATTACTTTTTAGTCTTTCTCATCAGCAATGCTGGCTGCTGATTCATATCACACACTCGGTTTAAATGTTGTGCTCCTGGTGAAATGTTTTAAATGATTAGATTTTAAGCAAAGAGAAGAATGTTGGGTCCAAGTATAGGTAGTTCTTGACTTACAATCACAATTGAGCCCAAAATTTCTGTTGCTGAGTTAAAGAGAGTTTTGCCCTGTTTTGTGACTTTTCTTGCCACTGTTGTTAAACAAATTACTGCAGTTGTTACATTATTAATACCGTTGTTAAATGAATCTGGCCTCCCCACTGACTGTCAGAAGTTTACAAAACGTGACCTTGGGACACTGTAAACACCTTAAATAGGAGTGAGTTGCCAAGGGTCTGAAATTTGATCACATGAGCATGGGGGTGCTTCAATGATCGTAAGTGTGAAAAACGGTTGTAAACCACATTTTTCAGTGCCGTTGAAACTTCAAATGGTCACTAAATGAACTGTTACAATTTGAGGACTATCTGTAGTGAGTTGGAAAGAAATCTTTATCCTGTAGCAACAATATTTGTCCCCCCACTGTGCAATTACCCTTTTTGCTAAACCCTAGTCTCAAATTCAGTTGGACTTCAAGCTCTCATTGCAAATAAATCTTGCATTTTTATCTGGTAATATTCAGTTTATTTGAAAGGGACATTTTCCCTGCCCTAAGATCAGGGGTGCTCTTTTAGAAAGCTCACTTCTGATTGATGCAGGCTTTTGAGATACCCAGAATACTTCCTGTGCGATGCATGAATTTCTAACAGAAGTAAAAAAGAGGAAACATGGGATGGTTTTAACTTTAATTCGGCTTTATTGGACTTCACACTGGTTTAATTCTTTTTTAATCTATTTATTGTATTTGTATGTTTTAATTGTGAGCCGGCCCGAGTCTTCGGAGATGGGGCGGCATATAAGTCCAATAAAATAAATAAATCAATCAATTTGTCCATCCAGAGTTAATAAAAATGCTGGACAATATGCACATTAATAACAATATACATGTCAAGCTTTTAGATAAGAAGTTAATTTCACTACTACAGGCACTATTAAGGATGCTATTATCCTGCCACCTGAGGTCATTTCTGCTTTTACAGCCCAGCAGGTTTCAAAAGACAAAAGTGGACCAGAATGGAAGAAAGGACCAATCTTAGGGAGCAATCACTTGCTCTCCACCCAATTTAGTGAAATATCTATTTCTATCTTTATAGCCGAAAGGTGGCTCACACTGCAATTCACATTTCACAACTCAGAAGACATTTAGCTCATAAAATACCCTAAGACAGTGATGGCAAAACTTTTTGTTGTGGTGTGCCGAAAGCGGGTGCGTGCCGGCACCCACAATGTAATACGCCCCACCCCCTGAGCATTCAACACCCCCACCCTGCCCCTTTATCTGCACTACACATGTGTGCACCTCCCAGCTGATTTTCGGCCCATTTGAGGCTGCTTTAGCCCTCCCAGAGGCTCGTGGAAAGCCTCTGCAGCCTTGGGAGGCTGAAAATGGGCCCGTTTCGCACTTCCAGTATTTCCAGAAGGCCTAGTTTTTTGGCCTCCCAAGGCTGCATAGGTTTTCCTTCATCCTCTGGGCAGGCCCAAATGGCCTCAAATGGGCCAAAATCAGCTGGGAGGTGCATGCATGCGCAGTGCAGGTAAGTTTGGCTGGGGCTCGCATGCCTGCACAAATGACTCTGCATATGCCTCCTGTGGCACGCGTGCCATAGGTTTGCCATGATGGCCCTAAGAGGATAGGAAGCACAAGACTGTTCCCAGTGGTAGAAACAAGGATCTTGTTATGCCTTCTTTTTCAGGGGTTAGATTCAAATTTTTTAACAACTGGTTCTGTGGGCGTGGCTTAGGTGGTGGATGTGGCTTGGTGGTCATGTTATTGGCTGGGCGTGGCCAACTCAATATCACTCACATTGAGGCATGCATCTCCTCGCATGGCCTCTCAAGACAGTGGGGATGCTGCAACAGTCGTAAGTGTGAAAAATGGTCATAAGTCACTCTTTTCAGTGCCATTGTAACTTTGAATGGTCACTCCACACAAGCAAAGTGTTATGTATGCAGGTTTGAATGTCATTGGTTTAGTTTGAACTGTTCTTGTAAAATGTCAGAAATGATTGGTTTAAAAAGTGCAGGAAAATCCTGCACTCTGATTGGCTGGCAACTGCGGCTGCTGGCTATAAGTAGCAGCCGCAGCCCAGCCAAATCGGGTCTGTTATGAGCTGTAGTCACTAATAAACTCTTCACTGAAGCACTCCGCGTCTGACTCTTCATGCAAACTTAACACAAAGTACCAGCAAAGGAAGGGAAAAAACTGAGACGTTCCTGAGACAGGAAGTCTAGTTCTGCCAAGAATGTAATAAGGGTTAACGGAGAGGCAGTTTCTGTAAGCAGCACCAGAATGTTTCCTTCCTGCCTTCCTTACAGGATTAGGCCAGTAATTTCTTCTAACAACCGGTTCTCCGAAATGCTTAGGATGTTAACAACTGGTTCTAGCGAATAGGTGCGAACTGCAAGAATCCCATCCCTGTTCTTTTCTAAAGAGAATAGAAAGTTTCCAAAGAATAAACTAGATTTCCTCTCTGATTTTTTTTAAATGTCTCTTACATTGAAAGGCAAAACTGAGGGGCTGGTCCCAAATTCTGCCCATTGCAATCCATTATTGATCAATGGATTGCTGTGTAGAATGTAAGTTATTGAATTAATGAATTTGAGTATTTAACATGCCCTATTTTGTGCAGCTGGGGATTTGTGACTCTTCCGCTTAAGGATGCCTCTTTTTAGCCTTGGTAGAAAACTTATTTTATTTATTTAGTGTATGGCATCTACAGAGGTCATGCAATCACTGATGTACAAATATATAGATATGTGGACAATACAATATAGGAGATAAATATTAATTTAAGACGAAACTGTAATAAAATCACCATCATATGGAACCATAGAATTGCAATGGTAGCAAATAAAGGGGGTGCACTTTGGATTTTTCTGTCCATATAACCCAGAAATATAGAGTTTAACACTGTTGCAAAACCACAAGCAGGGTAGTTGTTCAATTGTGCAGTCCACCTGCAGTGCCCATGAGGAATAAGTTTAATGAGCAATTGGTTTGAAAAATACAACAAAATCAAGAGATATAAAAGGGCATGTAGGTAGGAAGAGGGGAAAACAGAAAGAGAAAGCAATCCCACACAAGTCTGGAGAAATATCCATTGGCTGTAATGAGAGACAGGTGTTTCATTCATTCTGCCTTGCATTTTACATCACCTCTTCCAAATAAAATCTAGAGCACTGCACAGACCTACTAATTACATAGCAGCTGTCCAAAGAAGGCCTTGGGTTTCAGAATATACAGGGAGATCACTGCAGAAAATTTGAAAGGAAGAAATCTTAACCTCTCATTTAACTTTTGTAAAAAGACAGTTCATTGTGTTTCTCAACTGTCCTCAAAGCAATTTTCATATTTTTACTAAAAAAAATGTGAAAGTCAGACAAATGTTGTTTTGAGATACAACCCATACCTGATGACACTGTCTTGGCCAGCAAATCAAACAATTACCTAATGGTTTAACACATTTTTAATGGCTGGCTAGCTGGACAATAAAAGCACCAACCAGTTCTAACTGAATAATAAAGTAATGCATGAACACATCTTATATTGGGGGCATTATTTAGAAAAAAATAGAAACTAGCACTTCTCTATTCAGTATGTGGCCAATATATGACATGCTCAAGAAGACGTTGTTAAACTATGTTTATATATTTCGGGTGGGAGCGGGTGTTACAGATGGTATATTGAATAAATCACAACTGATTGGATTTGCACAACATGCTAAACCATAAACAGTAGTTTAAAAAGGACCACCACTGGGTACACACTTCAACCTAAGCCAAAACTGAACAAAAATGCTATCTCATTATAGTTTAATGAGATATTTGAATCTTTCTAGCACTATCCAAAGGGCTAATTTTCCACTTCTTTAGATCTGGCAATCTAACTGATTTCATCAAAGGATTCTGTATACATACATATATACCAGTGGTGAGTGTGGCAGGGGAAGGATACTGTAAAATCTCCAGTCAGAGGTGGTATTTTCTGGTTCTCCAAACTACTCAAAATTTCTGCTACCAGTTCTCCAGAACTGGTCAGAACCTGCTGAATACCACTTCTGATACATACATACATACATACATACATACATACATACATACATACATACACACACACACATACACACATACACATACACACACACACACACACACAATCTGAATTTTTACAGAAGCTAAAATCCAAGATCACAACAACAAATCTTTTAGATCCTAGATGCTACTTGTGCGCCATTCATAAACATGTTTTTCATTTGGTTTGTCTTGTTTCACTCCTGCCAGTGTAGGACTGTGATTGTTAATTGATTTTTAAAAAAAACTTTGAAACAGCTCAACTATTGAATCAGGAGGCAGAGTTTTTAAACAAAAACAGTAGCATAGTTAGATTTCTTCAGGAAAGCTAATAGAAGTCAAGAATTTGGAGGCAATACCATAAAAGAACATTTTCCTATCTCCCCTTCTCACTTTCTCACAGAGGAAATAATACTTTCCTGAATTTGCCTATGACGGATGTTTGCAATGAATAATGGGCTTTCCCTCAAAAATATTTTTTCTACACAAAATAGTAATTTAATTTAGTAAACTAATTGACCAATTAAAATGTATATAATTATCTAAATAGAGTAATGGCAACCACGCTGGAGGCTCACTTTAAAAATGTTATGTTTAGGGCTGTAATTTTTTTAACTGTAATCCACTTTAGGATTTCTTTTTAAGTGTAGCAATACAGAAATATTCTAAAATTCTTGTTATTTTATGGTGCAGCTCACTATCTTTATCAAGCTACTTGTCAAGGTGCTCATTGTAAAAAAGGAACATATCAATAAACTCCAAATCGAGCTGGGAAGATAAATGATAGCTCTTCAAAAGAAAGATATCAAAAATGGCATAACATTTAAAAGGGAGTACAACTGATACTGACAGGCAACCTCTTGCATCTTTTTGTGTTTTAGTGATCTGAGCTATTCAGTACATTCAACAAAATCCTGCAATGGAATTTTTCTGGGCTCCTTCCTTTACTTTTTTTTTCTTAACTTGCTCTTTTGTTAATACAATATTTAACTTTTGATATTATTATGTATCACATTGGCTTTTTGTTGCAACTTCTAAGACTAAGTGGTTCAGAAATTTGACAAGATAAAAATAAAAACAAACAGTATTGAAAATAAAAAATCTAGCATAAGAAGAGAAACACACCAAAGCATGCATTGCAAAAGAATGTATTGCAAAAATTATTGCAAAAATACATTACAAAAGAATAAAAAAAGAAACACTACAGCTTGAGACTGTGTATAAATATATTAATAAACATAGGGAGTTATACAGATGTTTAACATCCAGAGGTTTTTGGTGCTGCATCACTGGAGGTTTTTAAGAAGAGATTGGACAGCCATTTGTCTGGAATGGTTTAGGCCACCTGCTTCAGCAGGGGGGTTGACTAGAAGGCCTTTAAGGCCCCTTTCAACTCTGTTATTCTGTTACTCTGTTAGTTATTCTGCTACCAGAATTATTCTGACCAGTTCTCAGCAGAGAAGAACAGTGTGGTTGAAGTAATCTATTAGGAAACACGTTGGTACAGATATAACAAATGAAGATCAAATATGAATAAAGTTATCTTCAGTTGAAGAAACTGAACTGTATCCAAGATATTCTGACACCTAGGAAGTTGCATATCAGTGGAGTGAATACTTGCCTGTGACTACAAATAAATGAAGACTTTGGCTATTTTTCCATATTCCAATCTTTCACTTATAACATTAGAAACATGACACCTACATTTTTTTCCAGATTTTCTCAGCCACTCAATGAAGTAAAATCACGACTGTCTCACTAGATATCCAGAGAAGGTTCATTCCTCCTCTAAAATTTAGACCCTTTCTTTAATGCTATCCACCTATTTTTTTTAATTATCAGAAAACCTGACAAGCAACAGAGTTGATGAACTCATTTCTGACTCTCACTCCCATGTGTGTCTCTGTTTCAAATCAATGCAGTCACTCAAGTTACTTTCAAGAAAGATTAATATCTTTTATATTATGTGGCTGCTTTTCACAATTTCAGAATAAGGGAGAAGGTATTATTTGAATGCAAGTACAACTAAGAGTAACTTAAAGGACAAAATGAAGAAAGCTACTTGGGATAGAAGAGGTAAAATCTTTTGCCATGGCATGGAAGTGCAAATGGGGAAATGTTCTCCATGTGGCTATGTTTGGCAAACCAAGTAAAAGAAAAGTTTTCTCTAAGTTCACTCCAGTGACTACTTGGACACAATTGTGTAATTTCCTTAGCAACAATATGGAAAAGGTTAGGCTTTTCTTTCTTTTGTGTACTTTCTTTTGTGTACTGGCATGGCTAGTCTAGTAAAGAGAAGGACCAGGGTAGACATGATAGCATTGTTCCAATGTTTGAGGGGCAGCCACAGAGAGGAAGGAGTCAAACTATTTTCCAAAGCACCTGAAGGCCAGACAAGGAACAATGGATGGAAACTGAACAAGGAGAGATTCAATCTAGAAATAAGGAGAAATTTTCTGACAGTGAGAACAATCAACCAATGGAACAGCTTGCCTTTGGAAATTGTGGGAGCTTCATCACTCGAGACTTTCAAGAAGAGATTGGACTGCCATTTGTCAGAAATGGTGTAGGATCTCCTGCTTGGGCAGGGCATTGGGCTAGATGACCTACAAGGTCCCTTCCAACTCTGTTAATTTTGTACTTCCATTCTAGCCCATAGCCCTGGCAATTCTTGATGATCTTCTATCCAAGTTCTAAGTAGCGCTGACCCTGTTTATTGCCTAGGCCCTGATAAGATCAGCCAGGCCTGAAGCTGTATAAAAGTAAACTACTAGACAACCCATGACTCCTTGGGCAGAGGTGGTATTCAGCAGGTTCTGACCAGTTCTGGAGAACCGGTAGCAGAAATTTTGAGTAGTTTGGAAAACCAGCAAATACCACCTCTGACTGGAGTTTTTATAGTATCCTTCCCCTGCCACGTCCACCAAGCCACGTCCATAGAACCGGTAGTAACAAAAATTGAATCCCACCACCGTCCTTGGGTCATTCTTTCAGAGATATTTCCTTATCAGACTCCTCAGTGCCTTCAACGGTGGCAGAGCTTCTAATGTATTTTAAAAATTCTTAACAATTCAGGGAGACAATCAGGGATGTTATCTGCCTTGACTGCATCCCCATCTTGAACTCAGACAAATGTCAAGTAGTTGACCACAGGAAATGTTTTATGACATTTTGTATTATGTCATGAAATACTTTATGATGCTTATGTCATGAAATATTTTGTAAAAGTTGCCAGATTTCAATTCTGTGAGAGTTATGGTCCCAGATTTGGGATACAATCTGTAAATTAGCCCATTTAAGGTAACTTGTTCAAAAATTGTTGCCCTAAGGTAATGGAAAGGAGAATTTTAGCAATATATTGATTACATACATCTATATGAAGCTGTCTAAAAATAGAAAAGCAAGAATAGAGTCCCAGACGTTCAGATCTTAATGTTTTCCTTCATGCTATAAGAGGTTTCACTCTCAATACATGCAACTAAGGTCTACTAGTAAGTATATTTATATTAGAGAAGACATATCTGAGACTGAAGTAGTATAACAGCCTTACAAAGCAACCCAACAGGGTGATATTCAAGTTCCTGGTGGGAGGAAAAAGTTATGTGGTCCAGTGTAGTTATCTGAGTACAAGAGAGAATTAAAACATAAAAGGGACAAAGTTTTATCTTAAGGAAATGAGAAGGCAATTAACAAGCAGTTATTTAACTGTTGATGTGTTATACAAACAATAGCAGAGAATATAGAGCAATGTTTATCTACTTGGCAACTTTAAGATATATGGACTTCAACTCCCAGAATTCCTCAGCTAGTATATTGGCTAGAGCAGGGGTCCTCAAACTTGGCAACTTTACGACTTGTGGACTTCAACTCGCAGAATTCCTCAGCCAGCACAGCTGAAGTCCATAAGTCTTAAAGTTGCGAAGCTTGCAGACCTCTGGGCTAGAGGATTCTGGGAGTTGAAGTCCAGGTATCTTAAAGTTGCCAAGGTTGAGAAATGCTAATTTAGACACTGGATACAAGAAAGGATACTTAACCTTCACATAAAAAGGGAATGGAAAAAAAAACTGAGCCTGGTTTCCCACCATTTCAATCTTGTCCATTCTGCAAGGACAGATACATTCAGTTAATGGGACATTGAATAATGCCAATTACTCAGGACTATCTGTCATGTCTGCCCTGGGCCCTTCCCTGGAGGAGGAAGTGTCAGGAGATTATAATGAGGCTCTGGAGGTGCCTGCTGTGACTCAGAGCATAGGGCAGGGAGTGGACGCTGAAGCAGAACCAGTTCCTGTGACATATTTCAGGCTACGCAGCTACCATCTATTATTCATAGCTACTGAGCATCAATGATGCCAAGAGAAGAAACAGAAGAATGAGCTGCAGGGGAGAGTCAGATTGCAGGGTCAGATTCCTTGGGAAAGCCAGCTTCCTTACGAGTCAGAATAATGACAAGGACCAGCTGGGCCATAGGACTTCATGGTTAGGATCAGAGGCTGAATACCTATTGGGAGCAATGTTCTTTCAGCTCATCCCACAACCTGATTTTGAAGCCTGAGATTATGGAGTGTTTACTTGCAGGGTTCAAGCTCCACCTGGACCACAAGCATTCTTGTAGCGTGGCCCTTTTTCAATTAAGTACTTAACTGATTTTGGAGTCTATGGATTGATTTGAATGGTCCAGTTCAGGGGCGTCAAACTCTTGGCCCGCGGGCCAGATGCATCACCTGCTGGCCACGCCCATGCCCAGTTTAGTGAAGGGGGAAAAGTCGCGATATAACACTGTGATGACGCGAGTTTGACACCCCTGGTCTAGTTGTAGCTTCTTGATAGGAGTTGTTCAGTGGCTTTTATCAACTAGTTCAATGGTGGCTAACCTTTCTCAGCTCCCATGCCAATAATTGCGCTCGTGTTCGCTTCGCGCACTTGCATTCCAGCACCCAGAATGCATGCTGCCCCCCACACTCCCTGCGCATGCATGCACAACCTCCCTCGTGCACCACACATCTGTGCATGCGCACATGACTATCTCCTCGTGTGCCACGCACCTGCGCATGCACATGCAATTCCCCCCTGGCATGCTGCGCATCTTTGCACATGCATGCATGATTCCCCCTCACGCGCCGTGCATCTTTCAACATGCATGCACGATTCCCTCACGCGCCACGCATCTATGCATGCACGTATGATCTCCCCCTCACACGCCATGCGTCTTTGCACATGCGTGTGATTTCCCCTTGCATGCCATACATCCCTGTGCATGCGTGCAAGACTCCCGCGCACCCTCCTTCACCCTCTGTGCATGCGCGCCAGATACCCGAAAATCAGCTGTCGGGTGGCGGCGCATGTGCGCATGCGCAGTGAGGCTCTTCTGGATGACCTCTCGCGTGCCGGGGGAAATGGCTCTGCATGCCACTTCTGGCACATGTGGCATAGGTTTGCCAACACGGGACTAGTTGATTCGCGTTGGCCCTCCCCCCATCCCTTACCTCTGATAGACAGAATATCTTCTAATTAGATACTGTAGAAGTGCATTTGTTTTTCCTAGAGGCCTTAAAGATTAAAAGTAAAAGCATTCAAATTACTATGCAATTTGGTATTCCATTTGTATTAGCTACAATGTATATGACTTTTGAGTTTTAATCTGTTTTGGTTTCCTGAGCCTGGATGAGTTCTCACTCTTTAGTTTACTACAAATTTAGAAGTTTGAGACTGCATAGCAAATGTAGAGCTACCTTACATGCACTAAAATATATTGACATAAGTAGAAATATACAGAGAAGTCTAAATATTTCATGTCTCCAGTTGTTGTCGATGTTTAAATACAGATACATAGTTTTACAGATTTGGTGGTCTTACTCATGGCTCCTCAGAAGTTATACTTTCTCAAATGTTCTAGTCATAAGTGAGGAGTTACTGTTTGTTATAGTAACAAATGACCTAGTAATGAAGATGCCTTTGTCTAATGCACCACCCATAAAACCTAGGAGAGCTGAACATTGAACATGTAAGCTCCTTTCCACAGAAATACTTTTTAAAAAGATGAAAACAGCTAAACATAGGTTAGGTGGGGACGGAAAATAATTCAAATATTATGGGTATTCATTTTAAAAGATCAAGAAATGTAGACATGTTGCCAAGTGGACCTTCTCCTTCTTTACATGCATGTGATGACATGCATGTTAAAAAGAAAAGGTTATGCTCTCATCGTGACTTTTTTATCCCTCTCTATCGACATCCCTGTTTGATATATTACTACTTGTCTTTTTGGAAACAAGCTTCTACAAATCCCTGAATTTATTTTCTGATGTTGGATCAGGAGAACTTGGCCAGTGGCTGTAATGTGTTGGCTCTTTTTTCTATCCGTTGTAAAACTAGCAGTGTATGACACATGGAGGAAAAATGCTTGGCTTATTCATACCAGAATGCTTGGCTTATTCATACCATATTCAAAGTGATGGAATAGCTCTTGTTGTACAAAAGGGCGAGAAGAACTGAACCTCTATAAATTGTTGTTCCCCAGGATTCAAAGCCTTGGGCCCATCCTTTGTTTTAAGTGCTAAATTCTGCTTTAAAAAAACAATTATGACCTGATGCATTTTGGAATAATGGCATGGAATTTTCTTAGAAGTCAGCACTGAACATTAATTTATGACTATTTTTCAAACTCCACTGAAGAATGTAATAGCTTTTGCTTGATTTACTTTCTATAACCTGCCACTCACAACCGACAAGACGGCAGACAGACAATATTCCAGTCACAAGGCTGAATTCCTTAGGACGGTGAAAAGGACTATTCAGGGAGAAGAAATTTTCCCCCTCCCTTTTATAATGAAAAAACATCAATAAAACATGTTAAAAAAAAACACAGGCAAAAGAAATCTGTCTTAAAGAAGGTAATGTGTAATGGTTTTCAGTGGAATGACATGGTATGCTAATCCAGTGTTTCTTAAAGTGTAATCCTAGGACCCTGGAAGTTCCCCCTCAGTGTTCCTCAAAATCAGATTTATTTACCAGTTTATGTAGAAAAATTATACACTATTAAAATCCCATCAAACTAATGAGAGAAGTAGCAGCGAATATGACAATTCTAATTTTTACTGTGGTAAATATCAATAATCCATACAAACAAAACTCCTTAGGGGGCTCTTCATAACTTTTAATATGGGTAGTCCTCAACATGACCAGAATTGAGCCCAAAATTTCTATTGCCAAGCGAGATAGTTGTTAAGTGACTTGTGCTCCATTTTGTGATCTTTCTTGTCACAACTGTTAAGCGAAACACTGCAGTTGTTACGTTAGCAACACGGTTTTTTAAGCAAATCTGGCTTCCCCACTGACTTCGTTTGTCAGAAGGTAGAAAAAGGCAATCATTTGACCCCAGGACACTGTGACTCTCATAAAGATGAGTTGGTTGCCAAGCATCTGAATTTTGATCACATGACCATGGCAGTAGTGGGATTCAAATTTTTTTACTACTGGTTCTGTGGGCGTGGCTTGGTGGGTGTGTCAGGGGAAGGGTACTGCAAAATCTCCAGTCAGAGGTGGGATTTGCCAGTTCTCTGAACTCAAAATTTCTGCTACCGGTTCTCCAGAACTGATCAGAACCTGCTGAATACCACCTCTGGACCATGGGGATGCTACAATGGTCATGTGAAAAATGGTCCTAAGTCGCTTTTTTCAGTGCCGTTATAACTTTGAATGATCACTAAGCTGTTGTAAGTTGAGGACTATTGCTTGAGCAGCTCTGCAATTTAAAATGCTAGTAAAAATAACATAAAGGCCTAGAGGTCTTCTTAGAATGCTTAAATGACCTTCTCCCTTTGGGGTAGCCTTCTCTGTGGCTGCCCCCCAGCCCTTTGGAACAGCGTCTCCCCTAAGATCAGCCTTTTGGAAGGCTGCAAAACCTGGCTCTTCACCTGGATTAGGATGAGAGTAAAAGCCGATACATATAGAATTGATGCCATCTGGGAAGATGCAAGGTTTTCTTTTGCACAATGTGGGCCTGCTCTCTTACCTTTATGTTTTAACTAGCAGTTGTTCTGAGCCACCCAGGATTGATTAATGGTATAAATACATTGATAAAGATATAAATACATTTTATATTAAATGAATTAGTTAAATGAACCTTTGCTAGACCAATACTTGAATACAGCTCGGCTGTCTGGAATCCACACTGTATATTGGACATTAATACAATTGACCGTGTCCAGAAGTATTTCACAAGAAGAGTACTACACTCCTCTGTTTGCAACAGAATACCCTATACCACCTGGCCTGAGATTTTGAATTTGGACAACCTAGAATTACGCTGCCTACGGTTTGACTTAAGCATAGTTTATAAAATAATCTGCTTTAATGTACTACCAATCAATGACTTTTTCACCTTCAGATGCAACAATACAAGTTGCACACAATAGATATAAACTTAATATACACCACTCCAAACTTGATTGCAGAAAATATGACAACAGAGTGGTCAATGCCTGGAACACACTACCTGACTCTGTTGTCACATCCCCAAACCCACACTCCTTTTCCCTCAAACTAACCACTATTGACCTCACCCCCTTCCTAAGAGGTCTGTAAGGGGCGTGCATAAGCTCACAATCGTGCCTACCATCCCTGACCTATTGTCCTCAATTATTCATGCCCATTTCCTGTATTTATACTTATTTATGTTTATTATCTTGTAAGCTATTGAGAAATAAATATTTTTTTTAAAAAAAAGAATTGAATGAATGGTTGTAAGTCAAACACTAAATGTAGTAGGAGTATTCTGTTTCTTCTATGGAAGGCAAATTTTGCTTCCTGATATGTAATAAGACTGATATTTTCAAGTTCTCTCAGTACACCTTGCTAATCCTTACAGAGAATAAAAACACAATTTCTCTGTGTTGTTAAAATGTGTTTAAACTTGACCTACTTCATGAAGAGTGGGGAGAGCTTTCTACTTACTGCTCTCTCCATTCTTCATGAAGCAATATTTTGTACAGGTTAAGGAGTACATTATAATCTGGTCCCATATTGTATTTCTATAGCTTTTATGCACATGAGATCACAAATCAAATACATTTTTGCAACCTTACATTTCATGAAAACTGTGAAAATGAAGGAATCAGCTACAGATCAACTTTTTCTACTGTTTTTATACCTTTTTCAATTCTTTATGCCTTTTATTATTTTTTCTATTCCTGATGCCTTTTTCAGATAAATGATTATAAGTCAACTTCTTATCTCTCAAGTGACTATCATCCTTCTAATATGTTCCCAAGAATTTACTTTGTTTAGTCAAAATTAAGTTGTATGGAAATAAGAGAAAGAAAGAAAGAAAGAAAGGAAGGAAGGAGGGAGGGAGGGAGGGAGGGGGGAGAGGGAGAGAAAGAAAGAAAGAAAAATCTCCTAAGTGCAAGTCATAAACTGTTTCTGTCCTGGATTTTTCTTTTTTCTTTTTATTTGCAACTTTAACCTCTGAATTGAACCGATTCCCTGGAGTGAATTAGAATTTCATGCTATGAAAATCTGCATACATTCAATTAATTATTTCTGCTGAATTCTGTGAAATATTTTTTTTTAATTACATTTATATGCCGCCCTTCTCCAAATACTCAGGGCAGCTTACAATTTTTGGGATACAACCCAGTGTGCTCAGCAATAGCCTTCATTCCATTGTATATGCCTGCTTATTACTAAGCGGCATTTTTACAAAGTCAGCTTATTGCCCCCAACAATCTTGGGTCCTCAATTTACCTACCCCGAGAGGATGGAAGGCTGAGTCAACCTTGAGCCTGGTGGGATTCGAGCCTACAGTAATTGTAGGCAGCTGGAACTTTAAACGCAGGCATTTAACAGCCTGAGCCACCAAGGCCCTATTTTAAAATTTTAAAATATTGCAATTTTAATATTTTAAAATATTACAATTGTTTCTAGAAGCAGTTTAACTTAGGTGATGGAACTTTTCACCATATTTATCTAAAGGGTCTGATAGTATTAAGTTCCTAAAATAAGATGACCCTCTGTGTGTCTGTGTCTGTGTGTGTGTATTTAAGTGAGAGGCAATGATCTAATAATCTTTAACCCAGAGCTACCTTGCAAGAGACACATTTTTAGCAGAGATCTTTAACTACTCTTATCTCTAACATGGGTGAAATTTCTCAACAATTGATGTCAAAGTTAATAGGGCTTTTTTCCCCTGTTCCTCCAGAAATCCTTCAGTAGCAGAAATATTTCCATTGAATTTATGATACTCAAAACAGAATGTGTATAACAAGACATACAGAGTTTAAAAGAAGGTCACACTTATTCAGTGTTCCTTGCCTTTATTGATACTTGTCAGTACAAACAAATACATTTAAGGAATTTGACTATCAAAATGTCTAAACAGAGGTTACCTCTGCTTTTTATGGGGTTAATAATAATATAATGGTTAAAACACATTGTTTGTACAGATCAACTTATTTTGACAGTGCACCTTGTTGGAATAAAATTTTATTAATTAATAAACAATATGATTTTAACCCCTCAATAAAATTTAAATTAATTTTTAAAGAGGTGTGTGTGTATTTATGTATAACTGGATTTCAGCCCCTGAAAGCGAATGTTTCATTGAGTTATTTCAATTTTTTAAAAATGTGTTATATAAAGAGCCGACAAGTACTAATTTGCAATTTTTAAACAAATGTTTGTTCATTTTTATGGTTAATAAATTTAGCAGATGAATTCTTTGGAAACTATAAAATTGAGAGACTATTTATACATATGAGTTTTTTACTCTCATACATATAAATCAACTTAATTAAATTCCATAGATGCAGAACATTCTTTCACCAAAGTTCTACAGGTGTTAAAAAAATTAAACAGGAGTCTGGTACTATCTTCTGTAGCTAACAAATTTTATTGAAAGACATAAGCATTCATGAGCTTTTTAAACAAAATTAATAAATCCAGACTCTTCCTCATTTTTAGTACTGTAGTCTAATAATTGCTCTTCTCCAATGATGTGCATAGATGTTCAAAACATAATTTTTTTAAAAATACAATGTTAGCAAAGTTATTTAGCCTATATTTAAAACTTAACAATGAACTTGTTGCTACCAACCTAGTTTTATTATGCTATTTAAAACTACCCTCTGTGTGTGTCTTCTGTTAATACTTGTGCTTTATTTTTAGTGAATTCCTTTCTCAGGCTCCTAAGTGTGATAAATCCTAAATCCTACGTATATAGTGGAGAGAAACTTTTCTGATTGGGACAATTCTTTAATTGTTTGTTGTAAGGTATTTAATGATCATTTGCAACATGCATTCAAAATATGCCATCAGCCCCCTTGTTACATACACCTTGTCTACGCTTGTACTATGTTCATTCTATCAACTTTTAAGCAAACAAAGTATTATCATAATTGGTGACAAATGAAATGTGCTATATGGTTGTTTTAAACAGCGATGCTGTACTTTGCTCCAAAGGCAGTATATAAATATTGCAATAAATAAATAAATTCTAAGAGCAATACAGACACATTAAAATGTTCACAGCCTCAGCAGACTTGCAATCTAAGTAACATTACTTATGCAATAAAGATGAAAGGAAATTTGCTATACATCATAAAAATATGAAAGCTACAAACTGAAAGCACAAACTTGCATACACTTGAGTATACTTAAAGGTAAACAGGAAAATGTTAGGTACCCTCCATATATATTTATCTGCAAGCAGAGTTTCTAGCCACAAAACAGTTAATAAATCATGGGCTTAAATATGCTGTGAAACTAGTGTTTTAAAACAATGTAATTGCCAACAGTAATTTAATTCTTCAAACTCTTGAGCTCATTCTGAAAAATACTTTAAAAACTTGCAGGTTCTTAGGGAAGAATTCAAACTGTGAAAATTAAGCTTTGATTCACATCTTAGATTAATAATCTGAACAGAACTCTGGGCCAATTCTGCCTCTCTAGCAACATGTATGGTTTCACATCCACAATGAATATTCCACACACGTTGACAACGTGGGATCTCCATGAATTATTATAGGGATTTAGTTTCTATACAGAGGAGGGCATCAGGCTGCTGTTAATTTGGTTATTTCCACTTTGCAACATGTCAAACTGTACTTCTTTCAGATGGAATTTTATGCAGCCACATGGGCTGGACACAATATTTGTTTATGGCTAAATTAAAGCTCTAGAACCCTGCGTCCTAGCCTCAGATGACTTGATGGAATCAAATATGGACCAATTTTGAAGCCAGTGTTCACAAGACTCCTTACTTCCAACATTTTTTCCTCCTGGTTTTCTAACTGGAGCAAAATAAATTCTGGAGACAACTGCAATGCAATTAAGAGGGCACCTTGGCTCCCCATTGCCATATATGCAATGAGATGGTTATATGTTAATGGATAGTTTTCAGTTTTGACTTATAGCCTTTTCATTATTTTCTATCACTCAAGGTCCCCTTAATTAAATGTTGCAATGGCACCTTTTGGTGATACTCTGGAACAGCCTTCCATCTGGGATCTAAGGTATCCCCACACATAGGGATACAGCACCTGCAGGAATAATGGGTGGAAAATGAACAAAGAGAGATTCAACCTGGAAATAAGGAGAAACTTTCTGATAGTGAGAACAATCAACCAAAGGAACAGAAGTTGCCTCCAGAAGTTGTGGGAGCTTCAGCACTTGAGATCTTCAAGAAGAGATTGGACTACCATTTGTCAGAAATGGTGTAGGATCTCCTGCTTGGATGGGGGGGGGTTTGGACTAGATGACCTACAAGGTCCCTTCCAACTCTGATTATCTGTTATCTGTTACTTTCTCATATATATTCCCAGAGGGCTGTTATCTGGCTCTTCCCCCAACAATGGTGGTTGAATTATGATTGGTCTGGCACCTGCGAGAAGAGTACTTTTGTTTTTAACTATGTTTTTAATTATTATTGTGAGCTGCCCACAGTCATTACATGATATATAGGCCAAGTCCTATATATAAACAAGTAAGTAAAATAATGGGACTCAGGTAACAGACTATTGAAAGTTTCATTTAAGAAAAAGTAAAGAGAAGTTTACGATTTGTCATTTATTTGCTTAGTTATTTGGCTTTTATGTTGCTCAACTATCATTTATTTATTTGGTTTTTTACTATGGCTTCTAGGCCACTTCAATTTCCAAAGATCCTGAGTGACATATATCTACCAATAACATAGAATTAAAACATAATGCTCTGCAAAATATATCACCAAGCATCTACTAGATGTACCTCCCCAAAAAGGGGCAGGCCTGTTTTTTTTCTCTGTCTCCAGCTTGGGTAGCACCAAGTATGTAGTAAATCTAACCTGCATTTTTATTCCTCTAAAAACTCTATTCAGCCACTATAGGAGATTAAAATAGTGTCTGAATTTCAGAACCCTCAGACTCTTCAGATCAATCACATAAAAAGACATTGGCAGATGCATGAAATATGGTTGTACTAAACTATTATTTAAAAGTAAATAACAAATTATTACATAAATGCTTACAGTGAAACAGATGCAAACCAAAACTTACATTATCCGAGACCTGAATATAAGAGTTTTTAAAATTGAGAACCTTAAATTACATTTTTATTTTGTTTAAAAAGACAAGAAAAGAAGTCTTCAGGCAAACTTCTATAAGAAGATAGCTCCCTAGCAGAAGATAATGGAGAAATTTCCTGGAATGCTACCGTAGAACTGGAATAAATGATAAGCAGAGCTTCAGGATATAAACAGTATTAAAGACAGTATTAAATAGATTATCTCATATATTACAGACCAGGAGGATTCATTAATTTTTACTGCTTTCATGAAGAGAAAAGCTGGTGCTATATTAAAAGCATTCAAATATATAGATTTGACATTAGATGAATATTCACATTACAACTTCTGCTTCTAACATGCCT
The DNA here is from genome assembly GCA_009733165.1 of Naja naja. Classification (NCBI taxonomy): domain Eukaryota; kingdom Metazoa; phylum Chordata; class Lepidosauria; order Squamata; family Elapidae; genus Naja; species Naja naja. The sequence goes on from CM019151.1 coordinate 101,947,385, forward strand.
ACCTTAAAGTAGTGTCTACGGAGGTTCTCAGTCATCCAGGTCAATGTTTTTTCAAAGGTAAATGGACTTTCTTGATTTTCCTTGAAGCCCTCCCTCAACAGAGAGGGAAGGGAATGATACCACTTATCTCCTGTTTACAATAAGCCTTTTCAGCACTCCCAAGACAATTCCACACCAATTTGCCCTCTGTTCAGATGACTAACCCCCAAGTGGTTTCAATGACCCTCAGAGTGTTAATGACTGGCTGACTGCAAAGAGTATAAATCCTTTCTATTTCCCGCCCATTGGCACTGGATAAAAAATGAACCATCTTTGAGGAAAATCAAGAAGGTCGAGTTGCCATTTTAAAGTACCTTTGAGACTAGTTTTTACAACCCAAAATCAAAATGAAATCATTATGAATTTTAGGAAAAAAAAACAACAGGAAACAGGGAAATTTTCAACAGAAAAGGGCATGGAGCAGGGCTGTCAAACTCACGTCATCCTGGCGGCATCATGTGACATATCAGGACTTTCCCCCCCTTCGCTAAACTGGGTATGGGCATGGCCAGCACATGACACATCTGGCCCGCAGGCTGGGAGTGTGACAGCCCTGGCATTGAGGAAAAGATTAAGAAGCCTGAAGTTTGGCTGCTTTGAGAAAATCATAATTAAGATTAATTCAGTTTACCAGGTTCAGACAACTGCCAGGCTGCAGTGATAAAAAGATGACAATAAAACCTTCTGAATCTGTAAACTCTCTAGATTTCACTGAGATCAAGACCATTTTGCAAACAAGAGCCCTGGGGAAGACAAGGTTCCTTTTGATAATAATAAACCTTGATTTATCTTGATGCCAGCATACTTTATCAAGCTGTAGGCTCCATTAATATCTCAAAGGAGAACTGTATGGAAATTTATCATTTTTAAAAAGTCTCACATATGCTAGGAAATCTGCAGACAAAGCAATCAAAGTTATATTGTTAGGACTCATACACATTCATCTGGCTGCATGTTATTTCACAAGAAGGACAGGCAACTTGGTGGTCCAGCAAATGTTTTCAGATTTCAGTTCTCATAACTGCAGCATCCACAACATCAAGGGATTGTAGGTCTTACATCACTTCAACAGTAGATTGCCAGGGCTTTAAAAATGCTTCAGGACAGGGACCCCACTGAGAAGAGGAGGAGTGCAAAGTTGGGAAAACATATTGTCAGAGAAACATCTTTAATTTAAAGAATAAGCGACAAAATCCCCCCAAGAAATTTTGAAAACAAGAGGCAATTGTGTTTTTTTAAAAAATAAATTCTTAAATACTTTAGTAAATATTGCATACACCTTGATCTTCTATCTCTCTCTGTCTCTCTCTGTCGCTCTCTATCTCTGTCTCTCTCTGTCTCTATCTATCTATTATCTATCTATCTATCTATCTATCTATCTATCTATCTATCTATCTATCTCTTTACTCTGAATTAATGAATATCTTGGTAATCTTTTTAGTTTCCAGTGTTTCTCAAAATATTTCTTAAGGAAGTTTCACTTATTTTTTAAAACAAAAAACAAAAAATACATATTTTCAGGCTCCCAGAAAATGATACTTTTAAAAACTTTTTCAGAAACTAAGTGTTATTAATGCAGGTTGCACAGTTCAAGGCAGCGCTAGGGCAAATAGCAAGAATTACTTTGTTGTTACTGCAGATAAACATTATTAACTCACTTTTATGCTTTCCAGCCCCAAGAAATTTTGGGAAGACATTATGTAAAGGGGTTGTGACTGCCACACAGAAGGATGACTCTCTGAAAATTAAAAGCATCAGATTGCCATAGGGTAGGGGCATCAAACTCAAGGCCCATGGGGTGCTTAGATCTGGCCCATGGGGCCATCCTGGAAACAGTGGAGGACCAGCCCGCGATGCCTCTGCCAGCAAAAACAGAGCTTAAAAGGGCTGCGTGCAGCTCCCCAAGCTCCGTTTTCGGCTGCGATGGCCTCCTGCAACCCCCTGCCGAAAAGAGAGCAGCCAAAAACAGAGATTGGGAGCCTGTTTTTGCAGGCAGAACTCTCGGGCCACCACAGACATCCCTGCCACGAGTGATGTCGAGCTGGCCATGCCCTCTCTGGCCACACCACCCAGCCCCCTGAAGTCAAACACATTTCTCAGCCCTCAGTGAAAGAGTTTGACACCCCTGGCATAGGGAAAAAGAAGCTGGCAGAAAAAAAATTGTGGTCAAACATGGACCAGATCCTACCAAGGAATGCAGAGGAACCCCACCACTCCTATCCCCACCCTCACCAAATCCAATGCACCTGTATGGCATTGCCCACCCATTGGGCAACGCCTTGAAATGCTTGCACAGGTGGTCCTCAACTTACGCCCACAACTGAGCCCCAAATTTCCATTGCTAAGCAAGAAAGCTGTTGAGTTGTGCTCTGCTTTATGACTTTTCTTGCCACAGTTGTTAAGTGAATCACTGCAGTTACTAAATTAGTAACACAGTTAAGTGAATCTGGCTTCCTCATTGACTTTGCTTGTCAGAAGGTCAAAAAAATGAGATCACATGACCCTGGGATACCACAACCATCATAAACACATGCCAGTTGCCAAGTGTCTGAATTTTGATCATGTGACCATGGCAGTGGTGGGATTCAAAATTTTTTACTACTGGTTCTGTGGGCGTGGCATGGCTTGGTGGGCATGGCAGGGGAAGGTTACTGCAAAATCCCATTCCCTCCCCACCCCACTGACCTGCTTTCCAGCTCCGTTCTCCTGTGCAGGGCAACAAATGAAGACCCAGACGATCAGCTGGGACTCGGGAGGCAGAGAATAGATGGGAGTGGAGCCAGTCAGAGGTGGTATTTTCTGGTTCTCTGAACTACTCAAAATTTCCGCTACTGGTTCTCCAGAACTGGTCAGAACTGCTGTATATGACCTCTGGACCATGGGGATGCTACAATGGTCGTAAATGCAAAAAAGGTCATATCACCTTTTTCAGTGTAAATACGGTCCGTTTTCCATTATAAATATGAATGATCACTAAATGAATGGTTGTAAATTGAGGACTACCTGTCATCGCACCATTCTAAGGCCTTATGTCTCTAGAGATTTTCAGTCACCAAGATCACGGTTCTCCCAAAGATGCTTTTTCAAAAGGCAACTGGAGTTTATTTTTCCTTGAAGATATTTCGCTTCTCGTCCAAGAAGCGTCTTCAGTTGAGACTGAATGCTGGAGAACGAAAGGATTCTTCCTCCTCCTTTTTAGTACCATTACTCAAAATGAACCATATACTGCTGGCCCTATACTTCCCGGTGCATAATAGACACAAACACAGAGAGATGTAACACAAGAGGAGATCAAAGCACACAGGCTTTGGTTAAATCAAGGGTCAGGAACCTGCGGCTCTGGAGCCGCATGTGGCTCTTTCATCCCTCTGCTGCAGCTCCCTGTTGCCAGTCGGCTTCACAATTGATAGGGCTTTTGGTTAGGAGAGTTAAGAGGAAAAAGGACACCGTGCTAGGAGGAGACTCTATGGTGGGGGAGATTGCCACAGAGTCTGGTCGGCTCCAGAACAACAGATTAACATCTGAAGAAGGAAACCCTATGCCCTTTTTCGGCTAAAAGAATGGGAAAGAATTCAAGCCATGGTCAGCATGCCTACTCAACCTTGTTTGTATCCCAGTTTTGTTTTTAAATTTTACAGCCACCTTGAGTACCTGACAGAACAGAAAGATGAAGGATACATCAGATAGACCAGATAAATATATGCCATCTGAATTGGACACCGGAAGGGAGAAACCTTACTCCTTCCTCAGCAATCCTCCCACATTTTATGTTTAAATGTTTAAGTTGTTTTAACTGGTTTAGTAATGTTTTTTGTTCCTTAAGTCTTTGATCTCCCCCAGAGTTGCGCATGTGGAATAGGCAGCTTTAAAAATTGAATAAATAAATAAACAATGATTGCTGCTGGTTCCAATCTGATCCCTGATGCCCAGCAAAGGTTGAGCAAGACTCTGAATAGCATTCCATCATGCATTTAGTCCAAGCCAGAGTGGTATTCAGCAGGTTCTGACCAGTTCTGGAGAACTGGTAGCAGAAATTTTGGGTAGTTTGGAGAACCGGCAAATGCCACCTCTGACTAGCCCCGCCCCCATCTCTTCTCTGCCTCCTGAGTCTCAGCTGATCGGCTGGGTCTTCTTTTGTTGCCCTGCACAGGAGAATGGAGCTGGAAAGCAGGTTAATGGGGTTGGGAAGGAATGGGGATTTTGCAGTAACCTTCCCCCAGGAGTGGGGAGGTAATGGGGATTTTACAGTATCCTTCCCCTGCCATGCCCACTATGCCATGCCCACCAAGCCACACCCACAGAACCGGTAGTAAAATTTTTGAATCCCACCACTGGTCCAAGCTGAATGTGAATGCTGTCTATTTGATAGAAACAAGATTGTACGTTATTTTATTTTTTTAATGTAGCGTATTGTAAATTGCACAATAGGAAAATGTTAGCAATATTGATACAAACATGAATACGTTTTTTTAAAAAATTCTTCTGCAAAATCCAAATAAGCAGCTCATGATTTGTATGCTTTTTGGTAAATGGTTTGTCTTGGGAAATTATACTTGTCCCAAGACTCATGTGTTACAGTATGTAAAGTCAATTAAGTATTAAATGTAATTAGAAGCCTTTTGTTTTCCCAAAAGCTGTATTTACACTGCAACTGTATGTTGTCATGGATTCATATTTTTATCCATACATCTATTTTATATACATCATAAAAAAATGATTTTATGGTCATAATGGTAACAGCGCTAAGGAGGTCCTGGCTGACACTATGCGGAGCTGAGGAGGGCTGAAGAAAAATCATTAGGGACAGTGAAAGGGGCAAGGAAAAGTCAACAGAAGGATATGAAGAACAAAACAGAAATGGGCAAAATGCACAGAAATTCAGGGATGTGGATGCGGATATGGATGGCAAAAGCTAACAAGTGGATTATAGAATGAAAGAACGAATGAACGAACAAAGTAACTAACTAACATAATTTTATTACAGTCATAGACCAGAGACCAGAACAAATAAAAACACTCAATAAATATACAATTAAAAATTGTAGAATAAAATAATAAATCACAGATAAAATCTATGATAAAATCCAGTCTGTCAATTATGCATGGTCTAACTAAGGCAGAGGTCTCCAAACTTGGCAACTTTAAGACTTGTGAACTTCAACTCCCAGAATTCTCAGAGTTGAAGTCCACAAGTCTTAAAGTTGCCAAGATTGAGGAGCCCTGAACTAAGGGGATGTGGTGGTTCACGTGGTAAAACTGGGCCTGTGTACTGCTGAGGTCGACAGCTTGGTAGCTCAATTCCTGTGATCAAGTAAAACCATGTAGGGACAAGAATGTCTACTGGCATTCAGGCATCCCGCAGGTAAAGATAACACCACCCAAAGAAATTCCTTTCATAGAGGCAGGCAGCCACCTTGGTGATTCTTGGCTAACATGTGTCATACGCTAAAGAAATAAACATGGTCTAATTATACTAAAATCACAATCCATAAACTGTGTGGTTAGTTGGAACAAATTCATTGAAATTCTCACTTGAGACATGCACACCTAAGCTAAATTATCCTCCCTCCCTCCCTTTGGACCCCTTACAAGAGGACAAAGCCCTTATTTCTAGAAAAGTTGAAAGGAAAGTGTTATGTATGCAGGTTTGAATGTCATTGGTTTAGTTTGAACTGTTCTTGTAAAATGTAAGAAATGATTGGTTTAAAAAGTGCGGGAAAACCCTGCACTCTGATTGGCTGGCAACTGCGGTTGCTGGCTATAAGTAGCAGCCACAGCCCAGCCAAATCGGGTCTGTTATGAGCTGTAGTCACTAATAAACTCTTCTCTGAAGCACTCCACATCTGATTCTTCATGCAAACTTAACACTGGCGATGAAGGTGGGATCTCCCTGAAGAAGAAGGCAACGCGGAACAGAAGAAGAGAGAGATGGCTGCGCTGAACAACCCCCCAGCCCCGTTCGATCCAACGGCAGAAGACTGACAGACGTGTGCAGATCGTTTCCAAATGTATCTGGAAGGAAACAATCTTGCCGACATTTCCGAGAAGCGGAAGAGGGCGGTCTTTCTCACGCACTGCAGTCCGGCAGTTTTCAAGATGGCGAAGGCATTGGCAGGAGCTGCAGACATGAAGGTAATGGAATGGCCTGACTTAGAAAAGTTGTTAAGAGCCCATTACGCCCCACAAGTATCGTGCCTCATTAAGAGACACAAGTTTTACCGTCGGGATCAAGGGGAAAGCAAAAACGTAAACAACTTCATGGCAAGTTCAAGAGACATTGGGGGTGCATGTGAATTTAACAATTTAGAAGAGGCCATGCACGATCGATTTGTTCTGCGCCTTAAAGACAAGGTGCTTCAGAGCAAGTTATTACTAAGACCTAAGATCACGCTGAAGGAAGCAATAGAAGAGGCCTCTTCAGCAGAAGCTACCAGGTCCTCAGCAGCAGCCATGAAGAAAATTAACAAGGCCACAAGCCATCCTGATGTGGAAAAGTCCACAACAACTCATTGTGAGCAAATAGATTCTGAGACAGACTGTAGTGAGGTGGAGGAAGGAATTTATAGACTCAGAATGGAGAGGAAAAGAAAGACCTGGGGAA